>JARBWK010000001.1:26152212-26734426 GCA_030556195.1 Anolis apletophallus
AAAAGACTCACGAATGCATGTTGATAATGAGATCTTATTCAAAGTTCCATCTTATTTTTCTTACCCAACTCTATCCATCTCTGTTGGATGCAGTCCATTAGGTACTAAATGTTTTGCGATTGCTTCAATTAATGTATAAGTTTTAATGGGCTTTCTCCAAGGAGATACTTAATTTTCCAATGCATTAAAGTTTTCCTTACTTTTTGGGATAGTCTGGATGATCTCATTGTGTACTTGTGCTCTTGAAATTCTCAAAATGGCTGTTGTTTCTATTTTAAGATACTCATGTGTGAAAGAAAAGCTAAGCCACTAAGCCAACCTCAACCCTATGAACGAGGGATCTCCAAGAGCGCTGACCATCAACCCACTTCCCCAGGTCTTGCACACTCAGGATGATAGCTTCTTTGATTTAATAAATCCACATATAATGCATAGCTTATTTAAACATCAGTAAAGTCAGGACTATTGTTAAGAAAATAGGAATGTTTTTTACCTTGAATCGGTCCACCAATGCATGTAGTTGGGTATTGTCTCCACTATCAAGCATCAATTGTCCAGATTCTTAGCAATATTTACAGTCATACTTGGAGATAAATGTTGGGGAATAAACAGTTATGACTGGAAAGCAAGTCCTCTAATGTCTTGACTATGTCAGGCTTTCCCAACCTGGTACCCTCCAGATAATTTGGTCTACATCTCCCAGAAGTTTTAGCAAACATGGCCAATGATCAAGCATTTTATGAGTTGTGGATGGCATCTGGATGGCATCAAGGAAGAGTAGATAAAGTTAATGCCCTTTCTCTGAGCTTTGAATAAAATGTCTCTTCCTCTTTCCTCTTCCTTCTTGATTACTATTTTGTACCAAAGCAATCAATTTTCAAGGCATACTACCATTCTGAAGTCTATGATTTTGCATTACTAGATTCTATTCTACTCATTTGGCTTTAATCCCAAGTAAGTGTGGATCAGACCGAATCCTCGTAGTACAATTCTCTGCATGCTTACTCAGAAGTATATCCCTTGAACTGCAATTTTATAGAATGCAGCCCTATCCACACACACCTGGGAGTCAATTTCATTGAGCTCCGTAAATTTTCTTGAATCATATGTTGAAAGGGAGCCCAACAGACATCTAGTTCAACCACCTACAGGAAAACTACAACTGCAGCACCCTTGACAGATAGACATTAGGGCTGGGTAGGTTTTTTGGAATCTAACAGAAATTGGAATGTGTCGGAAGAAAAGTTACTTTTTTACCGTTTTTGAGAAAATAAAGTTACCTGGAAGTGGCATCGCCATACCAAAGCTCCGTCCGCCATTATAGGAAAGGGCGTCGGATGTCATTTCCGCCCTTTTCCTGGAGAGTTCCATCATTGGCTGGTTGTGTTCAGGTGGTTTGCAAGCAGCCACCTCATTTCCTCCAGCCAATGAGCCATCGCGCTTTGGAAGCCAGGGGCCGAGATTTCCTCCCAATCGCCAAGGCTCTCCCTCAGCTTGGGAGGAATGGCCTTGGCGATCAGGAGGAAGTCTCCTCCTAATCTCGGCCCCTGGCTTCCAAAGTGCACTTTGGAAGCCAGGAGCCAAGATTTTATCCTGTTCCCCAAGGCTCTCCCTCCCAAGCAGAGGGAGAGCCTTGGGAAATAGGAGGAAATTGCCTCCTAATCTCGGCCCTTGGCTTGCAAAGCGCACTTTGGAAGCCAGGGGCCGAGAGTTCCTCCTGATCACCAAGACTCTCCCTCCCAAGCGAAGAGAGAGCCTTAGGTAACAGGAGGAAATCACCTCCTAATCTCCAAAGCGCACTTTGGAAGCCAGAGGCCAAGATTTCCTACTGATTGCCAAGGCTCCTCCAGATCTCGGCCCCTCCTCTTGCTCAGCGCTGATTTCTTCCCTCCCCATCCCCCAGTCCTAACTGAGTTAAAGAGATGCGTGTCCACCATTTAAAAAGTCATTCTGAAATTTTGGGATTCATCCATATAAATTTTGAAATTTTAATGGAAAGATTTGGAAGTCTATCAGATACAAAGCGCCAATGCCCCCTAGAGCCAAAGCGAGTTTTGAACCTTTTTTTTTAATCAAACAGCCCTAATAGATATATAGCTTCTATTTGGAAGCCAGCTCAGCATTCACCGAGGTGGTCAATTCCACAATCCAGCAGTTTTTATCATCAGATACTCCTTTTATGTTTAATCTAAAACTATTTTGTAATTCTAACACAACAGATCAATTCATTCCCTTTAAAGCAGCAGAAAACAAGCTTGCTCTCTCTTCTATATGCCACTCCTTAACATATTTGAAGACTGCTGTTATATGACCGATCAATCTTTCCTTCTCTAGGTGAACCATACCCAACTTAACTGTTCCACCCAAGGATTGATTTACAGACCCATTATCATCATCCCAGTCTCAATCGTGCTATAAGTTTCGAGCATCCCATCTCACTGTGGGATAAATCAGGAGATAGGAAACTGAATGTCAATAGTATGGTCCAAAACCATTCAAGAACTCTGCAGAATAGAGTGTGAAATCCAAATTATTTCAGTTCATTTCTAGCACCCTACAAAATATATAGACCTATTGTGTAGCAAGGAGTTAGCAAAAATTGTAGCAGAGAAGCTTAACACTGTAATCTTAAACATGTTTGTTTAGTATGGGATGCCTGCCCTTGTTCAACACAGTAGGATATATATCAGAGTATGTGTTTGCTAGATGGTCCTATACTTCAGAGTAAACATTCTGGCACTGTGCTTAATACACAGTTGTTTAATCCTTGTCATGGCTAGTGCCAGTTTACAGCTGTTTCCTGGTCCTAGTAGCAGGAAGGATGCCAATGGCATATTTCTTCCTGGATTTTGTACCTCATCCAACGTTTAACAGTTTGCAGAGCCAAGAGCATGCCATCCAGTGGGGAAGTGTGAGGAAATTCATGCAAAGAAGCACAGCCTCTTCTTTAGGGCTTTGAACAGATTACTCCAAAAATCTCAAAAGACACAATTGAAAAAGGCATGAGCACTGTTCAGTGCACCCAAAGGATGGGTTCTCATTCAGCCAGGCTGTGTTTTTCCCTGGATGACAGTGACCAGAAATATAGACATCAAAAATGACTAAGTAAAGTATTATGACTATGAGCAAAAATGTACATGTAAAAATCTTTGGAAATTCAAGTTTAAGTGCATACTTGAAAAGTAGAAATAGGAGAGAGAAGACATGGTATATTGGCTTGAGTGTTGAGTTAGGGTACCAAGAATTCAAGTTCAAATCCTGACTTTGGAAGAATTTGTCTAAGATACTGACAAAACTCCTTATCATGAAAACTCAGGAATAAGTAAGAGCTGATTGGAAGGTGCATAACAACAACAAACTAATACATAGATAAAATGTTCCAAAATATATGTTGTTGTTGTTTTTTTAAAAAAAACAGAACACTTTTCATGGAACCTTTCTATCTTTTCTATTGATATTGATTTATTTCCAGTACCACACAAATGTGAGGCCCTTTCAGCCCCAATGACTGTCCTTAATAATACTTAAGGAGCCATGCGCATAACTAGACATACAATTCCCGTTTCTCACTTGAAATGAGTGCAATCCCTTCTGCTGATGTGTCTGTCCCCCAGCACAAAAATATGCAACGATGTCAGAAAGGGAGGAACAGAAGGCTCTCTTTTTCCTTGCCCAAGGGGATCTTTATGCAGGTTACTCTGTCCTCAGTGCTAGCAGTGGAAGGATGAGTTAATGAAGTTTATGAAATCAGTGGAAAATTATGAGAGGGATATTTGGCCAAAGGAAGGGAAGGAAGCCATGCAGGGGCACACTTTCTAACCCGTGGTATATTAGGTACCATTACATAATTTCTTAGGTACCCAAGTGCTTCAGCCCCATCTTCCTGTCCTTTAGCCGCATGCCTTTTGTGTTGTCTTAAAATGTGTAACTTAGTCATTACTGTGTCTCAAATGAACTCTAAATTGTTTTAACTATTAGATATTTATACTGAATTGTTTACTCAATTTTATAGGATTTGTAAAATTGGATATTAGTTAGTTTCTTTTAAATTGTTGTCAACTGTTTTGGCCCAGGTATATTAAATAAACAAATAAACAAATGCAATTCAGGACAGGCTTATAGAATCATAGAATTATAAAGTTAGAAGAGACCAGATGGGCTATCTAGTCCAACCCCATTCTTCCACGCATGAAAAACACATCTAGCTTCTGTTCAAAAGCCTCTGAAGAAGAAGCTTCCACCACACTCCGAGGCTTCTTGTTTAAACTTCCAAACTCTACATGATCCCTTCCACAGTCAGTCCTGTTTAGTACTTGGAAGGGAGACCACTAAGAAATACCAGGTGCTGGTAGCTATATTTTGGAGGAAGAAACTGGCAAAGCCACCTTTCAGTATTCATTGCTTAAGGAAACACTATGAAATTCACTATAACTTGCCATGGAATGTATACACACATATATATTGGTTAAGGTAAAGGTTTCCCCTAGTCTGGTCGTGTCCAACTCTGAGGGGTGGTGCTCATCTCCATTTCTAAGCTGAAGAGTCGGTGTTGTCCGTAAATACCTCCAAGGTCATGTGGCCAGCATGACTGCATGGAGTGCTCTTACCTTCCTACCAGAGTAGTACCTATTGATCTACTACACTTCACACACCAACAAGTTGGGGGGTGGAGTAATTTTGTCTCCTCCCCTCGGAGAAGAGATTGGTTAATTTCGCAGAATGTACTGGAAAGGAGGAGGGGCTGGCATAGTGTGCTGCCAGCCCCTTTTCCCTCATTCTGCAAAAGGACATCGAAGCAGAAGGCAGCTGGAAGAAGAGGCCCCAGTTACTCGAGCGAAGGTCGGTTCGGGGCCTACCAATGAGCGAGGGAGTAGCTTTTTGTCCTGTGAGGCAGCGGCTCGCTCCCGGGGCTTAATGCTGCCTTAGGACGCTGCGGAACTAGCCGAGGGGATGCTAGTGGGGGGAGGCGAGAGTTGGGTCCCTGCTTTGGCCCCTAGGTGCCCGGGTCTGAGCTACCTTAAACAGTGGCACACTGGCGATGCATGGGCATGGGTATGCCTTGGCTTGCCTAGTGGGTCGCGGCCTGGGTGAGGTGGGCCTCAGGAGTGCAGGGCCCAGCTCCTTTTCATCCCAGCTGGGTCATAGCAGTGCTAATTTATTTGTCTAAGTCTAATTTAATATGAAATAAGAAGCAGATGAACTGATCCATGTGGTGGCACTGGCTCGGGTTGGTGACACGGGTGGCAGACGCTTTGGGACCCCAGCGGCGTGGAGTCTCTTGGGCATCCAGGCCCGCTCGGCGGGGGCGCGTGGTGCACGGGGCTTCCGGGCCCAGCCCTCCTCGATGTGGCCTTACTGGGGCTGGCGCTGACGCTGCGGCGCTTTGGCGTTGCCGCCGCGGGGCCCCATAATTTTTCTGGGTCCTCCAGCAGCGGGTGGAAAGGGCGCGGCGCTGGGAGGGAGGCCGCACCTGGTCGGCGCGGCCTGGCGCCGTGTCCCAAACGGCCGCTTGGTTACGCGGCCCGGATGGTCGCCGCGCTCCGCCGGCCATTTTGAGTTGGCCGCGCATGCACCGCTTGGCTATACGGCAGCCGGAAGATGGTGGCCGCCATCTTGGTCGCATGGCGGCCCCTTATGGGGGCCACCATTTTGTTGTACGGCAGACGGTGGATGGCGGCCGCCATCTTGGCCGCATGGCGGCCTGCCTTGGGGGTCGCCATTTTGACTTGGCGGCCATTTTAAGAGAAAAATAAATAATGAATTAAAAATAATGCAATGTAATAATAATAAATGAAATAAAATGAAATAATGCAATAAATAAATAAATAAAAATAAAGGAATATATATATATATAATTAGTAAATAATTATATATATATATTAAAAATAATTTTTAAAAAACCCAAACAACCCTGAATGGAATACTGATGCACCATGAATGCTGTGTGTGCATATCTCATATTTAATGAGAGGAAAAGAGGTGAAATGTTAGTAGTTCTTTCCAATTAGGTAAAGAATTTAAGTGTTGTAATGATTAAAGCAATCTAATAGTTGTGAAACCAATGAATGGATATATACATAACAATAATTAGGGGACCTCCCAACCTGCAGGTGCAGCTTGCTACTGACCTATATATGGACGGTCATATATAATTAAAATTGTAATAATTAATATTAATTTAATTAAACCTTCAATAAGCCAAAAGAGGGGCTGGGGTTTGTCATGGTTTTTGACAGCTTGCGGTTGTGTGATGTGAAGGTGACCGTCCTTTTGTTTGTGGTGAGCTGTGAACCTAAAGGAGGAGTGCGGATACTTGGGTGGCTGCTTACATTGGCAATTTGTCTTCTGTGCTTGATAGATGGTACCCAAGAAGACCAAAAAGGATGGGGGGAGGCACGGCCTGCACACTTAGCGAGCCGAGACTTTATCTACAGTAATCTGTTGGGAATTGGGCCATCGGGCCCCTGTTTGCCAAGTTTGGTCCTGAAACGTCATCACTGTGGGCTGCAGTGGCTGCCTGCCCGTAGGCGTTTCATTTGCCTTCTATGTATAGGGGCGGCAAGGTCATTCGGGAATTGTATGCGGTAAAAGTACTGCAAATTCCAACATTAGTGGCCCAGCCTGCCCTAAAATACACCTGGTGGTGGAGTGAGCCATTAGGCCCCTATTTACAAACGTTTGGTCCGCAGTGGCTGTCTGCCTGTAGGCCTTTCTTTTTCCTGGGTCACTTTAGAATGTTGGTATGCGTTTGGCTGATCTGAGTCCGTTATGCGGGTGCCATTGCAGTGGCAGCCAATCCCCTCTGTCTTGGGCTGTGGGATGTTTGAGTCCTGGGGCTGGCCAGTCAACGCCCCGTTATGCGAATGGTCCTATTGTAGCGGCCGGTCATGTGGTCAATGCAAGTCTGGGGGCAGAGTGAGCTCCCGACTGGTAATAGTCTAGCTTACTGTTGACCTATGCAACTTTAATTGAAAGTTGCAGCTGCTGGTTAGTAGCTAACTGCATTAAATCACTACTGACCAAGAAGCCAGGTGCTTAAAGCAAGTCTGGGGGCAGAGTGAGCTCCCGACCATTAATAGTCCAGCTTGCTGTTGACCCATGCAAACTTATTTGATAGTTGCATTTGGCTAGTTGGCAGCCAGCCGCATAAAATCACCACTGATCGAGAAGTCATGTGTTCAAAGCAAGCCTGGGGACAAAGTGAGCTCCCGTCTGTTAATTAGTCTAGCTTGCTGTTGACCTAGGCAACCTTAATTGATAGTTGCATCGGCCAGTTGGTAGCCAACTGCATTAAATCATTACTGACCAAGAAGTCATGCATTCTAAGCAAGCCTGGGGGCAGAGGGAGCTCCCGACTGTTAATAGTCTAGCTTCCTGTTGAACTATGCAACCACAACTGATACTTGCATTTGCTACTGGGTAACCAGATTACTACTGACCAAGAAGTCAGGTGTTTCAAGCAAGCATGGGGGCAGAGTGAGCTCCCACATGTTATTAGTCTAGCTTGCTGTTGACCTTAGCAACCTTAAAGATAGTTGCATTGGCTAGTTCGTAGCCACTTGCATTAAATCACCAGTGACCAAGGAGTCATGTGTTCAACGCAAGCGTGTGGCAGAGTGAGCTCCTGACTGTTAATGGTCTAGCTTGCTGTTGACCTATGCAACCTTAAAGTTAGTTGCATTTGCCAGCTGGTAGCTAGATGCATTAAATGACTGCTGAACAGGGAGTCATGCGTTCGAAGCCTGCCTGGGAGCAGGGTGGTCTTTTGACTATTAATAGTCTAGTTTACTGTTGACCTATGCAACCTTAAAGATAGTTGCACCGGCTATTTGGTAGCCAACTGCATTAAATCACTGCTGACCAAGAAGTCATGCGTTCGAAGCCAGCCTGGGGACAGAGGCGACACATTAATGCAGTTCCTCATTTTGTGGTGAACCACAACTATAGACTTATTGATTGCTTCATAGCTGTAGTTTTGCACCTGTTATGAGTTGTGGGTGCACACTGATGTGTAGGCTGTATTTTCATGCACTGGATCACATTTACACAGATCCCGATGTGCCCGAACGTGAATTCGGGTGGGGTTTTGTGAACATCGGACATTCACATTGGGAGTTGTGGCTGCTGGGATTTGTAGTTCGCCTGCGCACAGTGCATTTTGAGTTGATGATGGAGTTGGGCTGAACCTTACACACGGTGCCCCCAGAAGGGATGCACTGGCTTGAGCCACCCTCCATCCCGCACGCTCTTACGGTTACTCCTTGGTTATTAAGATGGGGACCCCATTCACTGTGATATATTTCACCACAGTAGTTCAACCAGTTTTTCTTATTTCAGACATGTTGCAAGGGTGCGGAGAATGAGTCTTGGGCTATTGGCCAGACCTTCAGCTTGAAAAGGGATCCTATCAAGGATTCCTCTGATCCTGGTTCAAGGCTCTCAGTCTCATAAAAGGCCCCAAATTTAAGCCATGTCACACACACACACACCCCTTAGCAAGCAAATCCCATCGAGCAATGTTAATTTTAGTAATACTGATGGGTCAAAACAGGGGGTTCAGCAATGAAAGGGACTGGAATGGGCTGTTAAGACCGCCTACAGGGTGGCCTTTTATGCCTCAGGGGCTTGAGGCTTAGAAGTATACATTGGCTTGATGTTTCGGTTCGCTCGCTTTCCATTTTCTGTGGGTGTTGCACCTTGGATGACTCTTATAATGGTGTTTGATGGTTTTGTTGTTACTTCAGTCTGGTTCCGTTCAATTGTGGGCTTTAGCAGTGGCATAGTCCCAGCCGTTAGTCTGACCCAATCTAGCCCATCAGCGGATGGTTGCGATACAAGACTTAAGGGTGGTGTATCGGCTCTGGCCCCAAACTTCAGGTGATCTTGTACGGGGCGGTCAATGAGTTTGAGGAATTTGGAATGGGCATACACCATGCCGCAGGCTACCCCCCTTTTTCATTATGCGCATAACACAGTTTTTGGTGTTTTTTTCCAAAGGCGGGGTATGGCCCCACAATCGACCAGGGTGCAATTCAGCTGTGCTAGCTCATTGTTTCTGGACTCAGAGCATTTCAGATTCCAACAATAACGGTTGGCGGCATAATAAGTTAGCCTGGTTGTCCCGCAGTCAGGGCCAGACTCAGGATAACAGAGAACCGAGCACCCCGCAATTTTGAAAGGCCTGAAGCTCGTGTGGCACGAGGTTTATGCGGACACGAAGGAGAAAATTTGTTCCATGTAGACGCTTGGACAGATCCTTTGCAGCCCTATTGGATCAGCAAGATAGTCCTAGTATTTAAAGTTGCAGGCGTATGCGGGTCCTGGTTGAATTTGGCCTAACAATAACGCTTATGGCATGGGGTGGCTGGTCAAGTCATCCAAAGCTTATCTGGGGTCTAGAGGCAACGTCATTAAGCTGGCGAAGTGTAGTGACCCCGTTTTTATGGCCAGTTGAGGCTTTGGCGCTATTCAAATGGATTAACAAGCACGGGCCTGGTTACCGTTTGGCCAGCAGGATGGCATACCACTAACAACATACCAGTTGTAGGGCACCAGCAAGGTGCTATGGATGATGGGTTTGGGGCATTACAGGTTTTTGCAACCCACTCTTGCTGCATTGGAGAAGCCTCGGTGGCCAATGCTATGGGGCATGAATTGGATGGGGTCAAACCCTGGGCTGATGGAAATCAAATGCCTGCAAAAATGTGTGGTACTCCGTTGTTATAGGGTGATTGTGGTGATCTCGTTGAGATCCGGTTTGCTGACCCATGGATGCAGTATCCTCGTCTGCAGGCACAGGTATTTTCACTGGGCTGCTAGGCAGGCCATGAGGACTCATTATGGTCAGCATTTTGGGGCAATACAGTTTTGCAACCCCCTTTGCTGCATTGGAGAAGCTTCGGTGGCCATTGCTATGCGTATTGTGACTCGGAGAGAAAACAAAAAACAAGAAACAAAAAGAAACAAAAAAAACCCTGGGCAGATGAAATCAAATGCCTACAGGAATATGTGAGTACTCCGTTGTCATGAATTGGTTGTGGTGATCTCTTTGCAGATCCGCTTTGCTGAACCATGGATGGAGTATCCTCGTCTGCGGGCACAGTTACAGCACTGGGCTGCAAGGCAGGCCTTGAGGACTCATTATAGTCAGCATTTGGGCCTCGCGTCCGTCACTACGGGGGAGTGGCAAGGGACCAGAGGTATGTGTGGAGACGGTTTCCTCCCACTTCTGTTTCGGTCTAGGAGGGGCCCCCTTCAGACGGGTTGGTGATACGCCTCGCAGGCTATGATCTTGGCCTGTTAAGATTTGGCATGCATGGCCACTGGTAAGCGCCACATGATAGGCAGTAATTCCTCGCCTCCGGTGGTTAGGAATTGGGACAGTAAATAGATGGAGACGGGCAGGTAATGGGTGAACCGGGCCATGCGCAAACCACTTGCAAGGTTTAGGGGCTCCTACGTATTCTATGGGCAGATCTTGCTTGACAGGCCTCACCTTTACAGATCAGATGGAATCCATCTGTCTGATGTGGGCAATTCATTGTTTCTTAATGATTTAATGGTAGGTGTTCAGTTAATATTAGAGGGCTTGGTGGGGGATGGGAGCTAAATAGGACATTTGCTCCCAATCCGTGGCGTAAATAGTTTAGTTATTCTAAGGTTTGTATACACTTAAGGCACCCCTTAAGGGTGTGGGGCATTATGCAAACACTCACCTAGACGGTTAATTTTAGGGATGAGGTGATGGTGAATGTCCCAGGAGCGGAGGGAGTCCAGTGTCAAAAGTTGAGAGAGATTTCTCCTGATGTTTCCCTTACGGGTTGCCCGGGTTGAAATATACAGGGGAACCAGGTAGTACGCCTGAATAGCTGAGGGGTAGACTCTAGGAGACGCTACCTCAGCTTACACACACCAAGTTGAACTGACACCAAAAAGTTAGTTGAGTTATAATTTAAATAGGTAACTATTTAATAAAAGTTGCCCAAAAAATTTGAAACCATATATTTTTGTGTCTGTCTCGTTATTTCAGGGGGTTGGAAGACAATCACATTTGCATGTTTTCAAACTGCTAGGTTGGCAGAAGCTGGGGATAACAGTGGAAGCTCAGCCCACTCCCCAGATTCGAACCACTGATCTTCCGGTCAGCAAGTTCTGCAACTCAGCGGTTTAACCCTCTGCACCACCAGGGCTCTCATATATTGGTTATATGCCTATATTTATTGATTATATACCTATATTTGCAAGTTTCCTTTATTTATATTGTACTTTTTATATACTATATGGGTAATCTGTTTTACAATGGTATCACATAGTTTTATATTAGTATTACTCCTTCCTTCTCCTACATGGTGTGTGTGTGTGTGTGTGTGTTGTATTGTATTGTATGCATTTGTTTTGTCTGGATTCACTTCGGGTAAATGTGCACTCAACAGACCAGTTATAAGTTCTTTTATAGGACCCTTGAGAGATTAAAAAGTCCAGGGCCAGCCCAAAGGCATGCAATGTTTTTCATTCACTTGGAATCCTACATCTTCCATTCTATATATTCGCAGAAGGCTGGCTGATAGAGTCAGTTTTCACCAGCAAGTCAATTGATGATGGATGCAGGCCTTACTGGGATCAAGCTTCCTAAGCTTTAACAAATAAATGGTTTGTTATTTATTTGAAGGAAGCTTCACTCACTACTGAATCCACAATACTCCAGCGTCATCACAACAAGAGCAAGAATTATTGCCCACTGTTACATGGCATCCAAAACCATCTTCTTGATGCAATCAATTTACAGAACTGACCTTAGAAGGCAGAGATTTATTGAACTAACCTTCTCTCTCTCCCTCTCTCTCCCCTTCTCTCTCTCCATATATACCAAAATGTATACACTCTTAACAAGATTAAAAATGTCAGTAATAGAGAGCTGTCATTAAATTACGAGATACATTTTAATTGAGGTTTTTTACTCTGTGCTTCAACATTACAAGCAGTGCATTGCTGCACAGGGTGACAATCTGAACACCTTGAATAAATTGTAATTGAAGATTGAATTTGTAATTCTGACTAAATTGTTTTATAACATTAATTCTTCAATATAAATATATTTACTTAGCCTTCAAATAATCACCAAGCGTACTATTAGCTGTAAAAAGGTGTATACATTTTCGGGACATTCTGTATATATGTATATGTGCATCCATCTCTCTACTCTTAGAGTCATAGCTCACACTAAGGTCTGTGCAGCTGCAGAATAGAATAAGCCAAAGTCATTCCCTTCTTACTTCACAGAAAATACTGTGTTCCCTTGACATAGCAGGCATCCATCAGATCCTTTGAACAAAAAGTAGCAGTGGCTGATGCTTTTATGAATCAGCCCTCTGTGTCCAGCTGTCTTGCGAGGCTGAGGGATCCAAAGCAATGACACACTCACAGATTCACTGACTTTTCAACACCTCTGCCTTATCCCCTCCCCTTCCCTTCCAAAAAAGAAAACAGTGTTTCTAGGTGACCTTTTATGCTGTTATTTCCGGTTTAGCTCACACTCCAAGAGGCAGGAGCATCACTGGCTCACAACCCAAATGCAGCTTTTTTGCAAATGCAGCAGGGAGAAATAACAGATTCCTCACATAGCAATAGCATGCAAATGGGGGAGCAGGAATTCATGACACAATCCGCAATATCTTAATAACACTCTATGGGTGCTCCTGGGGTTTTTGTGTGTGTGTGTGTGTGTGTGTGTCAGGAGTGACTTGACAAACTGCAAGTCACTTCTGATGTGAGAGAATTGGTCGTCTGCAAGAACGTTGCCCAGGGGATGCCCAGATGTTTTGATGTTTTCCCATCCTTCTGGGAAACTTCTCTCATGTCCTCGCATGGAGAGCCAGAGCTGACAAAAGCAGCTCATCCACACTCTCCCCGGATTGTTGAGCTATATGATGCTCCTGGTATGATGCTCATTTGGGAATCATTTGCCTCTGATTTCTCTCAAGTTTTGATTCTCCTGGCAATAGCAACAATCACTGAAGAGTTTTTTTTAAAAAAAATTGCTAGCTTCAAATTGTGGAAGTCTTACACCAGAGATATATGATGGTGGAAGTGCCCATTGATGGATAAGGCTCTTTGCGCTGCTAATGAGGTGGAGATGTGATCACTGCAGCTAAGAGCCCATAAAGGGCTGAGTTGATGGAAAACATGGACCAAAATGGTCTTTAAATGTATCAAATGTTCCACCATGCCTTATAACAGGAACCAATAAAGAGCATTTTACTATTATGTATGGGAAAGTTTAAGTGGCAAATTGTGAAAAGAGACATAATGAAAGCCACTGACAAAATTAATGTGCATGGGCATTTTGTGAAGGTTTTTTTGTATCCTTTTTTGCAATATTTCTTCCATTAAATATACATTATAGCTGGCTGAAATCCTTCCCTAAACATTCTTCTTGTCTGGCAAATATGCAAACCATTGTATATATAAAGAATATAATATCTACTTCCAGTTAATTTTTCAGAGCATTTTGGCACAAACCTGTGAATGCTATAATATTGCATGACCCTGTATTTTATCATGCCCTGGATAATTTTGAAAGGCGTCTTCGTCAGGAATATAGAAAACTGAAAATTCTGAAATAGACCACTTTATAATAGAATCTACAGGGAGAAAGGCACATACACAAACGTGTGTTATCTCCCATTCATAATGGTGATTTTCATTCACCCTCTCTTTTTCTCTGCCATTCTCCATCTGGAACAGGCATTGGAGTAAGTGGTGATTACATGAAGAGAGGGGAATTGGCAATAATTGCCTCTTCTATTGCACTAAAGAAGCACCTATATGGCTGAAGGCTCTTTCAACTAAGAAGTAAAAAAGCATTCAGCCCAATAAACTGCAGAACCACGGACAAGAAGGTATCATTTGGTATTTCAGTACCTGAAGGCTTACCAGTTGGATGATTTGTAGTTATAGAAACTGGCTATATTGAAAAGTGTTATATTTGAAGTGAAGTCATATGAAATCTTGAGCAAAATTGGCATCACTCCTTGACACAAACTTAGCCTCCGATGATCAGAGTTTGCCCTAGAACATGCCTGCCATTTTGATGCCAGGTCCTGCTAGCATCTGCTAACTCTGGTTGATCCTGCAAGGTAAACTGGTCTAAAGCAAGTGTGAAAATCATGTAGTCCTGAGATGTCATGTCATTGAACTGCACTGTAGTATTCTTTACTCATTACTAGTGCTGCTGGGGCTCAGAGTCCACAAACATCTGGAGGGCCACCTAGTTACCACTCTTGCCAGAACAAAAGAGTTTCTTGAATCTTTAAAGAAGGCCAAGTGCCTTCTGGATGTAAAGGGGTTGTACAAACCATTACACATACAGGGCTCAATCCTACATTCATTTAGCCTAAATGTATGCATGCTGAACCATATAACCACCGTCCTACATACTGGAAAAAAGGCTTCTTGCATGGCCACTCTGTGTTTCATAGTGAGCAGCACATTCAGGAAGGCATCTGCCTCCAACTCCAGAGCTAGAAACAAAATGATCCCCCATGGCCTCCCATATCTTTACTTTGCTGGCCAGTGTAAGGCTCATTTGAGTTTAGGAAGCACCTGTTCCTCAGCCCTGGATTATGGCTTCCCGGTCACTGCAGAACAGCTCCCTGTTTACAAAAGTATACATTCTACCACCACCACCACCACCACCACCACTACTACTACTACTACTACTACATCTTACCAGGGCAGCTTGATCAACACAAATAAAACACAAATCCATGAAAAAAGAATGTGCAAATGCTGATGTAACTATGACAAGTGATAAAGATAGATCTAAAAATATAGATAAATATGATACTATATTTATACTTAACATGTGTGAGAAGAAGTTCATTTTAAATATAACTGCTCTGAACATTAAGGGTAGTTTGATTTCTCTTGAACTGTCAAGGTTCCATTCTAAAAAATGTTGGGACTCAATTTTTTTAGTGTTGGGTTAAGACTATGCAGGCACAAGATTTGAATCCTTGCACAGCTCTGGAAATCTACTGAGTAATCGTTTTGTCATAAGTCAAAGTCAACTTGAAGACACATAGCAGCAACAAAAATGACAGCAACAAGAACACTTTGAATTCCCTGATGGACTGCTTGAAAATCATAAAATCATTGTGTGCCTTCAACTCATTCCCCAACTTATGGTGACTCTAAGGTAAGGTAGGCAATCATGGGATTGTCATGGCAAGATTTGTTCATAAAGAGTTCACCTTTGCTTCTCTTTGAAGTTGAGCGAAATTGACCTTCCTAAGGTCACTCAATGGGTTTTCTTGACTGAGTGGGTTTTCAATTTCTGGTTTCCAAAGTCCAATATTCAAACCATGACACCTTGCCAGCTGTCTCAGAAATCATAATACCTCACTATAAATCCTGGCCTCCTGCAGGATGAAAATACAACAGTTGAAATGACATCAAACTGGTATAACTGGGATGTTTTGATACATATTCTACTGCATCTAGTATTGGAATGACAATTGGAATGACAATAAATTACAAAAGGAATGACTAGTAAGTTTGTTCCAAAATCAGAGCACCATTTTTTATATTTTTATCTATTTATATGGCATTATTCAACATCTGACCCCCCCCCCCCCCAAGGTTAGTTAAAATAGAACATTTTTATTTGCCCCAGGATACCTGTCAGCTTTATGGTGATCTGGGTTTTCTACCTTAAGTTTCAAGTACATAACTCTGAAGCCTGGTGTTAACAACTTATCACCTAAATAGCAGTCTTACTGGAGAATGACCCTCACAGTGTCATGAAAATAGAGTATATTGCTGCTTGGCCATCCCCCACCATATACTTGCTTTATGTATTTTTAAATTGAATTGCTTGAATTATTCACAAATGCCACTGCAGTGATTAATTTTGAATGGAGAGGTTATTATGCATAATTCTGAGGACTGAAACCACAGACCCTCTGAAGCACCAAGAGTTAGGACTATCTGTTGTGAGATGAAGAGTTAACATCTTCTGAAGCCTTACAATTTTCACTCAAGAAAATAAGGAAGAACCTGAGAGAGTTCCTTTCCTGAAAATCTCACTCAATACTATATATTGTGATGGGATTTCATTTAATTTTCTTTGACTGTTACCTGCAGCAATCAATAGTGAAGTGATGAACAAATGGTCACCTAGAGTATATACTTTGATGGGAACACAGTAGTAAACCCATCATTTCCGCTGGCTCCGAAAACCTGATTCTAAACATCAGGGGGATTATTTTTCATCACTGAAATATTTACGGGATGTTCATGGGCATTAAAGAGTCCTTCCATTATTTCTGCATGCCCCATTTCCTTTAAGCCTAGCGAGTGCACAAGTTAATCACTAGTTTATGACAGCCAAGGGGCGAAAATGTTATAGTATTATCATACATTCTGGTATGCATCCGTGATCTCATAGATAAGAAGATTTAAATAGCAGAAAGAGACTGGACTGAGATGGATGAATTAGGACAGTGGTTTTCGCACCACTCCTGGAGTGACTAAATTATGGCCTGGGTGGATTATACTCAATTACTGATTCTTTATCATCAGCTCTTTAAATGTGTTACACTTCAAAGGAGTTAAATTGTAGTTTTTTGATATACAAAAGAAGTAAGTAAGTCCCTCTGGGTTCAAATGGACTTTTGCCCTGATAAATGTACATAGGACTGCAGTTTATTAATATGAAGTTTGGAAACTCCTGCAAGAAATACACAAATCCAATACTGAATTGTCTTAATTCAATAGTGCAGCAGTTCCATATACAAGAATTCCCTGATTTATTCCCTGGCATCTGCAGATAGGATTTAGGTAGAGTTTTATGTAAACTCTAGAGAGCCAGTGCCACCCAAAGTTTATTTATTTATTTATTTATTTATTCGTTCAACTTAATATACCACATCAAATGCAATAAAACCAGATAAAACCCCCAGTTAAAATCAAATTCCAGCAGAACTGCAAGTTGTGGTTCCTGGACTGGTATCCCCGATTCATTGTTGTTCACTTGAGAGAGTCTAAAAATGAAAGATAAAACTTTACTCAATAGATATAAATATGTTGCTTGCTTCTGAGAAAAACCTAATTGTTAGTTTCTTACATGAGATACATTGAGAAACACTGGTTTCAACAATACCATGCTAAATAGTTGTGACTCTAGTCTACCTGGAATAGGTTCCTAGAATATTACTGTATTTTCAAGCATACTAGATGACTTATTAAGCCTGGAAAATCTTATGAAAAGTCGGGGGTCATCTAGGGAGGGAGGGCATGGGGAGGAAGAGTGGCAGGCCGCATTGCCATAGAGACCAGCTGGGGGTGATAACCCACTGGGCTTTCCCTGCGGCCCCTACTGCTCTCCCTGCTCTTCTTTCAAGGACTGGGCGGCAGAGTGCCTTAGATGTGCTCCCTGACTCCTATGGCTCCCAGAGTACATCCAAGGCATGCTGCCACACAGGGTTGCTGGAAGTCATCCGGAGGCGCCTTCTTGGTCCTCTGGATAATGACTCCCAGCAGCCCTGGGCAGCAGCATTCTTTGGATGTGCTCTCTGAGGCATTCTGGGAGCCATAGTTCCCTGACTCCTATGGCTCCTGGAATGCCTCAGGGAGGACATCCAAGGCATTGCATCCAGGGCTGCTGGAAGTCATCATCCGGAGGCACTTCCTTGGGCCTAGGCAAGTCCAGTGGCCTTCGAAGGAGGTGAGTGTCACATTGTCAGGGCTCTGCCTTATTCAAAGGCAGAGATGAACCAAACAAAAACACAGTTTGTATAAAACAATTTAATGAAAATAGCACGTACTTTCTGGCATAAGTAAACATAAAGATATCACTCAGCCACAGAATAAACAAAAACTGATAGCAAACACTACACCGTAGTTCAGACCAGTGGTCAAGTGCCGAGAGTTCAGTTAGTGAAGTCCACCTATACCAGGGGTGGGCAATTACTGGCCCTCCAGGTGTTTTGGACTTCAACACCCAGAAATCCTAACAGCTGGTAAACTGGCTAGAATTTCTGGGAGTTGAAGTCCAAAACACCTGGAGGGCCGGTAATTGCCCACCCCTGGTCTATATCGTAGTCAAAAGCCAGTCCAGAGGTTCAATGTTCCAAGATTACAGGAGACAGGCCAGGATACCAAAAATCCAACAAAGCTGGGGGGAAAGCAGCAGCATCTACCACCAAAATAAGACAAATACTTTTCTCCCAAAGATCAGTTCCAAGCTTCCTCCTTATATCCAGAAAGACTCAGCTGCAACCTATCTCTTGCATACCTCCACCCTTAATTGCTTTCACCCATGAACACTTACTTGCAGATTACTAAACACTTTAGAACGAATACTTACATTAACCCTTCCATTACCAACCACCATCAACTGCAGAACATATTACATGACAGTGAGCGGCGAGGGCGGAGGAGGTCCTTGAAAGGAGAGCGGCAGGGGTCACGGGGGCATACTATTGGAAGATGGGTAGTCTTAAACGGTGAATATATCCCTAACTTTGTATTTTATCTTTAAAAGTTGGGGGTCGTCTTATACCCCCAGTGACCTTGTATGCTGGAAAATACGGTAAATGTCTTGTGGAGAGAGTGCATATTCTTAGTATCTGTGCTGCAGTTTGTATTACTGTCTAAATCAATAGCTTTGTTGTTCACTTGTACTTTTATACTATACTAAGTAGGATATAAAGAAAACTTCCAAGTAATTAACATGCAAATTTTGACATCTTTTGACAATACAAAGCTCATGAGATGATCAGAAGATCTGCCCATAAGTACAAATATATGAAGGTGCAATTAATGCCAGTTACAATAGACTTAAGAATATTTTCACAAGGGATAGTGGCTTATTCTATGAGCACAGTATAAACCAACAGTGAGTAACTGTGGCCCTCCGGGTCACTTTGGTGTATAACTCCCTTCAACCTTTTAAGAACAGACAATGGATAAAAATTATAGAAGGTACAGTCCAAAAACTTCTGGAAACTGCGTTTGCCCACTTCCACTATAAACCAAGTTGGCCATGGCCTATGTATATTTATTTACAATGGAATTTGCCTAACTTATTTGATGTGATCATGTGTGTCTACTTAGAGGGAGGGATAATATTCTCAGTATTTAGGAATACCATGCTACATGGAAAACTGCTCCCAGATTATTTATTTATTTATTTATATCCCGATTTTATCTCGATTGAGATGCCAAGTGCCCAGAAAAAAATGAGATGCAAAGATGTAGCCCTGGAAAAATTTCACAGAGCATCAGCTTTAGTATGAAAACTTGTTCCCTGTGCCTACCTGCAACTTTATTATTCCAAGTTTCTTTACTGTCTCAGACAAGGCAGCTGATAACTGAAGAGAAGGCATTTTAAATTTTTGTGAATCATCTTAGGAATACTCCACCAGGATATGTCCCGATGGAATATACTTATGTTTTCAGTACTAGATGAAGAAACAATTTTAGTGTATTCTGATTTTCGCAGCTGTTTGTTGTTTTTCTGCAAGATATTGCCTTGTATATAAACCAATTTACAAACTTTGGCAGGTGGTATAGAAATCTAAACTCATTCCAACTCAAACTTAGTTTTCTCTCTCTCTCTCTCTCTCTCTCCTTCCATATGTATAAAGCAGAGTTTTTCAAACTGTGCTCCTCCAGATGTTTTGGACTTCAGCTCCCACAATTCCCAACAGCTGGTAAGCTGACTGGGATTTCTAGGAACTGAAGTCAAAATCACCTGGGTAAGCACAGTTTGAAAAGCACTGGTATAAAGAGATTGGGTGGTGGTAGAGTAAACCTTTCTGAACTTAATGGGACTTACTTACAGGTAGACAGAAATTAAATGTTGCTTTATTTTTGAAAAGATTATTGAAGAAGCAGGTAATATTTTGAGCCCTTGGTTATGATCATGCAAAATTCTCACCATTTATATCTGAAA
Source organism: Anolis apletophallus (assembly GCA_030556195.1). Classification (NCBI taxonomy): domain Eukaryota; kingdom Metazoa; phylum Chordata; class Lepidosauria; order Squamata; family Anolidae; genus Anolis; species Anolis apletophallus. Next base: position 26,172,170 of record JARBWK010000001.1, read on the forward strand.
TTACTGTATATAGTAACACAATATGAGATCATGCAAGAAATAAACCATAGCCAATCAAATTAATCTGATGTATTAAAGAAGATTTCAGATGTGAATTTGAAGAGACGCCGCTTTTACTGTGTCTAATAGATCCAGCCTAAGTCTCTAGCATGCCTGTCAGCTCTGAAATTTCATGTCCATTAATGCACATGTTGGAAATATACCATGATTATATTCAAATCCCCAAACTACCAAGATAGTGAAATAAGAAGTGATTGTATTCACACTGAAAGACAGATGCCCTAATTTAAGGGGAAGCCTACTGCAGCTTCTACCTTTCAGACTATGTTCAATAGAACACAAGGCTTCATTAAAATACATTGAATCCTATTGTTTCACTGCAGACACTCCAACTGTGAGATTGTAGAGAAAGATTATTTCCCTATAACTACAGAAATTGAATCAAAATTGTTCAGTATCTCTTGGGTATCCCACACAGATGGGAAATATTTGCTGCTTCATGTGATATGAATTACAATTCCCATTAGCTCAACCTTCCTGGCAGATTCACGAACCCATAGTCCAAAACATTGAAGTGGATGCATCCTATGGAATTTGTCTTACACATAAACACAATAACTAAGTTGATGTCTTTGTTTCTGTATAAATTCTGATTTCATTGATGCATTGCTTATTTTATGCTATGTAAGTCACCCAGAGCACCTTGGTAATAAATGATGATGATGATGAAGATGATGACAATACAATCATTTAAATCACAACACAACAGCAAGTGTTGTGCATTACAATATTGGAGCAACGTAGGAGAAAAAACAACATAAGTAAATCAGAACTGTCTTTTTGTAACATACAGTATCAACACTCATGTCTAGCATGATGTTTCTGAGAACCTAAGAGGTCCTTCCAAACTGGTCAAAATTAAGGTGAGTTCTTGTGTTGAGAGCTCTCTAGATTTTGCTGAGTTTTATCAGCTTTTGACAAAACAATAGAGAAGCCACATACCTAACCTTTCTCAGGAGGAGTTCAGAAGCTGAGAAGAGCCAGAATATATTCAGGAGTTGTATGGCAAAACAAGTACCTTTTTAAAGTTTTGTTAATTTCACTGGATGATCTTTTAATTTGCTTTCTTGAGAAATTGAGACTGGAAAAATTGCTCTGGCTAGTCAGTGGTTGTTGTTGTGTGCCCTCAGGTTGTTTTGAATTCATTGTGGCCCAAAGATTTTGTGAGGCTGGGATTATATGACTTGCCCAAGGTCACCAAGTGGGTTATATGATTGAGCCAGGATTCAAACCCATTTATCCACAGGTGTGGTCCAACGCTCAAACAGCTACAACATACTTTCTAGGACATACTCTCTAAAAATCTACAGATGAAGACAGATACCTGTGGGCAGGTCATGTCAGAGTGTGGTCAAGATGACAAAAGTTATTCATGAGGAAGAAAACACAAACTAGAGGTACTTTCAGACAGCGTCATAATTTAGGTCGAAGAAATGGGGCAAAATATAATGGGACTGACAGCAAGTCCAAACATAGAGCTGTCAGTCCCAATAAATCCTCCCCCGCCATCCTGTCACCTTTGTTTGTAGAGAAATTTAGATATCTGTGAGATGGATGAGGGACATCCTGCAGAAATTTACTTAATTTTTTAAAATTTACTTTCCAAGATGTCCTGGACTTCATAAGCACTGATATGAACATCTAAATGTGCAGACAAGCAGATTTCTTATTATCTCTCCCCACCCTGCTGTAAATTCAAGCTCTGTTTAATTTCATAAACATCAGAACAAAGGAATGGTTACAGAGATTTCTTGTAATTGCTGTCCAATTGTGCTTCCATTTAGTCACCTGTGTGTCCATGGCTCCAATTGTTTACAGCCCTGATCAGCTGTTTTGGGATTTTAAAATGTGGACATGTGCTGGAACAGTCCACACCAGCATATAGGAATGAAGTCATGCGTTTTCCTTAACTGCAAAGATATACAGACACTGTCACACCCCAGTCAGGCCCCAAGAGCAAACAGACCAACGCCATGTTAAAACCAAGAAAGCAGAAAGGATAGAAAGCAGACCTCTGCCGCAACCTTTCAGTGAACCCCAAGCAAGCAAGGTCAGGCGCATCCCTCCGGCTTCACAAGCTGATAACGGGGCCTGGTACCATGAAACAACAGACACTCCCAAAGGGCCAGAAGTTCGCCCTAACGAGCTTGCATTCCAATGTGGCCGAGAAGCGGTGGGAAAGGAAATATTCTCACCTGAACCTGGGAAGGAACTTCGACGCAGCTTGCGTATCATGGATCAAAGGGACCGGGGCCTATAAAGGTTCAGCCCGGAGGGGGCTCCGTATCTCGTGCCAACGTTTCAGCTACCTTGCCAGGACTCATGGAACCTTGTCTACCGGGGGGCTTGTTTGCCTTTGGACTTTGAAGCTTACCAAGCTTTTGTCAGAGTGTGATTTTCAATTTCCTCCAATTTCCTCCCCTACCTCTCTGGTGTTAGTGAATGCTCGCTCAGCCAGGAACAAAACTGCAACTATTAAGGACTTCATTGAAGATCAACAAGTCGACCTATGTTGCATTACCTAGACGTGGTTTCAAGACGGCGATGACACCTGCCTGCAAGAATTGGTACCTGCTGGCTACGCTGTCACTCACCAGAATAGGAACGGGAGGCAGGGGGGAGGCGTGGCGATACTCGCCCGTGACCTGTTACATCTTAGAGCAGTCCCTGCTTTGGAGACAGACAGGATTGAAAGTGTCGGTCTGATGTGGGGAGCCCCGGAGAGTGTAGCCTTCTTGCTGGTGTACTGTGCACCTAGCGCACCGGCAAGGAGTCTATCCCTTCTGCTGGAGGCTGTGTCGGCGTGGACATTGAGGTTCCCTAGACTTGTGGTGCTGGGGGACTTCAATGTCCACGCCGACACAGCCTCCTCCCCATCTGCAGCAGGGGACCTAGTGTCAACCATGGCGGCACTGGGCCTCTCCCTTTCCAAGTCGGGCCCCACACATCGGGCCGGTCACACTCTTGATCTGATCTTCTCTGCAGGTGTCCAAGTATCCGTCGCCTCCGTAATAGAGGTGCCATGGTTGGATCACTGTGCTCTAAGAGTCCGGGTTGAACAACCACGTCCCCCCGGCAAGGGTGCCGAACCGATTTGGGTTCGCCCGAAGGGACTCATGGAACCAACTAGGTTCCTGAATGCCCTGAGGGATTTGGAGCCTGCCAGCGACTCGCTCAGTGAGCTGGTTACCACCTGGAATCGTAAGCTGTCCGCTGCTCTCGACGAAATCGCCCCTAAACACCCTCTCAAACCCCGCAAATGTTGTTCCCTGTGGTATACGGAGGATCTTAGATCTATGAAGCGGGAGAAGAGACGGCTAGAGCGCATGTGGAGGAAGCTCCATGACGGACCTTCGGAATCAGCTTATAAACTCTTTATAGAGGCTTATGAGCATGCTGTCAAGGAGGTGAAAAAAGTTCACTATGCCTCCTCGATAGCGTCTGCAGATTCATGCCCGGCTCAATTGTTCAGGATAATTCGGCAACTGACGATGGTCCCTACCATCCCAAACAATGATAATCGGGCCCTTTCCGCCGAGGTTTTTCAGAATCACTTTGCAGACAAGATTGCGTTGCTCCGCCGGGACCTCCCTGCTACAGTTGAAACAGTACAGGAGCTTGAGACTCCGTGGCCCTCCGCTGGATCCACCTTCGACCGGTTTCGGCCACTGGACGCAGAGGATGTTGACAAGATTGTCACAGCTCTTCAACCGACCACCTGCTCCCTCGACCCGTGCCCCTCCGCGCTGATTCGAGCTTGCACGGAGGGGCTACGAGGCCCTCTGTTGAATATAGTCAACTGCTCCCTTGAGCAAGGAGCTTTTCCAGAGGAGTTGAAAGAGGCGGTGGTCAGTCCATTGCTGAAGAAGCCCGGGTTAGATCCCGCGGCTCCCTCCAATTACCGCCCAGTGTCCAATCTTCCGTAACTGGGTAAGGTAATTGAGAGGGCAGCAATGGACCAGCTGCAGGCATTCCTGGATGATGCAACCTGGCTAGACCCTTTCCAGTCTGGCTTCCACTCGGGCCATGGGACGGAGACTGTCCTGGTCTCCATCACAGACCTACTCCGCTGCCACTTGGACCGAGGCGGATCGGCGCTGCTCGTGTTATTGGACCTCACGGCAGCATTTGATACTGTCGATTACCAACTTTTGACACACCGCCTGGCGGTAGCGGGGGTGAGGGGAACAGCCCTCCACTGGCTGTCCTCCTTCCTCCAAAACCGCCTGCAGCGAGTGAAGTGGGGAGGGGTGGTCTCCGAGGGCTCCCCCTGACATTGTGGAGTTCCTCAGGGGCCATTCTCTCCCCGCTGTTATTTAACATCTACTGTATATGCGACCACTCGCCCAATTGGTGCGGAGTTTTGGGCTGGAGTGTCATCAGTACGCTGATGATACCCAGCTCATTCTGAGGATGGACCCCAGGGTGGTCTCTGTACCCGATAATTTCCATCTCTGCCTTGAAGCCGTTACTGGATGGCTGCGAGCCAGTAAGTTGAAGGTGAACCCGGTGAAGACGGAGATCTTGTGGCTGGGCCGCCCGGAGGGGGTAGAGACCCAGCTGCCAATGTTCAACGGTGCAGCCCTCTGCCCGCAACCATCTGTCAAAAGTTTGGGGGTCCGGCTGGACGCCCAGCTGTAGATAGAGGTGCAGATTGGCTGCGCCTGCAAGACAGCCTTCTTCCATCTGCGTCTGACAAAATGTCTGGCTCCTTACCTCTCCCGCTGTGACCTGACCACGGTGATCCAAGCCACGGTCATCTCAAGGCTCGATTACTGTAATGCGCTGTACATTGGCCTACCCTTGTCGGCGATCCGGAAACTTAAGCTGGTGCAGAACGCTGCAGCCCGCCTGCTCTCAGGAGCCTTAAGATCTGATCACGTGACTCCACTCTTGCGTGAGCTGCACTGGCTTCCAATTGAATTCCGGGTCATCTTCAAGGTGTTAGTTCTAACTTTCAAGGCCTTATATGGTTTGGGGCCAGTGTACCTGAAGGAGCGGCTTACCCCTTATGTGCCCAGGAGATCACTGCGCTCAGAGGGGCTCAACCTATTGGATGTGCCCAGTGTTAGGGTCTGTAGACTGGACACTACCCGCCAGAGGGCGTTCACCGTAGTGGCACCAACTCTGTGGAACAGCCTTCCGGATGAGATACGGGCCACTCGGGCCCTTCTTCCGTTCCGCAGAGCAGTAAAAACGTGGTTGTTTAGGAAGGCATTCGGCCCATAGCCGATCGCCGTCTATCACACCCGCTGTCCTGCTGCTAGCTTGCCAATTGTTTTAGTCGGGGGATTGAAATTGTTTTAATGTATTTTAATGTATTTTATATGTTTTATGTTTTTATTCTGCCATCCTTGTGAACCGCTCTGGGCTCCAGAGAGAGCGGTATACCAAGTCGAACTTAATAAATAAATAAATAAATAATAATAAATGTTTCTACAATTCAACCATTGTATAAGATGCTGTGTTGTGTAACCAGGCATTTATAGAGTTAAAACAGCACAAGTGGAGTCCAGCACTGTTTTGACCTTCAGCTGTGTAAACATACTGATAAGGGAGACGCTGAGCTTTTTGAGTCAGTCACCATGCTGATTCCTCTGTGAGATGCAGGCTGCTGAATTGCTCTGTGTGAGAATGCTTTACTTTGCTCACGTAATCAATAAAAGAACTTTTTAAGTTCAGACCTGGCTTCGCTTCATCACTGGCGCGTGGACAGCTTTGTACCAAGAAACTCCTGGATTTAGCCAATTGAGGCACCAAGATCATTGTTTTCTTACTGGACTCTTAAGGACTATTATTTTGTTGCAACTGGATGCTGGGAGCATCACGGAACTATTCTTCCTTTACTTTTCATCTATTTTACCTCTTTTTACTTATTCTAAATAAAGCATTTAACTGCAGTTGCTGTGTGTTGGTTTACTAAGGGTCCGTCCAAGTCTTGGGTCACAACAGACATGCAAATATACACATTTTTAGGATGAAATCGGGTTTGTAGTGCACTTTTTTTACACGTGTTTTTCAGCTGTTAATCTGAATCAGTGCACATTTTCCTTAGACGACATTTAGCCACCCCCACCTTTTTATCCTTTTTCTTCCACATTTTAGGGCCTGTGTAGATGGGATGTAGTTTGCTTTTGCCTAAACCTACTAGGAAGAGCAACACTCCACCCATCCCTCACCTTTTTTTGTCCCCCAAAGTGTTAATTGAGTGCAAAGTACTTTTTGCTCTTTGGACTAAGTTTACAGCAAATGAGGGCACTTCTGGACAATTTGAGAAGTCCCAGATTTTGATGAGGCACCAACACTTTTTGGCAGAGAAGAAAAAGACTTCGTAAAACTACAAGTCCCATTGTGTCATGGCACTGGACTATGAAAATAAAAGTGGTGTCAAATTCCATTAATTCTACACTGTAGATGCACCTCAGGGTGTTTTAAAAGTAGCTGAAAAGGGGGTATGATGAAGGATTTCTCAGGACTTTACAACAAACAGGGTGTGGTTGCTCAATCTAACAATCAAAACACATGAATTTCGGAGTAGTAAAGTAATTATATTGGTAAGTATCCAAATTGGAGCAAAAAGTCAAAGCAAATAGGTGTTAATTCACACATATAATAATTCACAAAGATGTAGTGGCAATATTCACGGAAAGTGTTCAAAATGTTCAAATAAAGATTTGTAATCCACACGTCATTACGTGTAATGAAATTACAATCCGCACGTCGTTACGTGCAATCAATGTAGTCCACACCAAATGAGGTGTCGGTGGTGTTATGATCAGGAGATATGTCTTCTTACCTCCAAATTACAAGACCGGGGCTACCCTGAATCTGTCATTTCCGCAGCCCGCACTAGAGCCTCCAGAATCCCCAGGGAATCACTCTTAGTAAACAAACCAAGAAACCCCATCACCAGGCTTATTTGGCCATTAACCTTAACCCATAACACCAACCGTATCAGGCAACTGATCAATAAATACTGGATCATGCTTAAGGACATTCCGGGCCTAACAAAAACCCCCATCATAGCCCACAAGCGACCCCAAAACATTAAAGACGTCCTTGTGCACACGCAGTTAAAGGAACCTACTCGCAGAAGCATTCTCACATCCAAAACACACCCCTGTGGACATTGTGCTCAATTCCGCTATGTATTTCCCGAGAAATGCATCTTTAATCCTGGCACAGGACAGTATATTAATTTCAGAGGATCATTTTCTTGCAATTTGGATTTATATTTTATTTATTTATTTTATTTATATTTCATTCTTGTATTCCGCTCCTCCCGGCAGGCTCGGGGCGGATCACATAAAATTACACCGACAGCACAGCGCAACATGCGGCATGCGGCCAGTACAGTCAATAAAACATAAAACCAAAACACAAAAGCCACATTAAAACAGTTACAAAGGTCAGAGCATGGGTTAAGAGGGCATACAGTGTACATTGTCGCCTCGGGCACTTAATTGAAGGCCAGCCCAAAGAGGGCCGTCTTACATGCCCTCCGAAATGGGCCCAATTCCGAGATGGCTCGGGCACTCTCCGGGAGGGCATTCCAGAGCCCTGGTGCCGCTACAGAGAAAGACCTCTGTCTGGTCGTCGATAGGTGGCAGGAGCGGACTGATGGAACTTGCAACAGATTCTGCTCATCTGAGCGCAGTGATCTCGGGGGATCGTAGGGGGTAAGGCGGTCCTTCAGGTACGCAGGCCCCAGGCCGTGCAGGGCCTTGAAGGTCAGAACCAAAACTTTGAAGGCGATCCGGTACTCAATAGGAAGCCAGTGCAGCTGCCGAAGGGTAGGTGTAATATGCTCCCTTGCTGGCACTCCTGCCAGCAAGCGAGCTGCGGCATTCTGCACTAGCTTGAGTTTCCGGATCGTCGACAAGGGAAGGCCCACGTAGAGGGCATTACAGTAGTCTAACCTCGAGATGACCGTCGCTTGGATCACCGTGGCCAGGTCCGTCCTGGACAGGTAGGGGGCCAGCCGCCTAGCCTGTCGGAGGTGGTAAAATGCAGTCCTGCTGACCATGGAGACCTGGGCCTCCATGGTCAGCGAGGAGTCTAGCACCACCCCCAGGCTCTTAACTGACGGCGATGGGTTAAGCCGTTCGCCGTCCAGGGTAGGCAGCCGGCACTCATCCAGCCCAGGCCGACCGGGCCACAGTATCTCCGTCTTCGATGGGTTCACCTTCAGCCGGCTGGCACGCAGCCAACCAGTCACGGCTTCAAGGCACAGATGGAAACAATCGGGTACGGAGTCCGGCCTGCCGTCCATTCGCAGCAGAAGCTGGGTGTCATCAGCGTACTGATAACACTCCAGACCAAAGTCGCGGGCCAGCTGGGCCAGGGGCATATAAACGTTGAATAATAAGGGGGAGAGAATGGCCCCTGGGGGACCCCACAGTTAAGTGGGAGCCGCCTGGAGACCATCCGCCCCCTCCACACGCTGTCCCCGATCCCGGAGAAAGGAGGCCACCCATTTAAGGGCAGTCCCCCTGACTCCGGAAGCGGATAGGCGGTGGGTCAACAATGCATGATCTACGGTGTCGAATGCTGCTGTCAGATCTAACAAGACAAGCAGTGCCGATCCACCCTGGTCCAGCTGGCGGCGAGTTGGTCTGTAATGGCGACAAGCACGGTCTCCGTCCCGTGCCCAATACGGAAGCCGGACTGGAAGGGATCAAATCCAGCTGTGTCTTCTAAGAACTGCTGCAGCTGATCCGCTGCTGCCCTCTCAATCACCTTGCCCAGGAAGGGCAAGTTGGAAACAGGCCGGTAATTGGAGGGAGCCGAAGGGTCTAAGTTCGGCTTCTTCAGCAGCGGTCTTACCATAGCCTCTTTTAATCCCCCTGGGAAGACTCCTTGCTCAAGGGAGCTATTTAAGATAGTGCCCAGGGGGCCACGTAGGCCCTCCCGACAGGATCTAACCAGCCAGGAGGGGCACAGGTCGAGGGAGCAAGTAGTTGGTCTAGCTGCAGTCAGTAGCCCATCGACAGCTGCTGCGTCCAGCGGTAGAAAACGGGTGAAGGTGGGCCCACCGAGTGGCGGCGGAGTCTCGAGTTCACTAACTGTATCAAGAGTGGCAGGAATGTCCCGGCGGAGGGTCGAAATCTTGTCAGCAAAAAGCTCTGAAAGGCCTCAGCCGTTGGAGCCAAACCCCTATCTTTTGGGACAGTTGGGATTGTTGTCAGTGACCGAATTACCTTAAATAATTGGGCTGGGCGTGAGCTGGCTGACTCTATTTCTCCGTGTATGGACTGGTCTGTCCTTGCGGTAGCATCTACGTGGGTGAAACGAAACGTTGTCTCCGCCAACGTGTTTCTGAACACCGTTCACGAGTCAGAAGATTATCTGAAGACTCTCCACTGTACCTGCACTGCAAACTTAAGCAACATGGACCTGATTCCCTTCGTTTCTTTGGACTCCAGCGGATCAAAATTCCTCCACACTCTAATGCGGATCAATTACTTAAACATGCAGAAACGGGCTGGATTTTAAAATTAAATTCTGAACGGCCCCATGGGTTAAATGAAAAACTACATTTGCATGATCTGATCCTTTAAATTTCCATAGACTGCTTCCCTCTCTTCCATAGACACCTGTGCCTCATTCCTCTTTACTAGATTTAAACCCACTCTTTGTTAATACTAATCGCATTTGCCATGACTACATAGAGAGACACACTTCTCGCTCTATGCTCTAGATACGTCTATTTACCCTGCTTTATGGTATGGATACTCACCTTTTCCCCATTATATGATTGATTACTATTGCATTAAATTGCTTATCAGATGATATATGAATAATGTCCTATGCTTGTATTGCCTGTGTGTTGCTTTATGGATTTCGACCGTAGTCTATTTACATTGTATATGTTTTTATATAGATATAATTAGTCACCCATTACCTGGAACACCCATCCCATCTTGTCGTCTAGCCTTGAAAAAGACCATTCCGGTCGAAACGTGTGAGGGGCCCACGCATCTGCGTCCTCGTCGGCTTTACACAACTTCGGAACACCACCGACACCTCATTTGGTGTGGACTACATTGATTGCACGTAACGACGTGTGGATTATAATTTCATTACACGTAACGACGTGTGGATTACAAATCTTTATTTGAACATTTTGAACACTTTCCGTGAATATTGCCATTACATCTTTGTGAATTATTATACGTGTGAATTAAACCTATTTGCTTTGACTTTTTGCTCCAATTTGGATACTTACCAATATAATTACTTTACTACTCCGAAATTCATGTGTTTTGATTGTTGGATTTGTCAGGACTGCCTCTGCTAAATTGGAACAGTTTGGGGATATGCTATTCTCTCCACACAATCATAACTGTCTAAATTTCTGTTGTGTTGCTCCCTCTGTCATTTCCTCCCTCAATTAAATAAGTCCAACTGAAAAGCCCAGCCCTGAAGAGCAGTGAGAGAGTGGACATTATGTCATTTTTTTATGAAGAAGTTCTGCTTTCCACAGATGGTGTAAAGTGGCAGCTAGATCATTCAAACCATTAATCTAATGCCGCCATACAAGACAGTCAAGTTTTGTTAATAGCTTTTATACTACACTTAACTTGCAATTTGCCGAGATGTCAATCTGCGAGGCTTTGTAGGAAGCCAACAAGTTTGAGATTACTCCAGCAATTACCAGCAATAATGGATTTCTGCATTTGACAAACCTGTTCATTTTTAAATGCCTTTTCTTCCTTTTCATTAGACAAATAATCTTGGGGGGGGGTGAAAATAGAGTTCATGGGGTGACTCATCAGAGAAGGACGTCACGGTTAATATATGCAAGAGTATCATTTGGTATCATTTCCATAATGGCTCTTGCAAAATATTTCAACAAAAGCAGTTAGAAAAGTAAGTGATTGTTCTGTAAACTTCTTTTTTAAAATCTTTTAAGAGGACATTGGATGTATCTGTCAGCGGAATCAGTCCAAAAACAATATTATGTGACTGACCTTATATTTGCATGAACTTTTACAGTCCAATGTTTTGATCCCTGAAGGACATCTAGGAAGCCATACAATTTTGTGGAAGCTCTTCTCTGCAGGTCCATGTAAGTCATGGGAACAGAAAGTCTGCATGACATACCAGGGTTCAAACACCCAATATACTGTGAAAATCCACTGATTGATTTTGGGTAAATCATGCTTCCTCAGCTTCAAACAAAGGTTAAGTAAGCCCCTTCTGCAGAAATCTGGTCAAGAAACCCCTATGATAGGGCCACTTTAGCATCCCATACACTAGAACTGACTTGAAGATATACTACAGCAGCAAGTCATAGAAATGGCAAGGCTTTGTTCCCTTCTATTTTGAACAATGCAAGGAAAGGTGTAGAAACCCAACAATAAAGAAAATATGTCCTGTGATGGGAAACACAGCATAGGGGATTTTTAACCAGCAGAAGGTGTGTGGTTGCTGTGCTGAACTAAATAACAATGTAAAACTAAATCCTTTTATTAATCCCAATTGGATTAACCCTCTGAATCAATAGGAATGTATAAAGTAAGACTTGAATAATATACATTTTTTTTCAGTGGCTCTACTCCACTCTGAACTAGCAGTTGGATTTTGGTCTTAGTTTTCCCCTTTCTATAGTGAAAATCAGGTAGCAGATTTAATTGGTCACCCTTACTATAGTAATGCCAATTGATCATTTAGCCATTGCAGATGCAGATTGGTATCAACAAGAGGAAGTCATTTGAAAGGCTATTGCAGTTGCAGCAAACTTTGGGGAAATTATATAAAATAGAAGAGTAATCATTTTTAAAAGAATGTTACTGTTCTCAGTCAAAGCTATGGTTACTACTCTGAAATAAAATTTATTGTTACCCAGGTTTGTATGAGGTGGATTGTGTCTAATGAATAAGGTACAGTATGTTTCCCCAAATTGTGTAGGGCTAAACCCTGAAAGCCTATGAGTGCTTGCTTGAGGCTTATTTCTGAGAAGACAGAGAGGGGGGGGGGGATTGGAGGGATTTTGGTATCCACCGGGAGTTGGTTACAGGATACCTGTGGGTACCAAAATATATGGATTTGTAAGTCCTATTTTATATAATGGAATAGTAAAATGATGTCCCTGAGATAAAATAAAACAACTCAAATGAATGTCCGGGAAAGCCTGAGGATCTGTTAAACAGCAATGTGTGTCTACTAGGCATGGTTAGGTTTGTTCGGACTCTTTGTAATTTGGAATAAATTCGGAAAGATTTGCTTTTTGAAGCAATTTCGAAGTTTTTAAGGAAACCGGAAGTCCCTTTGCCCTTCTGAAGCTTTTTCTGCCATTTCTGTTACAAAGCAATGAGTGAGTAGGAAATGATTCAGCATTTCCCCACTTCTGGTCCCTGACCTCGGCTCAAGGCTGGGAAGCGATTAAAAACCCAGTGGGTGGATTTCCTCCCTCCTGTCTCCCCACATGAGCCTGGGGAGTGGTTTAAAACCCAGTGGATGGCTTTCCTCCCTCCCATCTCCCTTCATGAGCCTGGGGAGCAGTTTAAAACCGAGTGAATGGCTTTCCTCCCTCACGCCTCCCCACATGAGCCTGGGAAGCGATTTAAAACACAGTGGATGGCTTTCCTCCCTCCCGTCTCCCCACATGAGCCTGGAGAGTAATTTAAACCCCAGTGGATTAATTTCCTCCCTTTGCTTTCCCCCCCCCCCCCTCACCTTCTGCAGTAAAACAACAACTTTCAAAATAAAGACCACCCAATGAAACAGGAAAGAACACTTTAAAACCATTAATGAAGGATTCAGAAGTCTTGGAAGTTTTGAAAAGTTTCAAAACTTTTTTTTTCTGTGAAATCGGAAGTGACTTCAGATCCAAACCATCAGTGCCTCCTACATCCAAAACGAGTTTTGAACCTTTTTTTTTGATCAAACAAGCCTGTGGTGTTTACCATATGTTAAAATCAAGGTTGTTTTTCGTTTGTTTGTTTCCCATTCCACAAATATTTCAAGCCATGGTTGGTTGAATCTGTTGACTCAGAACCAATGGATATGGAAGACAAACTGTGCTCATGATGGTCAGATGGAAGAAATGATTTCAAAAGCTAAAATAATATAATCTTTTTTAAAAAGATAAAGATACAAATATATTGGCATGTATAAACTTTGAATATTCATTTGTTTTGATGAGCATCGTTTTCAGCCTCTTGAGAAACCTTGAGCAATCCTAACTAATTTGTAATGTGCCTAATCTGTAATGTACATAATTAGCAATTTCCACTTCATAACATGCAGTGCTTGATGTATGATCTTGCTGTTGATAATTTATTAATTCTTACTTTCTATCCACAAATTGCATAAAGTGTATTCTATTTCCAATGCTAGAACAAGATTTGATTAAAGGAAAGCCCACCCTCTGACTAGGCTGTACCACATTCTGTGTTTCAATTTATCTGTGACCTAGAAATAGTGTTTTCTCTTCTAATAGCCCTCCTACAAAGACATTGGTATATAGAAATGCAGTCTTGTGTGTACAGAAATGCTGTCTGATGTGACACTTAAGAAGACCATGGAATTGATACACCAAACTTTTCACTCAAACTCTTCAATTTTTCTACTGGCCAAAATTCCAGATCCAACACCAACTTCTTCATAAATGACAAATATATAGTAATGACTAGTAATAGCAAATTTACTATATAAATTTATATAAATTTACTATACCTGTCCTCTACGAGGCAAAAAGCATTCTCTATTGTAGCTCCAACACTGTGGAACGCCCTGCCGGATAGCACCCGGGGTGTTACAGAAATATCTGCATTTAGAAGAGCCTGTAAAACAACGTTGTTCCGGCAGGCGTTTAACATCAATGGTCCTACTTGACTGTGTTGTGATAAATTGGGACAGTTGTTAGTAGCTTATAGTGTTTTAATGTATAGTGTTAAAGTTGGTGTATTGTTATTGCCTCTTTTATCTATGTAAACCGCCCTGAGCCTAAGGAAATGGAGCAGTATATAAATACAAATAATAAATTAAATAAATAAATTTCTTCACCACCAGGTAAATTATAAGGTCACTTAAATTGACAAAACATGTGTGTACATGTGTGTTTTCAAGCTGCTTGTCAATTTTAACTTATGAATTTTAACCTGGATTGTACTTGCATGTTTCTTGTTCTATGTATTTTAATAGTGTTATTTCTCTGTTTTAACCATGTAGTACCCTGCCTCAAGCTGCCAAGGGAGGTGGGTAATACATTAATTATGGTGTTGTTGTTGTTGTTCTTGTCCGCTTATGATGAGCCCACACTCTTAGCCCAAGAAAACCTTGTGATAGTCTAAGGCTGAGAGAGTGACATGCCCAAGTTTACCCGGTGGGTTTCCATGGCTTAGTGGGAATTACAATCAAACCAATACCTCACACTGTCATTAATGGATATTAACCAATAAGCCTTAGCATTTCAATAAAACCTTTTGTGAATGCACTTTGATGTAAATGGCTTTCCAGCTGTTTATCACCAGCAGTGATGACTGTGCACAGGTGCAACATTATCTTTTCCTGACTAGTACAGGTCATGATGGGACCAAAGTCATATTTTGGTCAGCTAAGGTAAGCACAGTAAACAAGATTTTATACTGAAGAGTAGACACAGTTTATTATTTCATCTTAAATAGATTTAGCACCAGGCAGTTTCTGCCTGCTGTACAATGAGCCAAGTGGCATGACTCACTACAGCTAGTCCTCACTTGCATTGATGCTCCAGGATCCTTCATCTCTTGAAATCTGCAGCCATGTGGTATGATGAGTACTGTTTGAAAATACCTTTTAGAGCAAAAGAATGAGTCTGTTCCAAATATAAGAGAGAGATAGAACAGGGATGTTTCTTTAAAAATATATTGCCATTGATTTTGGAAGTATAAAGGTCTTGTTTCTAAAGAGGAAGATATTCATTAATAACGGACTACTGGTCTCTATGCATGGATTTCCCTATTTCGAAAGTGAAGAAACTGTGGTTGCAAACTCAATTGCAGGATCCACTTCTTTTCATGCATTCTTGTCTTTTCCTATTCCTTAATACAGATTGAGTTTCACTGCAGGAAAGGCTGCTGACCGGAGGGTCAACAGTTCAAAGCCATGAGTCAGAGTGAGCGCCCGACTGTCAGTCCTAACTTCTGTCATTCTAGCTGTTCAAAAGCATGCAATGAAAGTAGATCAATAGGTACCACCTTGGAAGACACCCCATACAGACATGCCAGAAAAAGATTGGTGATGTCTACAGACAGCAGGCTTCTTTGGCATGGAAAATAAAACAACACTACCTCCCCATGGCTGGAAGTTGAGCATTGCCTCCAGATGCCGGAGATGGGGGAAAAGGGGGAAGGTCTTTACTTTATTGATGTATTGTATGTTGTTGTTTGTGTAAAAAAGACATTGAATGTTTGCCTCATATGTGTTCTGTAATCCTCTCTGAGTCTTTCTGGGGAGATAAAGCAGAATATAAATAAAGTGTATTAATATTATTAATTATTGTATATTGAACTATCCAAAAACAAAGGTATTACTAACTCAGCCACACAGGCAAACAATTTGTGGTTTGGGGAATATTTCTGAATTCAGAATTCTAAATAAGGGATATTCAACCTGTAAACTAGTATACATAGGCTGAAAAGGTTACATTCTGTACTATATTTCCAGGATCTCCCAATTAAAGTCTATGTAGGCTGAGGTATTCCAGGAGATGTACGTAGTTTAAAAAATAGTACCTCTTCCCAAGGAAAAAAGATGATAGTCATAAACACAAAGAAATAAGTATTGCATAAAAACTGCAAGAATTAATTAGGAAACATGTTTCAATTAACCTACAATTCAGACACAATGGAAGGTAGGACGTCCCATTCAGTATATTACATAATCTGCTCAATTGCTCAGGCTTTCAAGTAATGGTGTTTCCTACAATTGGGGTCTGATTTTTCTAAGTCAAGGGTTAGAAACTCCAGCTGTTGTGAACTGGAAATCCCATTAGCCACTCTGAGTCCCCCATCGGGGGCTGAGAAGAGTGGGGTAGAAATAATGTAAATAATAAATTAGCCCTAACCACAACTGCCAGTAATAGAGTGTTAAAGAAGTTGCAGTTCACCTCTGTTCTAACTGGAAATGTCAGCAATTGAATGTAGGATGATTCGCCTATAAATCATGTGCTCTGCCACTGAGCAAATGCAAACTAGAGAAACCACAATGGAGCAGAAGGAGAAATATTCTCTCTCTTGCAGATGAAAGCATAAAAGGAGAGTGAAAAGAGGCCTCTGGATAAGAATATGTTGCAATGAATGCAGTGAGATGAAATGTGGTGAAAGAAAAGAAAGGTCAAGGAGAAGCTTCGTCATTCATTTCAAGAAGTCCAGATTTTAGAAAATGTCTTGCTTTTTGACTGAGGAAAAATAGCAACTGAATATTTCCCTTGAATTTGCAAAGGACCCTGGAGCCAGGCTAACCCTCATCCCCTTGCTTGTACATCTTGAAAGACACTCAAGGGAACATGAAAGAGCAGGAGGAAATTCTCACAAAAGACCAACTATTAGATTACTGCAACTTTAACACTCATTTAAGGACTGTCTTTTAATTCTAAATTGGAAGGTCAAAATCTTTGGTGGAAGAAATAAAATAATGAGAACCCAAGTTGTATTTTAAATTCACCAATAATTGCTAGACAGATCAGCTGCCACTAGCAATTACTGTCTATATATATTTTTGGTTCATGGATTTATAAAAAAAAATAACATTAGTGATAAAGGGACTGATTATAAAGAAAATTAAGACCTTAATTTGGAAATAAAAATGGTATAGATATTAAAATTCAAGTGAGGCAGCTTTGGGGTACTCTGCCTAAAAGAGGAATTAGCAGGAGGGAGGGGGAGTGTTAAGTAACTAAATCACAAATACCTGAATCAAGACCTAACCTTAAAATAAAGACCCTAGAAGATTTCCATGCAGGTATATCATTGCTGGAAACCTCTGGCCCTCCAGATGTTGATGAACGACTACTTCCATCATACTTTACCATACTTAGAAGTGCAACAATACTTAGCACTGAAGAGTCAAGAAGGACTCAAAGAGGGTAGTAGTAATAAAGTTAGCTAGCTTGAGTAACCCAAAGTGCCCTCCTTTCTGGTCTACATATCCTGAGTCCTCTAAAATGTAAACGGATACTCTTAGGGATGTTTTTCCATCTTTTTTTCTTCCTGTAAGTCATCTCTCAGCTGTTCCCTAGAATTGAATTAAATTAGATCAATACCAGGAATAACTTTTCTATTTTGGAATGGAGTTCCTATAATAAATATTTTACAGTTATCAGCCCAGTATCAATGTTGGGCTATGTTTCTGAATTTACAAGAAAATGTGGATAAATGCAAAGCCTATTCAAATGAATAACTTCCATCATAAATTACCGTAGAACAGGGGTGGGCAATTGCCGGCCCTCCAGCTGTTTTGGAATTCAACTCCCAGAAATCCTAACAGCTGGTAAACTGGCTAGGATTTCTGGGAGTTGAAGTCCAAAACACCTGGAGGGCCGGTAATTGCCCATCCCTGCTGTAGAATCATCCTGGAAGACCTAAACTACCCAAAAGTAGTTTCCCCTTTAAGAACTTGCTAAGTCCTCCAATCTGCTTTTGTAGTAACTTCCAACAGAAGTATAGCATAGAATTGCCTATAAAATTCCTAAAGAGGATATATTTTGTGGATGTGGGATAGTGAAATCACAAATGCCAGTCCTGTGGATATGAGGGTCATACTATAGCTGATTTCTCCAAGCCACTGGTACCTTGCTCCTACTGCATGACCTTTAAGGCTTTACATGGCCTAGGGCCTGCGTACTTGAGGGACCGCCTTACCCCGTACATTCCCTCGAGATCACTGCGCTCAGATGAACAGAATCTGCTGTTAGTACCATCAATCCACTCCTGCCATCTGTCCGCAACCAGACAACGAGCGTTTTCTGTGGCAGCTCCGGTGCTATGGAATTCCCTTCCGGATAGCACCCGAGCCATCTCGGAGCTTGCCCCTTTCCGAAGGGCCTGTAAAACTGCCCTCTTTGGATTAGCCTTCAATTAGACACACTGGTCTAGGAAAGTGCCTGGTTGTCCTTTTCACTATGATGCGATGTAACGTGTTTTAATGTGTTTTATGCTTTTACTGTAGGGCTACATGTCTGCGACATGTTGCCCATTTTATTGTTGTGATCCGCCCCGAGCCTGCAGGGAGGAGCAGAATACAAGATTGAACAATAAAATAAATAAATAAATAAATAAAATTATCTATCAAATCCTTGGTCAAGCTAACAAGGTCCAATAATGTAGATGCAAGTTCCTCAGTTTTTCCTCATATCCTAAGGCTGCAACTGAACTCGAAATGGAAAAGCATTTTTTCTAAATTAGAACAATACCTGAACCAATAAATGAAAACCTAAATTAAACCTGCCATGGAACACAGCCGCAAAAATAGCAAGCCTTACATCCAAGATTAATGCTACTTGGAACCATAGAATTATAGAGTTAAACGATACCACATGGGCCATCCAATCCAATCCCCTGTCATGAAGGAAAAGCACAATCGAAGTACTCCGACAGATGGCCATCCAGCCTCTGTTTAAAAGATTCCAAAGAAGAAACTTCCACCAGAATCTAAGGCAGTGAGTTCCACTGTTGAACAGTTCTTACTGTCAGGAAGTTCTTCTTAATGATCAGATAAAATCTCCTTTCCTGTAATTTGAACCCAGGTCCTAGTCTCCAGGTCAGCAGAAGACAAGCCTGCTTCTTCTTCCTTATGGCATATTTTTAAATATTTAAAGATAACTTCATGTCTTCTCCCAACCTTCTCTTCTGCAGGTTAAACATACCCAGCTCTTGAAGCCACTTTTCATTGGACATGGTCTCCAGACCTTTGATCCTTTTAGTCACCCTCCTCTGAACACTTCATGTAGAGTGATTAAAATTATGTTAAATGTGAATAAAAGTCTGGGACTAAAACTTAATGTAGTCCCAGTTCAAAGTAAGATACATTCCAGAATGCTTATTGGTTCCATGATTCTACTGGGCATGGTGAGTTTATATCTCCCTCTAGAACACAGGTAGCCAAAATCTCCCCCCTACCCACCCTCCACCCCGTTTTCTCTTTCTCTGAGATATAAGCTAAACAAAATTACAATTTTTGCATGATAAAAATGGAGTACTACGTCTGCTTGGGATAAGATTCCGATACATCTAATGCTGAAGAACAAAGGGATAAAAAGACAACAAGTAGAAAAAGTTGCCAAAGGCAGACTTCATGAGTATGCAGTGGGGTACATTCTTTGTACACAAAAAGTTCAGGGAAGCCAAGGGGAGGAATCCTATTTGCAACTTCAAAAAGGCAGTTTGCAAAGGTTACCAATCAAGATAGACCAATAGCTAAGCTCTATGTAAAGCAAGCTCCTATGCCTCCTCTTGTGCCGAAGAAAAGAAACCCCATAAGTGACTGGGAATGAATTGCACATAGATGAGCAATGCCGACCCATAAAGGAATAACTGGCTGGATGCTTCACCAAGGGAACGGAGCAAAAATGTTTCATCTAGAAATGCAAAGAAGATGCATATCATCCTGAAATGAGTTCATGGCACAACCCCAAAACCCCTCCATGGTGTTCACAATCTTCCTCCTCAATGCTCTATCCATTTAATTGTGCTTTCAATATTTACATCTTGTTTTGTTTGCTGTCTTAAAAGGACATCCGTTTTGTGCAAAAACTTGCTTAGATGGCTTCGAGTTATTTTGTAGGGAGGGTTTTCATGTGCAGATTACCAAGGATAGGCTTGGATTAAACAATGAGGATAGCCACAGGCCATGGTTTATTCCCTATGGTTTCTGTTTAATAGGGGAGGGGGGCACCCAACTGACCTTTTAGCCACTTGGTGGTAGCAATTGTGAGAAAATAGTCTTTAGTAGTATATCAAGAAACCATAAAGACTTCCCAACCAAGGCACAGTCTCAAACCTGAAGTTAAATTGAAAGAAATTGGGAAATGGCCATTATTACAATATGGTGTTTGTTAAGGGGTAGGTAGACATTTTACATAGAAAAGGCACACATGGTTCTGAACACATTGGCAGTTTGAGAACTCAATTGCAATAGAAGATGTGAGCACTAGGAAATGGGAGTAATTCTCTCTGTGCAAACTAAAGCAGCCATCCATGGTGCTGAATGCATTTCAAAGATCAGGTTCAACACATTGTGTGACTTCTACAACATTTAGATGAAAACCTGGATTTGCTACTCAAGTGATATGGGATCCATCACCTGCCAATGGTCAGGTTTACCACAAGCAAGTCTTTTTGGAATCACAGTCCACAGTGCCTGTTTGAAACTCAGAATTGAGCAAGTCATTTGGAATGTAAGCACAATCAGGAAACCTTTAAGAACAACTATAAAATCAACAGACCAGGAAGAATGTGAGCCATGAATCCAAAGGTTGACACCACTTATATCCCATCACCTGGTCACTGAACAGTTGTTGACTCAGCAAATAATGGATACAGTCTCCACTGAAATGTTTTACGCTTGAGTTGACATTAGGTGATTCAAAAATGGCACTGGTGATGGCTCACTCATACGTACAAGTTATTACCAGATGCCACAGTCAACAAGTGACCAATCTGCATGCGAGAAGTAGCTCTTAAAAGACAGAGATGAATGTGGAGTTCTTCACATAAATATATGAATGTAGCCTAGCCTGACATCTTTTCAGATACTGTAGATTGCATTATATATCAAACTATAGAATATCCTAACAACACAGCACTTTTGTGACCTTCAAGAAAAAAAGGGAATTGATTTGTCAGTATTAGTACAACTAAAACACGACTAAACAGACAAGTAGAAGGTTCCTTGAAATACAGCAATGGTGGAAAAAATTGCAATGGCATACAGACACCCTTCAAACAAATTAAAATGATTCCCATGTTACTTACAAAATAAGCACTGAGGATTAGGAAGACAATAAACTATTGCTCAAAGACACTAAAATAGAGCAATGTTGTTTGCAAAAATTTATGCAAGGCATCAGGAATGGAAAATGTGTGGCTCATGAACCAGAGGCAGGACCATTTTTAAGGTTTTGGAAAGTACTTGGTATAAATGTCCCCTGCCCCCCTTTGCATAGAGGATGTGAAGCAAATTTCCATCTCACCCAGCACAGCACATGTTTGCTATAATTTGCAAGGGTTCATCGATTCATTGCTGCAACTTGCGAAAATTCTCCAGTGGCATCTATGTCTTTACTTCATTAGGTTCCTCCATCCCAATCATAATGGCACCAGGGTTCGCCCTCTGCTCTACTATATAGCTTTTAGTCAATATTTCGGTCTCCTTTCTATATATAGAGGGAGGGGGAGAGTGCAGCAGGTGAAACCACTGAGCTGCTGAACCTGCTGACCAAAAGGTTGGCAGTTCAAATCTGGGGAGCAGGATGAGCTCCCAGTGTTAGCCCCAGCTTCTGCCAGCCTAGCAGTTTGAAAACATGCAAATGTAAGTAGATCAATAGGTACTGCTTCAGTGGGAAGGTAATGGCACTTCATGTAGTCATGCTGGCCACATGACCTTGGAGGTGTGTACAGACAATGCCAGCTCTTTGGCTTAGAAATAGGGAAACCGTTATCTACACACACACATACACAAACACACACACACACGTGTGTGTGTGTGTTTATGTTTGGATTCACATGGCAAACTGTGTACCTGTTATTACTTAATGCATAACAATTTATGTCACCTCCAAGGGCTGTCCCTAGGTCTCAGTTTGGGCTTGGGAACCTCAGGACCTAGTACGCTGATGACACCCAGCTCATTCTGAGGATGGGGGCCGGGTCTGAATCCGTCCCCGATAATTTCCAGCGCTGCCTCGAGGCCGTTACTGGATGGCTGCGAGCCAGTAGGTTGAGGGTGAATCCGGCGAAGACGGAGATCTTGTGGCCGGGTCGCCCGGGTGGTAGGGATGTCCAGCTTCCGACCCTGGACGATGCGGCGTTATGCCCATCGTCATCTGTAAAGAGTCTGAGGGTCCATTTGGACTCCCAGCTGACCATGGAGACCCAGGTCTCTGTGGTCAGCAAGATTGCTTTCTTCCATCTCAGGCAGGCAAGGAGGCTGGCCCCCTATCTCTCCCGGAATGATCTGGCCACGGTGATCCAAGCCACGGTCATCTCGAGGCTGGATTACTGTAATGCGCTCTACGTTGGCCTTCCTTTGTCGGTGACCCGGAAGCTCAAGCTGGTGCAGAACACTGCCGCCCGGCTCCTGTCTGGTGCCCCAGCAGGTTGCCACATAACACCCACCTTGCAGGATCTGCACTGGCTACCAATTGAGCACCGGATCACCTTCAAAGTGTTGGTTCTTACCTTTAAGGCCTTACACGGCCTGGGGCCAGCGTATCTGAGGGACCGTCTCACCCCATACTGCCCTATGAGATCCCTCCGCTCGGAGAATACCAACCTCCTGGCGGTTCCTCCTGTAAGAACAGCCAAACTAACAGCGACCCGCCGCAGGGCCTTCTCGGTAATTGCGCCGACTCTCTGGAACGCCCTCCTGGCGGACACACGCACCATCCATAACCTGCTCCCTTTCAGGCGGGCATGTAAGACCCACCTCTTCAAGCTGGCCTTCCAGACATAGGCCTTGGGTCGCACCCCTTATGTCACCCGCCTGATTAGACTGCTAACGCACTGCATAGTGTCATTTTAAATGTTTTTAATGTTTTATTGTGCTAATGTTATTGTGTTTTGTTTTATTCTGTACTGTTGTTTTTATCTTGTTCATTGCGCTGTGAGCCGCCCCGAGCCCGCCGGTAGTGGCGGCATAGAAGCCTAATGAAACAAATAAATAAATAAATAAATAAGGAACTACAACAATCTGGAATTGATCACCCTAGTGGGAGACCATTTTAGCAAAGAATAAATGTCCTCCATTTAAAAAAAAATATCAGGGCAGCAAAAAGTAGAAACTTACCAAGGTCCATTGAGAAGCCAACCCTTGACAGCTGCCCACTTTTGTTTCTTTAAAGTACCTAAAGTGGTTGTTTTGGTTGGGTGGTATACAAACACATTCAAATGATAACATTATGAACTCAAAGAAATGAACTAATGACATTGGTACTGAATGTTTGCCATCCTTTGTTGGAAACCACCCCAAGTCCCCTTGGGGAAATAGGGTGGGTTATAAATAAAGTTGTTATTATTAAAATTGTTCCTCAATTTCTCCATTGATTATATGAAAATCCATACTTTGGCTAGAAAACCTCAACTGACATAAACATGAGATTGAATCATACACAAATATAAGGTAAGGGACAAGCCCCATACTTTTCGAAGAGGAACACCTCGTTTTATAGAATAGCCCTGATGCAGCACTTCTGACCTTACATACCCTCCAACAGTTTTGATTTGGCAGGAGGGATCTGGATTGATCGTCTGTTGTCAACTTTTTCAGCTGATTCTGAAATGTCCTGGTTTTTCTGTTGTTCTTCCATTTTCCCCCTTTGTCCCCAATTACTGCAAACTGAGTTCATTGAAGTGGAAGATGCAGACTCTTGCTATTTCCAGAAGGCCCAGGCAAAAGCAAACTACTGTAGCTTCTCCTATCTTGTGTGTTATTCCTCCTTAGCAACTTTTGCCACTCTGCCTCTGATGCCACCTGGCCACATGC
Organism: Anolis apletophallus; assembly: GCA_030556195.1. Taxonomy (NCBI): domain Eukaryota; kingdom Metazoa; phylum Chordata; class Lepidosauria; order Squamata; family Anolidae; genus Anolis; species Anolis apletophallus. The sequence continues at coordinate 26,195,918 of JARBWK010000001.1, forward strand.
ATCCCAGTTATTATCTATGAAATGCAGGAGGCCATGATGTTATCTTAGCTATTACACAGGAAAACAGTTGCTAGCACAGGCTATATAGTTGCTTGCAATGAGTAAGAGTTGTATTTGAGGGGAGAAAAACTCTTTATCCCATTATCACTCCCTAGAGCCAACTTTCCACCTGATCAGCAAAGCCATGTAAACAGCAAAGGCACCTGACTCAGCTGAGTACTTGAAAGATCAGGTCGATAAGAATATGAGGATTATGTTTAAGTGGCCATAACATGGCAGGATGGGTTTGACTGAAAAGCTTTTCTGTACTTCAACTATCAGATATTGATCTTAGGTAATTCATTAGGGAGAAAGAAGAGAATGCTTATTCAAGGTAAAGAAAGGAAATTATTATGACAAGGCGTCCTCATTATGTGAAAATCTTTCTTAGGTAGTCTGGAATTTTAAAAAAACAGATCAAAGAAAGATGGAAGTAATCTGACAACTGTTATACCCTACACCTTTCCAGTGATTAAACAGTGTAACATTTTTGGTATCATGAGGACATGCAAACTCTAATTGTAAAACCCATTGCTAGGCTCAACTAAAATAAACCTAGTTGAATCTATGGGAACTTGGTAAACTAAGGCCCCATATACACTACCATACAATGCAGTTTCACAATGCAGTTTAATTGCATTGACCTGCATTATATGGCAGTGTAGACTCATAGAACTGCATTATGAAACTACATTATACGGCAATGTTGATGGGGCCCAACATGCAAGCTCAGCTCAGTGGGGACACTCTAGTTAAGACTACCAATTGGGTTTAGGCTCTATATGGTTTGTTTAGATGGGTTTGGAAATACTCAGGGTATCGGGAAAAACTCCAACAGAGTAGACTTTTGGGAAGAGAGAATTAGAAAAAATACAGAAATTCTCAAAGTGTATAATCACTGTCTCTAGAATGTGGCCTGAGTGCTTCCCAAATGATAAAAGCACAACCTGGAAATTAAATTAGCATTCCAGCAGAGTAGAATTTGATTTACTCTGAGCTAATCAGAGTTCAGAATTATACTAAGATTTCACATTATGGATAATATTAATTTGGGAGAATTATTTTGCAGTTGGAACCGAATTTGAATGTTTTGGATTTCTGGTGAAGAAAATGGAGCTGTGAGCAGTGTCTCGGCAAGCTGGCTGAGCACTGGGATGTTCTTGGGGGTTTATCAACCATATGAAGTTGAGACATTGCATACTTCAGTGACATTGTCATGTGAGTGATCCAATTCACTTCTTAACATACTATATGTACACAAGCTCTGAAAAAATGAACTAAAATATGTCCTTAAATCTGCTGTAGGCTTACCAACTTCATGGACAAAAACGTATCTGAAATGTAAACTGTATTCTTTTTCCTCCATTGGAAATTGTAGATATTAAAAATGGGCTTTAAATATCCAATTCGTGGAACTATTCTTCAAGAATTTTCTAGGTATGTTGGGTGGGACTATCTGGTGAGGCCAACTAGAAAGGGTGAAAGTGAATTAATTAATTAAAGGTTATGCTATAAGAACCATGGAAATTAAATTGTTTAACATACATAAGAACTGATAGCCATAACAGTCTGGGACCGCATGGAACTGATTCCAAACAGGAAATAAGATAGGAAGTAACCATAGATATGAACCATAGGGATGAAACATAAAACCATATTTAAAAACCACACAGATTAAAATACAGTTTGAAATACAGTAAACAGGGAAACAGCATACTAAAAATGAAAGTGGTCAAAGGAGGCAGTATAACAAATCTTTGAAAATTAGACATCTGGCTTTAAAAAAAAAGACAGCAACAGGCCACTCCACATGGTGAAGAAGAACTAGATGATCATCTCCTATCTCAGAGCTGTCCAACTGCCGGCCCTGCAGGTGTTTTGGACTTCAACTCCCAGAAATCCTAGCCAGTTTACCAGCTGTTAGGATTTCTGGGATTTGAAGTCCAAAACACTTGCAGGGCTAGTAGTTGGACGGCCTATGACCTATCTAAAGAGCAAAGACACTAAAGATATTTTCTTTAAATATAAATTGACTAAATTCACCAAACAAAAGGAAAAGAGCCTTCCATTATTTGCGATTACCAAAACAAGAAGAAATTCCCACTCAAGAATTTTGGATTACAAAAATGATGGATCTGGCAGAAATTGACAAATGGATTAGGTTTATACAATTGCCAGATCTTTCTAAATTTGAAGAAGAACAGACTATTTAAAAAAGAAAAGAAAATGAAAATATTGAATTTTCCATAGTATCAAGGGAAAATTTGTAGTACAGGGATGTAGGTATGACAAGAAAAGAGTAAATAGAGAAGTTAGTGACAAAAATAACAGGATCCCCTAATGAGTATTAAAGAGATCCTGGAATGTTAATCTACTAGAGATAAGAAGTTTTATGGAAAAAGAATATTTTTTTATTATGAAGACAGAGAGACAAGGTAGGAAGCATTAGTTAGGATTCTCTATTTCTCAACTTGCCTATGTCCTTTGTTTCAAAACACTGTGTGCTCGTTTTTCTATCCTTATGTTTTAGATTAGAAAATAAATGTTATTTTTTTCTTTTCTTTTCTTTTCTTTTTTAACATCATAGAAATCTTTTTGGAAAAAGACATAGATGTAAGATGTTAAAATGACTCTATCTTATACATAATACATAATAATACACTTTTATTTATATTCCGCTCTTCTCACCCCGAACGGGACTCAGTATGGATTACATTACACATATGGCAGACAGTCCCTGCCGGATTTACATACGATTACAATACAGTTGTGCAGACAAACAGACAAACAGGTGCAGACACTTGTACAATTAGAAGGATCTTTCCATCTGGCTAGATTCTGAAGGGTGCAGTCGCTCCATTACGTCACAAAGGGGTGCTGTTGATTCATCCTCGGACGAGAGCCTGGTTCCGCATTCCACTTCGGCAGCCAATCTTCCTTATTTGTTGTTATTTGTTATAAGTCCTTAAAAATCCTTCCCCGCTGTGCGGTACCTATTTTATCTACTCACAGCTGGCTTTTGTTTTCGATCTGCTAGGTAAACAGTGGGCAGGGCTCACAGCTGGGTGTCCAAACCAGCCCGGGAATCGAACTTGCAACCTTCAGATTGCAACACAGCTGTTGTTACCACTGTGCTATCTCTCACTCTTGTACCCTTCCCCAATCCTCATATATTTGCAATAAAAACTATATGGATTCTTCAATTCCCCAAAACTTGGGTTACTATCAGGATACCTGCTTTAGCAAATAAATAACCAATATAATGGATGCAATGATTGAAAGGATGGACAGCTTTCAGTCAAATTTCAGGTAAGCTATGAATCTTGGAGACAATATTGAGGCCAATTTCTGTCAGGATGAACTGCTTTACTGTGTGTGTTCTTACTATAACATCTTCTCTAACAATCCTCCCTAAAACATCAATCCCTCCAATTACATAAATTTATGTTTTATATTGCTCTGTGTTATGTGTGTGCCTTTAATCCCTCTGTTGATTAATGGTGACCCCATTAATTTCTTTAGGTATTCATAGGCAAAGAATACGCAGAGGTAGTTTTGTTGATTCCTTACTCTGAAATATAGCCCACAACATTTGGTATTCAATAATAATAATAATAATAAATATTATTATTATTTATACCCCGCCATCATCTCCCTGGGGGACTTGGGGTGGCTTACTTGAGGCCAAGCCCGATAACACATAGTAAAATAAAAACACTCCCCCCATTCCCACCCCTCCCCAAGATCACCCCGGTCTAATACCCTATGTATCTAATGTCACTTGTACGTATGTATTTATGTTCTGTTGCTTTTTAACTCAATAAAATCTTTTTTAAAAAAAATAAAAAATAAAAACAAAGCAAATAAAACAATACGATCAATATAACTCACACATAAGCAATATCAGACAATTTAAAACCATGCCCGGGACAGATGTGTTATATAAAAATTTAAAATAAATAAACACTGGACCTAAACAGAGGTAGAATGTATGTAGCAGGAGGGTTTTAGAGGATAATGTGGGGCAATCAACCCAACAGGTAGTTAAAGTGCCACTGAGGACATTTTGCAAATAATTGGTCAGAGCAGGGCATTGTTTACTTATTCCGGGAAGGCACATTGGAACAGCCACATCTTCAAGCTCCTTCTAAAAACTGCCAATGTGGGGGCTTGTCTAATATCCTTGGGGAGCGAGTTCCAGAACCCTCTCCCTTGTCCCCATCAATTGCGCCTGCAATGCGGGTGGGAGCGAGAGCAAGGCCTCTCCAGATGATCAGAGAGATCGCCTGGGTTCATAAACAGAAATGCAGTCACGCAGGTAGGCGGGTCCCAAACTGTTCAATGGTGATTGCCTGTCCAAGTACTAACCAGAGCTAACCCTGCTTAGCTTTCAAGATCAGGGATGAACTGGTGCCTTTAGGGCATTTGGGCCTTACTATACTGGAATACACACTGATAATACAGAAACTAAATTACCCTGTCATTGAAATGGTAAAAGGAGCTCCATATGCACTTGCTAAATTATTAATGTGAGGCAGATAAACTCATAAATAAATAAAAGCTTATTTAAAAGAGTGAAAATAGCCACTCACTGAACTTCCAGGAATTCTTTCCTTAGATTTGTATAATTCTTAGTGGTATGAGCAAAAAAAACTGAATAGATACAAGCACCTGCCAGATCCAAAGAAGAAATCTATTCCCAGCAGCATCTACTGAAGGCCAATATCCTTCTCTAGATCAGAAACTATGCAGACAAAGGAATTGCATATCCAAATGTTAAAGTCATCAGTCCCCAGGCATAGGTTTCAACTGAATGCACAATTTTATTCGCATCAGATGCCCTTCCACATTCATATTCTAAGCCAGCTAGTCATGCAAAAATATGCTGAATCAGTATGTCTTTGAAAACTGAAGAATGAAACAGATTAAAGAAAATATGTCTCAGGATTGCTATAGCCACCGAGCTCCTTTTTCAGTCCTGGAATGTCCTAGATAGGATAACCTTTCCAGCAGTCATAAGATTTCTAAATTAGACCTCTAAATGGAAAAAAAAATCCCAGAGTATCATCAAACATTATTGAATTCTGTTGAATCAAAGTGGGATGTAGAGAACACAGCAGCCTCTGTTTGATTGTAATTTCCTGGAAACAAGTAAAGCAAATATTTGCTGATGTTTCAGAGACACTAGTCATTGTGCCTCCCACACTGTTTCTTGGTAATGAATAGAGATCTGATGTTAGAAAGAATGGAGAAAAGGTAAAATGGCATTTTGTTTCATACTTTTCCTTCCTCACCAGCTACCCACTGTTGTTCCAGGTGATCATTCAGTCAAGGCTTTCATTCTGTTTTAGCAGACAAGATAGATGTCATATACAAAATAATATAGGTGTTGTGTGGGCTATTCTTAATTATTTAGGTTAAGGAATTGAAAAAGAGTGCTTCAGAGGAAGACATGGCATGCTTAGCTAATATTTTATATATCTTTTCTCTTTGAGCAAAAACACTTGCATAGATATAGCGATGTCAGGTCAGCCACATCCCATGCCTGGAGACTACAATGTGAAAACTTCCAACCTCATCAGATGGGAGGAATTTAGCATCCTGGGATGGGTGCTTTCACCCCATCTAATGGAAGAAGCCCCACGACACTCATCACATGACATGTGACTTCTAGAAAAGGCCTCACTCCCAACTGGGGTAAAAGCATCACTGGACACGTTCCTCATAACATGGGAGGCTTCCAATGGAGCCAGCACAGGGCCTTGTCAGGGGCAACTTTCCCCCCATATGATGGGGAAAGTGTTGTTAAGAGGAAGCTGGGTGCAGGACAATGGATTCACCCCACTGCCCCTCTCCTTTCTCAGCAAATCCAGGCAAAGTGGGACACCTCTCATGGCCTCTGTGATGAGGCCCTAAGGACCTCATCACATTCAGGTCAGTAAGCAGGCGATAATGGGGGGATTTGCCATGGATCATGGCAAATCCAGCATGGGGTATGGAGAACCCATCACCCTGCACCCCTCATCACCCCTTACCTTATCCCACAGGGGGAAGTATCATTGTGTGGCTTCCCCCCATTCTTCACATTGAGAACACAGGAAGCCTCCCATGTTCCCGCTGCCCCTTCTTACAACAGTTTCACCTCATTTCAGGGCCAGAGCCCCACTGGAAGTAGATCTATGTCATCTGGTGGGACATGGTGGGTTCTGGCCCTGAACCAAGGTGAAACTGTTGTAGGATGGGCAATTTTGCCTGTGTGATGAAGTTGTAAGTAGTTAAGCTTTATAAGCACAAAGGGGCAAGTCTTTGTGAAGACTTTGTGGGCAGGCACTGGTTGACAAGAATTGCATGGGTGCAATTTAGTTAAATAGACTAATTTGGAGTTCAACTGAGCTAGATAAAGAATATGGCAATCCAGAATTGAAAGAGAAACACAAACCATTTTTTAACAGCCAGGTAGGCAACAGAATTGCCTTTCCTATGTTTCTGGCATGTAGTTCCACTGGAGCAATGAGCTCATACCAGTTTCAAATACCAAAGGAGTTGTCCCAGGCATTGCATCTATTTGGGGCATCTTGGATAACTCTTCTGGTTTAGACTAAAATTCAGAGCAGGTTCACTGACATGGGAGCCACTTTCACCTTGAACCCAAAAATCTTGTTTAATATCAGTGGGCTAATCTAGATGATTTGCAATAGAGTGGCAAAGCTTTATGACTCTTAGTTGTTTGTGGGGACCTTTTTTTAAAAAAATGAGAACGTTATTTAATTCAAAAATTATTAGCAGGATGTTTTCTGCTATAAAGATCTGATTTAAGGAACAGACTGAGCAGCAATCTATTTAAAACTAGTCTAATACAGGGAGGAACCCTTTATCAGATAATTCTCTGCAAGTAAAGAAGGAGGCTCACTCCAGGATGGGTGGTGGTCTCATTATTGTGGTAGTACAGCATTTCCCCCCTTTTGGCTCAATTCTAACAATATTAGAAAGAATAGGAAGCAGGTTGGTAGTTCAAATGGTGTAACTGTGAGATAACTTAAGTCTACTTGATCCACCCAAGCTCTCATTGCACCAAAATATGCACGAAACCAGGCCAAAGATATGCCAGTCCTGGATAAAGAATCATTTGAACACCAATGGGGAATGAACTGAGGTTTGAATTGTTTGGATACTGTAAATAATTTAGTTTTTTTTAATGTTCATCTTATGTATGTTTTAACAGTATTGTCCTTTTAAACTGAGCCACTTTGAGTCCCAATTTGGGGAGTCAAGTGGCATGTGGAAGAGGAGGGGGAAGAGGAAGAGGAGATTTAAAAGGAGCAACCAAATACAGTGGCGGCAGCAAAGAAAAGGGAAATATTATCCCCTATCAAATTAGTGGGCCCAGCTAATCTTAGGAAGCAATTTTAAGGATCCCCATATGAGTCTTTCTTAAAACTATAGTACTATATTACATCTTTACCCAGATAGGCTGCCGTAAACAAATCATGGCATGTTTCATAAAGAAACCAAACAATATAGTATATACTTTTTCTTAAGGAAGCAGTTCTTTTTTATTATTATTTATTTTTAATTTTCCTTCGAGTCTTTATTTTAGATCCATAAATAGAATTTCCAAACATCTTTCTTCAGTTATGCAAGAATAGTAAATGTTCCAATCCAGCTGTCCCCATGCTCTTACTGCTCTCATGTTGTCCTTGATCACCCAACACAAATTATGGTTTTCTGCAGTTACTTTCTTCTTTTTTTCTTTTTCTTTTACACAATATTATACAATGTCTATTTACAGCAGATTCATGTTATTCATTTCTAGCTACAATACTTCAATCTTTAGCATCTGCCATTATGGACTACCGCATCAGCCACTGGAGCTGCTGGACTACCGCATCAGCCACTGCCCCCTAAGACTGCCCAGTCCAGAGCCCCCATGGCTACCAACAACCCAGGGCATGTGGAAACTACTAATGTTGGAGGTTCAGTCCTGGGACTCCAACTCCTGGCCTCCTCTCCGCCTCTGTCCACTGCTCCGGCCAGCGCTGGGCCAATTCCTGCTAGCCCATTGCCAGATGCTCGGAGACCCCCCTCGTGGGATAGAGGGGAGAACATCGCTAACCTGCAAGCAGGAGCCGGCCGCCGCCGGAACGACCACCACTTTACGAGCATGGCCCCCCATGGTCCTGGCCTCCTCTTACCAGTACGGAACTCACCAACCACCCACGGCCCGCCATCCGGCGGCCCAGGACAAGGTCCTCAGAGGAGAGGGAAGGCCGGCAAGACCCAGAGGAGACCCTTTCATTCACGGACCTTTTGGGGGGTGGGTTTCAGCCGGAAGGAGAACCACCCAGATTTGATCCCCGAACTGGCTCCGGCTGGCGGTACCAAGGGCACACTTAAAGGGCGGAATGGCCACCCCAGCAGATGGTTGGACAGGCTGCCCTCGGGGTCCCATCAGGGACATGGATATTCGGCTGACAAACGGACTCTGATGCCCCTCCCCGGGAATTCCCAGGTGTCTGGGGGGTCTGGGGTTGAGGGGCTGCCAGTAGAATCGGCGGTAAACAATCGGGATTCCCTGCAGGCCACCCCTTTTCACGGGGTGTGCCGGAAGCTGAACTCCCAGCCGACTCCTGCCATCCAGGTCCGTTGAGCATCCCAGTGATCTCGGGGCGGGGTGAGTACGGTAGGCGCAGGCCGAATGCGAACTTAACTGCGAGAACTGGACCAAGTCAAAGACGGACTCGGCCCGGTTCTGACCTGCGTCCTATCCCCAGACACGTTGTTGATAGACATCCAGCTTTCCCCCCTTCCACTCTGGTGCTGGTTAACGCCCGTTCCATCCGGAACAAGACTGCCATCGTCAGGGAGTTTTGTGAAGACCTCAAAGCGGACCTACTCTGTATCACTGAGACCTGGCTCCAGGAGAGCGATTCCATCTGCCTCCAGGAAGTGGTCCCCCCTGGTTATGTTGCCACGCACCAGAATAGGAACGAGGGACGGGGGGGGGTGGGGGGGTGGCAATACTCTCCCGTGATGGATTACACCTTAGAGCGATCCCTGCGCTGGTCACCTCGAGATTAGAGAGTGTCGGCCTGGTGTGGGAGTCCCCGGAGAGCCTGGCGATTCTGCTGGTGTACCGTGCGCCTAGCGCACCAGCAGAGAGCCTGGCGCGGTTGCTCGAGACTGTGTCGGAGTGGGCATTGAGGTTTCCCAGACTTATTGTTCTGGGTGACTTCAATGTCCACGCCGACGCAGCCTCTGTTCCATCTGCAGCTGCGGACCTAATCTCGACCATGGTGACATTAGGCCTCTCCCTTTGTAGCTCGGGACCCACACACTCGGCCGGGCACACTCTCGACTTGGTGTTCAGCGCGGGGGTTCAAGTGGACCTAGCCTCCGTAATAGAGGTTCCATGGTCGGACCACTGTGCTCTAAGGATCCGGGTTGAGCAACCGCCCCCATGCAAGGGCGCCGAACAGATTTTCGTTCGCCCAAAGAGACTTATGGAACCCGAAAGGTTCCTGAATGCTCTGAGGGATCTGGAGTCTATCAGCGTCTCAGTCAATGAGCTAGTCCAGGCCTGGAACACCTCGTTAGCTAGAGCTCTCGACGAGATTGCCCCTAGGCGTCCTCTCCGACCCCGCAATCATCGGTCCCCCTGGTATACAGGGGATCTGAGGGCCATGAAGCGGGAGAGGAGACGGCTAGAGCGCGAGTGGAGGAAACTCCGTGACGGAGCCTCAGTATCAGCTTATAAGCTAATTAAAGAGTCTTATGAGCATGCTGTCAAGGCGGCCAAAAGTGTGTACTTTTCCGCCCTGATAGCATCTGCTAACTCACGCCCGGCCCAATTGTTTAAGGTAATTCGGTCTTTGACGACGGTCCCTACCGTCCCAAAAAAATAGTGATCAGGCCCTCACTGCCGGTGCTTTTCAGAGTTTCTTCACAGACAAGATACTGAGCCTCCGCCGGGACCTTCCGGCCACAGTTGATACAGTAAGAGAGCTCGAGACTCCATGGCCCTCCGCCGGGCCCACCCTCGACCGGTTTCGGCCACTGGACGCAGACGCTGTTGATAAGATAGTGGCTGCAGCCCGTCCCACCACCTGCTCCCTCGACCCGTGCCCCTCCTGGCTTGTTAGATCTTGCCTGGAGGGGTTACGTGGGCCTCTGTTGAATATCATAAACAGCTCCCTTGAGCAAGGAGTCTTTCCAGAGTGCTTGAAAGAGGCGGTGGTAGCTCCATTACTGAAGAAACCGTCATTGGACCCTGCGGTTCCCTCCAACTACCGCCCAGTGTCGAATCTTTCGTACCTGGGCAAGGTAATTGAGAGGGCAGTAATGGAGCAATTGCAGTCCTTCTTAGATGATGCAACGTGGCTAGACCCCTTCCAGTCCGGCTTCCGTTCAGGGCACAGGACGGAGACGGTCCTGGTCTCCATCACAGACCAACTCCGCTGCCAGCTCGACCAAGGCGGGTCTGCGCTGCTCGTGTTATTGGACCTCATGGCAGCGTTTGACACGGTCGACCACAATCTATTGATCCACCGCCTGGCCATGGCTGGAGTGAGGGGGACTGCCCTTAAATGGCTGACCTCCTTCCTCCGCCAGCGGTCTCAGCGTGTGAGGAGGGGCGAGGTGGTCTCCGAGGGCTCCCCATTAGTTTGCGGAGTTCATCAGGGGGCCATCCTCTCCCCTCTGTTATTTAACATCTACATGCAGCCGCTTTGCACAGCTGGTGCGGAGTTATGGGCTGGTTTGTCACCAGTACGCTGACGACACCCAGCTCATTCTGAGGATGGAGGGCAGGCCGGAGCCCGTCCCCGATAATTTCCAACACTGCCTCGAAGCCGTTACTGGATGGCTGCGAGCCAGTAGGTTGAGGGTGAATCCGGCGAAGACGGAGATCTTGTGGCTGGGTCGCCCGGGCGGGGTGGGTGCCCGGCTTCCAACCCTGGACGGTGCGGCGCTGTGCCCAACGCCGTCTGTGAAGAGCCTGGGGGTCCACCTGGACTCCCAGCTGACCATGGAGGCCCAGGTCTCTGCGGTCAGCAAGGCTGCTTTTTTCTACCTCCGCCAAGCAAGGAGGCTGGCCCCCTACCTCTCCCGGAACAACCTGGCCACGGTGATCCAAGCCACGGTCATCTCAAGGCTAGATTACTGTAACGCGCTCTACGTTGGCCTTCCTCTGTCGTCGATCCGGAAGCTCAAGCTGGTGCAGAACACTGCCGCCCGGCTCCTGTCTGGCACGCCAGCAGGTTGCCGTATAACACCCGTCTTGCAGGATCTGCACTGGCTGCCTATTGAGCACCGGATTGCCTTCAAAGTGTTGGTTCTTACCTTCAAGGCTCTGTACGGCCTGGGGCCAGCGTATCTGAGGGACCGCCTCACTCCCTATTGCCCATCGAGATCACTACGGTCTGAGGATGCCAACTTCCTGGAAATACCATCAGCAAAGTTGGCACACCTGACATCTACCCGCCGGAGGGCGTTCTCTGTCATAGCCCCCACGCTGTGGAACGCCCTCCCGGCCGAAACCAGAGCCCTGAGGGATTTACTCCCATTCAGGCGGGCCTGCAAAACCCATCTGTATAGGCAGGCCTTCGGAGAGTAGGCCCGCGTGCTTGTGGTTCCTGTTGCTGCTCCATTTGTTTTATTGCCTGTTCTGCTACTGTTCTAATTGTTCAATTGTTTTATGTTTTTAATCTTTGTTTTTATGCCCCTGGCTCTTGTGAGCCGCCGCGAGCCCCCGGGAGTCGGCGGCATAGAAGCCTCAATAATAAATAAATAAATAAATTATGCTTTTCTTATACATTTTTGTATCCCTCACCACTGTGCTCCCCTCCCCCCTCCCCAAGCCATTGCTTTTACATATCATTCGTCCAAAATTTCATTTCTTCTTGTAGAGGTAACCTTCTTAAGGAAGCAGTTCTGAAATGACATCTAGTTTTCAGTATTTTGAAGCCTGGTGAGATTTGTTGTATTTCCTATACAATTATATCAGTACTGGCTGACAACCATCCTCTTGCTTGTGCATTTCCTTGGATAAAATTAAAGTTCCATACTTGTCTAGGTTTTGGTTTTGTTTTTTCGTTACTTTATCAAACCAGTAAAGCTTTCTGTCAATATTCTGTCAACAGCTGGGTGTTGGGTCAGCTTTCCACCTAAAGAAGAGTGAAATTATACATCTCTTCAACTACCAGGAAAAATTCCTTTAAAAAAACAACTTGTGTATCACAACACAGATATTTCTCATCTCAACATTACTCACACTTTCCACATACTGTAGGGATTTTTTTAAAGCTAGAAATAAAGTAGGAAAATTACCATCCTATTCAGTTCTTCTAAAGTTTCATGTTATGATTATGTTACAGAAAAGTGATTAAACCCATTCTAACTGAATGGGTTTAATACCGCAGCACCTGCTATGATTTTACAGGCAGCTACAGTCCTAGTTGTTTCTTTCAAAAGGCCGAGGTACTCATAGAGATAAAGGACTCATAGAGATAAACCTGGAACCCCAGGTTTCGGTGGTGGCCAGGGAAGCATTTGGACAATTAAAACTTGTGTGCCAGCTGTGCCCGTATCTTTTTGATGTTTTACTGTACCATTTTAAATTTGTGATAATATTTTAACAATTTCATGTAAGCCTTTTTGGTTTACTCTCCGTAAAAACACCAACACATTCCATTCTTCTGAAATTATCTCTTTTTTGTGATTTTATTATTTTTTGTTAACTACTGGCAGAGAACCCAGCCAAGAGACTTAAAAAGTACAAGGAGGCCCTCTGTATCTGCTGATGTTTGGTTCCATGGATACCAAAATCCATGAATGCTCAAGTCCCATTCTATATAATGGCACAGTGAAAGGGCATCTCTAACATAGAATGACAAAATCAAGGTTTGCTTTAGGTTCATTTTTTAAAAAAATTCCAAGCTGTGGATGATTGAAACCGGGGATGAAAAACCTATGGCCATCTGTAAAATGTAATTGTTATTTGACAATGTAAGCACAAAATTAACCAATTGTGGTGGTTAAAGAGGCAATAAACCTCCCAGAGATACCTCGATAACAAACTATTCTGCCCATTTATTTCTCATGACATCATTAAACTATTGATAGCCATCTGGCTTTAACCTTGAAGGTTGATTTTCAACCTGGGCAGCCCATAGATAAACTATGCAGGAGAATGTGCACTGAGGATTAAGTTTTTAAGAGATGATTCCCTACAGATACTGTTATACCACAGTTCTCGATTAGTTCATAAAATTTGGTCTCTTCTAAAACTGACTTGTCAGGGATTATGTGTTAGGTTGTCCAAAATATAAAGCACAAACCTAAACTTGCAGAGTATAAAACAAAGATGTAGCAGCGTTAGCTTAGCCCCGAAGCAATGTGGTCAATTGAGAAAAAACTCCAAAGACATAAAAGTCATACTTACTTTAATGTAAGCAAATAAAATGTCCATTCAGGAGAAAAATACAATAAAGCAAAATAACTCCACACAGGAGAGCCATAAAAGGCAGCCACAAAGGCAACTTAGAAATATTCCACACAGGAATCCTCAAAGGTGATACAAAGCCTCAGAAGGGATGAATACAAAATACAAAGAGCATTTAAACACATAACAATCAGACCCCACCTTTCCCAGTAGTCTAATTGCCAATTAACTCAACTGTACCTTGTAACACTGAAATTAACATGATAGAATAACACTTAAAGGTACAAATATAATTTTGGAAAATAAAACTTTCAACACTCCTCCACAAAATTATATTTGTTTACATACGTACATTCAGTTTTTCACAAAACTCCATGTGTTTTTCAAAACCAAGAGGTTTGGTCAAAATATCCGCAACATTTTCAGTTGAAGGAACATAATCAAGAATAATTCTTTTGTCTTTAACAAACTGTTGTACATTCGAATACCTCACATTAATGTACCTGGATTTTGAGTTTAAATTTTGACTTTTACTCAGAGCAATACAGGTTTGTGAATCAACAAAAACTTTCATTGGCAATTCTAAATTAATGTTTAGACTTCTAATTAAAGATTCCAACCATTCTGCTGATGTCAAAGCGTCCGACAACGCAGAAAATTCGGCCTCACCCGTACTAAGAGCCACAATTTTCTGTCTTCTGCTCTTCCAACACACAGGTGTATTTGCATATTTTATTACAAATCCAGTAACAGATTTATTTTCTTTTAAATTTGCAAAAGAACTGTCACAATGTATTGATAAACATTTTTTATCATCCGGACAAATTCTAAACACTTTTTCTGCTGTTTCTTTTAAATACCTCAGTACTCTTTTTACTCCAGCCCAGTCAGTATGTGAAGGATTCTGAATCCTTTGGCTTAGAATACCAACAGAAAAAGAAATATCGGGCCTTGTGTTATTTGCAATGTACAACAAAGAACCTATGACTGAACGATAAATAAAATTATTATCGAACACTTCTCCATCTACATGTTGCAAAAACTGTAGTGCCATGGGTGTATTAATACTGTTTGCATTCTCCATTCTGGTTCTTCTCAAAAGATCATAAATCTTGTCAGTCTGGTTTAATTCAAAACCATCTTCAGTTCTGGCAATTTTATGCCAAGGTATTTATTAACATCTCCAAGATTCTTGATTTTCAACACATTGTTCAGACTCTGAAATACTTCCTCAACTTGTTCTTCAGAACCAATGCATAACACATCATCAACATAAATTACCACAAACATTTGCGTATTTCCACTTCCTTTTGAGTATAAACAAGGATCAAACTTATTAGCAACAAAATCTAACTTTGTCAATACTTTGTCCAAATGCAAGTTCCAGTTACGGGCACTTTGCTTAAGACCATAAAGACTCTTTTAAGAAGAAAAGACCCCACAGGAAGGTCGGCTTCAAAACCTGGGATAGCAGACATATAAACTTTCTCATCCAAGTCTGCATGGAGATATGCAGTGTTCACATCAAAGTGTTTAACTTTTAAATTCCTATTGCTGGCAATTGCAAGGGTTATTTTAGTGCTTCCCCAGATACTGTGGGACTAAAAATTTCATTAAAATTTTCTCCAAAAGTTTGTTCAAAACCTCTTGCAACTAACCTGGCCTTATACAAGAAATCACCATCTTTCGTTAGTTTACGTCTGTAAACCCAACGACAACTCAGGACTTTTACATTGTCAGGTGTTTCTGACTTCTCCATGACATGCAAACTTCTCAAGGAATCTAATTCACTTTTCATTGCTTTCAACCAAAAATTTTTCTCATTCTCCTCCCTTTTTAACACCTCTTTGTAACTTTGAGGTTCAGACCAGTCATTTTCTAGAACCTTCACAAAATCGCAGTGGTACCTCTTTGGGGGAATACCCTTTGTCTTTCTAGAACTCCGTCTAGGAATGGTCCTTGCTCCTCCACCAGTCTCATCTGTTTCTGAACTACTAGAGGATTCAGCTTCCACTTTCCTCTTTTGAGAACCTTTATTCTCATTCACAGGACTACTTACTTGTGTTCCTTGCTGTGTATCCTCAGATGTACTTGGTTGCACATTCGGCTGTTCAGTCTGCTGTGGAACTGATTGTACCTGTGTACTTGTCTGTGTCCTAGATTGTGAATCTTGGTGTGTAGCTGGCTGTGTGGCTTGTGGTATGCATATTGGAGGAATTTCAAATGGCACAAACACTTCCTGATTTGAGTGAATCCTCTCCCAACCACTATGTTGTTGGAACTTCACATTTCTAGAAACAATCACTCGATTGTCACCACACCAGAATCGCCAACCCTTTGACTCAGGAGCAGGGCCAAGACATTTCAATTTCTTCCAAATAGTATCCTTTTGTGTCTTTGTTGTGAAGGAATTAGGACAAATGCGTCACTTCCAAACACACGAATCGAATTTAAATCAGGACTCTTTCCAAAATACAATACATAAGGAATACTATTGACACTTCTACAAAAAGAACGATTTAGCACATAAGTGGCGTTTGCCACAGCTTCAGCCCACAACCCATCAGACAAACTAGCATCTCTTAACATTTTCTTGCCACAACTTTTACTACTCCGATCCAACGCTCGGCGATCCCATTTTTCGCTTGCCGAATAAGGGTTAGTCAATCTGTGAACTATCCCACACTTTTCCAACAAATTTTTCATTTGTTTGGACATAAACTCAGCACCACGATCACTTTGAAAAGCTTGTACTGGGTACTCAGGGAACTGTGTCTGCATTAGCTTTAACCAAGCAGAAATCTTCTGAAAAGCTTCACCTTTAGTTCTCAGAAAGAAGGTGAACTTCAATCTCGAAAAGTCATCGACCAAAATCAAAATATTTTTTGAACCACCTACAGAAGTAGGATGAGGACCTGATATGTCCAAATGAACAAGCTCCAAAATCCTTTTTGCAACTCTAGAACTCTGTTTTGCAATAGGAGCTTTCTTAAGGTTTTCTGATGCACAAATTTCACAGTCCAAAAAATTCTTACAATTTTGAATAGGAATTGCACACAACTCAGCTGTCTTTCTCAAGTGCTGCCATGACAAATGACCCATTTTCCTATGAAAATCATGAATACATTTGTTGTGTAATGGCCTGGGATTATCAGGTATCTGATCAATACATGCAGACAAATTAACATTTTCAGATGACCTTAAAATGAAAAATCCCTTTTCTGTATAAGTTGCACTTCATTACCTTGAGGATCAATTAACACAGATCTCTCCTTCTTTAAAGACACATCAAAACCTTCATCCAAAAGTTTGCTTGCACTCAGAATGTTATACACAATTTCTTTAACAAAATACACATCCTTTAAAGTATAATTCAAACTATCAATATACATATCACCACATGAAATCACTTGAACTTTTCTGTCATCAGCCAAAGAAATGAAATCTATATCAGAGTCTCTCACATTTGTCAAAAGTTCTACATTCTTTACCAAATGCTGAGAACACCCAGAATCAATTATGAAAGTGTTCATTTTATCCATCTTTGATGTTGCCAGGAAAACATGCTGATAGTCCTTTGAAGAACTAGGTTTCTCCACTTGCTTGTTTCTCCACTGTCCTGGATTCTGCCAACAACTTTTAGCCATATGACCTTTCCTTCTACATTTAAAGCAGACAACTTGTGACTTTGGCTTAACAACACAGGCAGTGTCATTAGAAGCAGTTCCTGAATACTTCTGTGCAGGAGCAGAACCTCTCAATTTCTGTTGTGCTTCAAATTCCATAATCTTTCCAGAAACAAAAGGTATTGTAAGATCCCTGTCCGGATTCCATGAAGAGAATCCATAAACGCATAAAAAGGTTTAGATAAGGATCCCATCAGAATTAAAGCTTGCTGTTCAGGAGGAAAATTAACATTTCTTGCTCTTAACTCAGAAAAAAGAGCCACAACCTTTGTAACATGTGCTTGTACTGGCGTACCTTCCTCATGTTTGAGGTTAAACAGCTGCCGCATAAGAATTATCTTCGACCCGCTGCTCTGTCTCTGAAACATATCTTTGAACAAATTCCATGCTGTTTGAGCATGAGGAATTTCATAAAGATGAACCAATAAAGGGTCTGACACAGACAACTGAAGAAGCGCTAGAGCCCTTTCATCTTTCTTCTTTTCAGTAGCATCAGGTTGATCTGGCAACGATGCAACTATTTCCCATAAATCTTGTGAAACCAAAAATGCTTTGAATTTTATACTCCAACTCAGCCAGTTCTTGTCAGTAAGTTTTTCAAATGGGAGTGAACCAATATGAACAGGCGGCAAAGCCATTGTGTTCTTTCACTTTAAATTCCCAAATGTCCAAAAACAAAATCACTGCAACAACAGAAAAGGACCCCCAGTATACCTGGGTTTAAGCCCAGCCAATTTACCTTCGTGTAAAATTGGCTTCTAGCAGTCAATGTCTTTCAAACTTTGCAGGAAAAACGAAACCAAACACAGCTTCCAGCAGCTTACCAGCCGCTCGCAAATCACTCCGTATGACGAAGAAAAACAAACAGTTGTTATCAGCTCTGCTGCTGACAGTCCAAGAAAGTTCTTTTTAAAACAAACCCTTTTGTGCAAAACAAAACAGGAAAGCAATTAAAAATTGGCCCTAGTTGTATAAGCACGTAGAAGGGAAAGTTAAACAAAAAACTCCTCCATCACAGGCAGGCAATCTTCTTCCGTCTCTTCTCTTTATCTCCGGAGGCAGATAACTTGAAGCTCAGCGTTTAGCAGCAACTCCCACGAACTTGCAGGAACAGAAAGCCAAACATGCTTTCAAAAAAAAACTTTTCTCAAAACTTCCAGACCACATGCTTCAAAAACAAAAGTCACTCCAGACACATGGGCTATGCAATCCCTGGGCCCATAACCTGTCAGGGATTATGTGTTAGGTTGTCCAAAATATAAAGCACAAACCTAAACTTGCAGAGTATAAAACAAAGATGTAGCAGCGTTAGCTTAGCCCCGAAGCAATGTGGTCAATTGAGAAAAAACTCCAAAGACATAAAAGTCATACTTACTTTAATGTAAGCAAATAAAATGTCCATTCAGGAGAAAAATACAATAAAGCAAAATAACTCCACACAGGAGAGCCATAAAAGGCAGCCACAAAGGCAACTTAGAAATATTCCACACAGGAATCCTCAAAGGTGATACAAAGCCTCAGAAGGGATGAATACAAAATACAAAGAGCATTTAAACACATAACAATCAGACCCCACCTTTCCCAGTAGTCTAATTGCCAATTAACTCAACTGTACCTTGTAACACTGAAATTAACATGATAGAATAACACTTAAAGAAACAAATATAATTTTGGAAAATAAAACTTTCAACATGACTTCCTGACAGAGTTCATGTCTTGCTTTGCTTCCTTTTTAGTGCTCTAACTTTATGATATGAGTAAGGGTCTCTCCAGAGTTACATTCCATTATTAAAGCAAGAGAGAACCCACCCACTCCATTTTCTTCATGAGAGCATTCCATATATTTGAGAAACAGTCATGTCTCTCATCAGTCTTTTCCTTTTTTTTGAAATAAGTATTTTCAACCATTCCTCAAGGGGCAAAAGAACAAAGAAAATCTTCTCCGATTTCTCCCATGTATAGATGCACAGAAAGAAAGATCTTAACTATTCAAAAGAAGCATTATGTACTTTGTGAGGTATCACCACAACATGGATTTGGGATTGTGTTAGGGAATGTTCTCAGAAACATATATACTGTACTCATCTGCTACATTTGTGAAAATCCAGACTGCTTACTTATCAAAGGAAAACAAAGTGATACTTAATATTTCAAAGAGCGAATTTCTTACATGTTTGTTAGATGGTTTCTGAACGGCCTCCCATACCTCAGCAGGTAGTAAATGCAAACTTCTAGGCCATAATAGTAAAAGTAAAAACAACATTGTCACCATATTAAGTAATGGCACTGCTCACAAAGCTTTTGGCTTATTCGGCAAATTTGTTTTACATTAATTAAAGCAGTAATTAGGAGAAGCTGCAGCTGAAAATGACTGCGTTTATTGTTTATTCCCTAATTGCACATGTAATGAGGCAATTTTTTAAAATAGTATACCTTTGCACTTAAATTGTAATGTTGCTTTTATTATGGCCTGAATGGCAGTGCCCTCATTTTTATGACTTTCTGATGCTTTGCAGTGAAAGGTTCCCAAATGATTTTTTTAAAAATGTTATTAGTGCCAAAACAACTCACACTACACAGTGAAAGCCTCAACAATTGAATTATTGACTACTAATGAAAATAACTAGCTTTGAATAAAGTAGAACATGCCTTGTCATGTGTGAGATACACACACACACACACACACACACACAGCTCTTCACTTAATGTAACGGAGTCATCAAAATTGGACTATTTGTCTCTATCTTGCTGTAGGTGGCAATATGGACTGTGTGATCTATAGCCATGCCTCTTCTCCTGGCAGGTCCTCCACTATTATGATGCTTTAGCTATCAACATGAGGTGTACGAATCTTTGTCTCTGGAGTCCATCTTGCTGTTTAATTAATGGCACAACAGTAGGAAGAAGATATTGCTATTAAACCAACTGTCATTAAGAATCATAATCCAAGGCTATATTGTATGGGGAACTTTTCTCTGAAGAATGGATATTTGCTCCAGACACTGCTACGTACTTTCCTATCTTGTATTCTCTGCTCTAGAGTCGCATGTGTTCTTAAGTCTCTCCTACCCTTTCTGCTACTTTCCCATAATCTCTCATGCAACACATCATCAATGAAATTTCTTGAGGTACAGGAAGAATGGCAACCATGGATCCTTATGTAAGGAATTATCCCTATTGATACTGGGATTTCCGGGACTTTTTAAAAATAACTCTTGTCCTAAAGATCAAAAGCATCAGCTTGTCTAGGAAATTCAGAAGGAATAAACATGGCCAGCAAGTACACTATTCAGATATTGGAAAAAGTGGGGATCTGTACAATGCAACTCCTAAAACTGTTAATCTTTTTGGATTATCCCTCATTTTCTCTCACTGAAGCTTTTTGTTAATGGTCTCATCTAGATGGTGTGAATATGACAGGATGCTGCATTATCTAAGAGGCTCCCTTTCAAATTATGTTTTTGTTGTCTTGGTCGATGTCTACAAGGGCCAAATAAAATTGACTCATTTTGCAACTGCTGCTAGTAATCCGCACAGCCCCAGTGGTTTTGATGTGTGGACAGCTAGATCTGGCCTGGAGCAATGCCCACCCATCATAAAAACTTACCATTGTGTCATCCGCTAAAAGCAGTTGCCCAGAAAAGCCTTTCTTGCAATGTTACTTCAGCTGACCATGTGGATGGGCATCCTGTTGTGATCACATCAGAAGCATTGCCAGCAGCAAGGCTCTTTCAGGGAACTGCTTTTTGATCAGTGACAAGGCAGAAATGGCCTCAATTATTATTGATGATATAGCGGTGTTGGCAGGTTTAAATCTGCAAGTAGTATACATAAATATTTCTTACCAGTATGAAGCAGTTCCACATCATTCCTTTCAATCGCATGTACAAATCATTTTTAAAAAGAGGGAATCATAGAATTATTGAGTTGGAAGAGACCACAAGGGCCACCCAATCCTTATATAGCTGGCATAACAATATCCTTTAAGTAGCATCACCACAAAGAAGATTATATTTATGAAATAAAACCAAGTATCTCTGTTATGGTTGCTAACTTTTCTCCCACGTCAATCATATCTTTCACTGTGCAGCAGAAGATTGTGATAACGACGAGGTTCAGATTATAACCATAGGGTTGTGATAGTCTATAGTACTCATGGCCCTCCAGTCAGAGGGCATCATCCTGCCATCATTCCTTGATTTAAAAGATGAGTTCTCACAGAATCCATCTCCCAGCTGCACAAAATTGGGTGAGAACCCTTTAACATTCTAGTCAGTTCATCTAAGAAGGTGATGTCACTCTGCTTTGAGGTCTATTTGTCAGCTTCAGAAGGCTTAAGACAACAGCCTTCTATCATCTTATTTTTAAAATTCCAGCCATCAGGACCCACCTGGAATTTCCCAAGGTCAGGCTTCATTTGGCCTTGATATCCCCCCTTGAGTGTTGTTCTGTCTATCTTAATCAGTCACATGCTGACTTTGCCTGCTCTGAACTGATTCAGCTTTCCAAATTTATAGATTTTACCGACCTTGATCTAAGTGTAGTCAGAGGTTATTAGTTTTCCTGCATGCTACAAATAGCCCTATCATAGGACACGGTTTCTGGTTAAATTAAAGATTTCATATGTAGATCTAGAGCAAGCATTCAGGAGCGCACTGCCTCTAGACCTGGAATGTACGGTCATGATTAACAACCATCAACAGACCCATTTTGAAGACTATATCCTTTTCAAATCTATTAACATTACTGACGTTTAGTACCTGGGAACTATTTATCCCTACCATCCCAATCGCTACCTCCCAGAAACACACGTTACTCCCCCATCCTGTCATAAGAGAATTGTGCAGATATCAGATTAAAAATAAACAGTTTTCCCATCATCTATGAAACTACTAACCTCATAAAAAGATATAAGATTAGTTTGGCAAGATTTTGTTTTCTTGACAAACCCATGCTGACTCCCACTAATCACTACATTGTCATCTAGATACTTTGTTGTGACTTGAAATAAGTGTTTAAGAAAGGAGCTGCCTCTTTTCTGAATCAGAACATTGTAAGATGCATTCTAGCAGAGGAGGGAATGAGATTCTGGGTCCCTGGCCATCTTAGAAAAAGTCGAGCTTCATTTTAAAGTACAGACTGAAAATTTCCTTCAAAACACACTCCCTCCTGCTGACAAGGAAAAAATCTCATTATTGCATTCAAAAGATAAATCAGTACTTAAATATCTTGTTTACCTCTATGGAATGAAGAGCTTGCCAGGCAGGCTTAGAATGGTACAGCCCCCCTGCCACAATTGTTGCAGTTTCCAAATGTTTGACAATCCTGTTTGTATCTGACACAGAACAAATTATTGGCTTTGTCCTATATATTGAAGCTCCCTTCTTCTGCTGTCCTCAGATCATCTAAGAGTCATTACTAGGGAGTGTCAGTCAAAGTTTTTTTTTAATGTGTTGACAAAGGCTTTCAAGGCTGAAAGCACTCGGTTGTTGTAGTTTTTTGGGCTGTATGGCCATGTTCTAGAAGTATTCTCTCCTAACATTTTGCCTGCATATATGGCAAAATCTATCACAAATCAGAAGTTGTGACGTCTGTGACTTCACTACCTCTGAGACCTCACTACCTCTGAGAATGCCTGCCATAGATGCAGGTGAAATGTCAGGAGAGAATACTTCTAGAACATGGCCATACAGCCCAAAAAAACTACAACCTTTTTTTAAATTCACCGACCACCAAGAGAGGAAGACAAGGAATTGTAAGAGGAAGATGAGGAACCCCAGTCCCTAACAACTCCAGGTTTTGCTTAATTTGCTTACCTCTGAGACAGGAGGAGGCCACCAGCCCCAACTGCTCTGCCAGAATCCTCAGGTTCAGTCAGACATCTGTTTACTGCTGTGACTGAGCTAAGCGCCACTTTTGCTGGAAAACAAACTAGGATGTGGAACAATGGCTTCAAACTACAATAAAGGAGATTCCATCTGAACATTAGGAAGAACTTCCTGACTGTGAGAGCTGTTCAGCAGTGGAACTCTCTGCCCCAGAGTGTGGTGGAGGCTCCTTTTTTGGAGGCTTTTAAACAGAGGCTGGATGCCCATCTGTCAGGGGTGCTTTGAATGTGATTTGCTTGTTTCTTGGCAGAATGGGGTTGGACTGGATGGCCCATGAGGTCTCTTCCAACTCTATGATTCTATGATTCTATGATTATATGATTCTTGCTTTCGCTGCCTCCTCAACAGACCCACAGAACTACAAATAAAGACATGGAGACAAAATGACTACCAAGTTGAAACTAAAATAAAGTATTGTGCATGCAGAAGAAATCCTAAAATTATGTTTCTTAAAAAACAAAACAACCTCTTAAGCTTCAAAACCTTACATTCGATTGTGTCTTTGATTTGGTGAAATATGGAAGTTGCTTAGTTCTAATTCACTTGTAGTGGACTCTATGCAGTTGTGTATATACAGTAGTTTTATACATCTAACAAGTTTGTGTATTTTATTTTGTCTCTTTTTGAATAAAAATTATTTTTAAAGAAATCAATCTGTCCGTGATCTGATGCTCCCCCGCCCCCTTTTTGAGGCTACTCTGGTTGACTGTCTCTTTTTGAAACCTTTAGCTTGCAACATCTTGCTGTGAGTTATTGCCTGAGAGATTTTTCCCCAGACCAGTAAACCCAGCACACTGCTCTTATCAACTTGCAAACAGACTCCTCTCTAATCTGTTCTAATATTTTTCCTGCTATTGTGGTCAGAGCTCACTGGCCTGTAGTTCCCTAGATCTTTCTGGGAGATTGCCTTTTTTGAAGGAAGTCACCTCACCAGTTCTCCAGACATTCTCAAAAACGAGGGCAAGTGGTTCAGAGAGTACATCAGCAAGTCCCCTCTGCACTCTGGGAGGCAATTTATCTGGCCTAGCAGACGTGAACTCATTTGGATTAAAATGGTGATTCCTGGTTATCTCCTTGTCAATTCTGATTTGCAATCTGGATGCCTTGCCAAGGTATTTGCTGAAGATAAACTGCATCCCCAAAGAATACACTACTTTCATTCCAGTGACCATCTTCTCCCTATTAGTATCAAATCCAGAATTTCCAATCCCCTCATTCCTTTTTCCACCTTTTCAAACAGGACATTATCTGCAAGGCACAACAGAAACTTGTTGGAAAATGTACGCTTAGCAGACACATATCAGAGTAACTACTAATTTTCTTGCAATTTGAAATTTCAGAGATTTGTTTCTGAAGAGCATCATTCACCATCTTTTATTAGGACATTGCTGCATGGAAGCTACTATCCTGTGCCATTCCCATTCTCTTATCGGCATTATTCTTCTCCTTACTGGCATCACACAGCAGTAAGGCCTTGGCAGTGGAAAGCCGCACTTCTAGATGGGCTGCATAACTCTGTCCTCCCGCTTTGCTTTTTTACTTTATATACTTTTAAATGTCACTTTACAGTTACAAAATGCTGTTATTTCTTCTAAAAATGAGGTAAGAGAACAACATGCCACTATAGAAGCTACCAAATCTAATTGCACCATATAAGTCCCAGGACCTCCTTCTATCTTCTGCCTATCAATAGCTGGGGACATCTTTATCGCATGGAGGTAGTGGACCAGCAACAACTTTTGCATAACATTGTGCTACTTTTCCCCTCTGTGTGTTAAAGTCCCTGGTTTGGTGGTCTGTAGTAGAAGACAATCACAACATTGGTTTTATTTATGTCTCCATTTATTTTATCCAAATGTTCTCTGTTGGTCTTTTCTAATTATTCTCATACATTTCTGATCAGGTTACCAAAGGAGTTACGCAGCATCTGTTTTTAAGGAGTGACTAACTGAACATCCATTGGGACTGGGTTTAAAGAGGGCAAGAAGGCAAGGAAGTAGAGACCTTTAGATTTATGTGATCCCAGCAAGGGCACTTATTGCAAATGGCAGAAGTCTGATTGCATCTTGTAAATTTATTTCTGCCACTGCAGTACAATGCAAAGAAAGCAAAAGTAAATTCTTAAAACAGAGATCACATAGATAATGATAGAAAGCTAGTAATTAAAGTTTCACCCACAGGGGGCCAAAATCTGGGCTAACTGAAAGGAAAATTATCCCTTATTCTGCTGCTGTGCTATAAAACAAAGTAATAAAGGGTGCAAAAGGTAGGAGGAGGAAATCTTTAATTAAGGGCATGATAATGGGTTTCTTTTATCCACCTTGGACAGGGCATGCTGTGAAATCAACTCATGTGCAGACTAGATGAAACACAAGTATTGAAAATGCTAGTGGATGGTATTTCGCTGCTTTTGTTGTTGTGTGCCTTCAAATAATTTCTGACTGATTTTCTTTTTGTGTTAGGAGCAACTTGAGAAACTGCAAGTCACTTCTGATGTGAGAGAATTGGCTGTCTGCAAGGACATTGCCCAGGGGATGCCCGGATGTTCTTGATGTGTGGGAGGGTTCTCTCATGTCGCTCCATGGGGAGCTGGAGCTGAGAATAGATCATCCACACAATCCCTGGATTCGAACCTGCAACCTAATGGTTTTCAGTCCTGCCAGTTTAGCCC
Source organism: Anolis apletophallus (assembly GCA_030556195.1). Lineage (NCBI taxonomy): Eukaryota > Metazoa > Chordata > Lepidosauria > Squamata > Anolidae > Anolis > Anolis apletophallus. The sequence continues at coordinate 26,221,640 of JARBWK010000001.1, forward strand.
ATTGCACCACCGGGGGCTCCTATTTCTGACTGATGACACTCCTATTTCTGACTGATGACGCCCCTCTTCAGACTGGCATTTGGGTAATCTTAAGCCGCTGGGCCCGTCTCGCTCAGTAGGAATCGTGGACCGTTCTACTATGGTTACGTACCGAGTTTTTATTGTATGTTTTTATGATATGTTTTATGATGTGTTTATTACTGTATCGTTGTTTTATTGTGTACCTACTTTTTGTGATCCGCCCCGAGCCTGCTGGGAGGAGCGGAATATAAAACTGAATAATAAATAAACTGAATAATAAATAAATAAAGTAGACTTGTCTTGGCAGAATGCAAAGAGAGGGTTTGTCTCCCTTGGAGGATGAGAGAGGTTTATATGGCCAAGCTGGCATTCAAACCCTGGTCTCCCAGTGTTCTAGACCAACACTCAAACCACTTCATCACATTAGGTCTCAATAATCTTCTGAGACAGGATGGCACTGTAATTTTACTTCAGACTGCAAGCAGACATCCTTCACAAATCAAGTCTGGAGAAAGATTTTAGGAGTACAACTCCAAAGACTCTAGAACAAAGATTTCTAAACTGTGTGTTGGGACACACTAGTGTATCACCTATAGTCTCTCGCTGTGTCACATGTAAAATGCTCCCCACTAGTTCAATCTCCTTTATCCAGGCAGGAAAAACACAGTCAAAGCACCCTTGACAGACAGCCATCCAACCTCAGTTGAGACTCCACTGGACTCCCTGGTAGTTGTACTTCACTAAAGTTGGAAGATACCTCCAGAGGACATCTAGTCCAACCTCCTTCAGTCAAAGAAGACAACATAGTCAAATCTCTCCCATGAAAGTCATCCAGCTTCTGTCTAAAAATCTCCACAGAGGTTCACCGTCACTGCAGGAATGGAGTGCTGGTACTGTTCAAGTGTAGGTAGTGCTATAACTTTCATACCAGCAATTTGCACAATTTGTAGATCGAATTGTAGTAATTACCACTAAAATGGATTCAGTTTCTAAAGAAGAAAACAATTGTTTTGACAATGATTTTTGAGATTAACTACATGGAGCGGTTATTGAAGAAACTACACAACAAACAACTGTAGTACATAAAAAGTGTAAAGGAAAAAATTCCAAACCTCGTTTACACTGTTAAGATTATATGAAATATATATATTATATATTAAACTAGAGAGAGAGAGAGAGAGAGAGAGAGAGAGAGATCAAGTGTAAAGGAAAAAATCCAAACTTCAGGAAATATTGTATTTATCTTATATCTTGGCTTTTTTTTTTTTTTTTTGCTTTTCTTTGCGAACGAAGATTCAGGAAGGACTCATCCCATGCTTTCCACAAGCGCGTTAATGATTTGGAGGTTGGATGTGTCCTTCGATCCTGTGCAATGGACTTCTCTGGTGGAGTGCAGCATGCACAGAACTGGCCTCACCCTTTAAACCAAAGGTTCGTTTGCCAGAAATTCCTCCCCAAGCTCCTTTTTACTGTTATGCCAGTACAGAAGTGGAAGGGAGCCACTGCACCATGGTAGATGACAGCAAAGTTGTGGGATTGGGAAATGTTGATGGCTTTTACACACAGTAGCTAGGGACAGAATTATATGGTTTGGACCCTGCCAATCTCAGTGAGCGTGGAATCTAAGATCAACCGGGAAGGCCCTCTGCTCACTCCTGCCACCGTCTCAAGCAAATTTGGTGGGGGAAAGGGAGAGGGCCTTCTTGATGGTAGCCCCTCGCCTCTGTAATGCCCTCCCTAGAAAAGTAAGACAGGCCCCATCACTCTCCTATTTTCGGAAGGACTTGAAGATCTGGTGGTTTCATCAGGCCTTTGATAACGACTAGTCCCAGGCCCAAAGCTCCTGGCCATTAATTAGGACCCAGTCAGCGCCTTATCCATTTCCTTGTTCCTCCTCCACGTTGCAATACTGGTTCCTAGGCCAGACCTTCCTCTTCAAAATTAGCAGAAGGCCCTGGAAAAAGTAGCTCCAGGCCCTACCCTAGCCAGTAATTGGGTCCACTCCCTGCACTTAACTCATTCCCCGGCCTATAGCCCTTCCACTTGAGCCCTGACTAGCCCTTTCAAACTGACCAGGCCCACATATAAGAGGGGCTACTGGTAACTCATCTTGTACATGGGATTATTATGGAATCGGTTTGTTTTAATGCATAGAATTGTGTTTACAGGTTATGTTTATATTTTAATTACTACTCTGTATGTTTTATGTTTGCTTTGTGGAAACCACCCTGAGATAAGAGTGGTATATAAAATTATTATTATTATTATTATTATTATGAGGCTGGGAGGAAAAATAGTAGTATGATGTACACAGTGTGAAACAATAAGGAGCGTCACCAGCTGCAATGCCAGTTTGCCTGCTTTGTTTGATTCAGTCCCCACTCCCTCTTCTGAGTTACAACCTGCTTAAGGTATTTCAGGAATATTTGATGGCTTTATAGATATGAAAAAAGCTGAAAGCACCCCAAAGGAATTGATGCTAAAGTTATAGTCCTTTCTTTCCTTGTCAGTAGCATTATTCTTCTGACCAGCATAGCCTAGTAAGTAAAATAATGGGCATGCATCCCATTTATCACTAAGACACTAAGGGATAATTGGTTTAAAATATGAGCTCAGTCTTCAATACAGTCATGCAAAGCAGGATTTTATTCCTCTTGGTTTTTCCCATTGAGACTTCATACTACAGCTCAATCTTGTTATTTTGGTCTTCATCTATTTGAAAATGATTTAAATATCAGGCATAATTTTAAAAACTCAATTAATGACTCTCAAAATCCAGATATGAAAAGCCTAAAAAGCATGCTATTGTTCCTTAGATAGACTGGTACAGGAGTTGGCTATTAGCTCTTGTTCTTCCCACTTTCATATAAATGGCCACATACTGTGTGCAGAAAGTCTTTGTAATAGGAAATTGAATTTGGGTAGAATTATAAGCCTCTTAAGACACATGAAATGAAAAATATTTGAACTGAAATTAATCATAGTTTAAGATCACTTCTTTAGTTTCTCTTTTGGATTTTTTTTTCCTTCTCAAGATTTTGATTTTGTTGAAATGTGTTAATACAAAGTGGTGATGTTACATGTTTTTGCATTCGTATAAGCAATTTTATTAACTTTTAATTCGTGATTATAATTATCACCCTCATAAATTTTATTAACTTTTAATTCATTCTGATTATAAATATCACCCTCAAAAAGTAACTATGGGACTGACACCCTATAGTGTTACTTTAACCATGGCTGGAATTCTGGTGGTATAATATACCAACATAACAAGACTAGTGTAAATGGTGGCTTGCATTGTTGCACACATTTACGTCATCTCCAACTAATAGCTTTCTCCAACTAATGGCTTTCTTTCCATTACCTTCCTCTGAGACTGAGAGATGTGATTTGCTTAAGGCAGTGGTGCTCAACCTGTGAGTCCCCAGATGTTTGGCCTTCAATGCCCAGAAATCCTAACCACTGGTAAACTGGCTGGGATTTATGGTAGTGGTAGGCAAAAACACCTGGGGAAGCCACAGGTTGAGAACCACTGGTTTAAGGTCAAGACCTGGTTATTTGAGCAGGCATTTGTTGATGAAATATAAGGCTTAATTGGATATAAGGAATGACGACGATGTGATGAAAACTGATTTCAACGTGATGCTGAGGCTGCAATTGTATGTTTTTAACTGTTAAATTGTTATTATATGTTTATTTCTGGGGGGGGGTGACTTGTTGCTGTGTTGTATTGAGGGCAGAGACTGCCTGTGTAAACCGTCCCGAGTCGCCTTTGGGCAGAGAGGGACGATATAGAAACGTGACAAATAAATAAATAAATAAATAAATAAATAAGGCCACCCAGTGGTTTTCCACAGTTGAAAAGGTATATGTGCCCTGATTCCTGGAGTCCTAGTTCAGCATATTATGCTGGTTCTCTGTAAATCCGTAGTTGAAGCAGGAGAGAAAATATTTTGGGCGCTGAAGGAGGTAAGATGGTGTGATTTTGGAAAAGATGAGCTGCTAGAGTGATTTATGTGAGTGGCTAACACATATTTTGGTGCCTCAAATGTTAGCCATGTTTTGGGGTATATTGGACCTGCTGATTTAAAAAATAACAACGGTTTTCTCCTATCATCTCTAGTTTTTTGAGATATAGAACATATGCCACCTACCAGTTGCCATCTTGCTCGCTCATAGAAAACCATGACAACCATATCTATGAAACTCGAGCTGATGTGTTCTATCCAATGCAATATTTTGAATCAGCACCCCAAATAACTCTAGGGATTGGTATAAAAACCAATAATTGTTTTTGTTAGGCTGTGTTATAGGTTAGTGACATTACTAGGTGCATGCAGAGGGTGCAAAACAAAATGGCTCCCAGTACCAATGTTGCTAAAAGCATTCTGCCAGGCAGAGGATAAAGGAGAAAAGGAGAAAAGTTTTCATAAAAAGGAAAGTCATTATCAGAGACAATCTTCAATGAAATATGACTGTATATCAACTGTATATTTGCAGACATGCATCATGTGTGTGTATATGTATGTTTAGAGAATTCCACAGGATTATAATTAAGTAGATCAGATATGGAATCTTTATGGATATGGTTTTGCATTTTATTTTCCAGTTCTGTAATAGCAAACTATGAAGATCACTGCAGCCAAAAGGGAGTACAAAATGGATCCACAAAGAACAAAAATGTATTGGCACAACTGAGGAAAAAGTCACCATTTGCAAAAGTGAAGAAAAAAATGGGGGGAAATATTTTCAGTGAAGGAGCCAACCATGGTTCCAAACCGATGGCATTATATTCTGGCAAGAGCCATTTGCTGATTTTTAGATTTCAACTTTCAAACAGGATAATGAGGTCCTGCTTCATTGAGCTTTTGTTCCGTATTACAAAGCTACCTGAACCATTTCACCTTTTGTATGAACTGAAGCCAATGTTGCAGCAAACTGCATTTGCAAGCCAAAAGCAATGTTAATATTTTCTGTGGTTCAGCATTTGCTTCTAAGTTTTCATTGCTGAAAACATTATTCGAAGCTATCTTTCTGCAAAATAACAGCTTTGGCGGAATCAGCTGGAATCATTTCATCTTTTGATAATTACCGTATATTCCGGAATACAAGGCAACTGGGGGTATAAGACGACCCCCCAACTTTTAAAGATAAAATACAGAGTTAGGGGTATACTCGGCATTTAAGACTGCCCCCTCTTCCAAGACTATGCCCCCACAGCCCCCACCACTCTTTGTTCAAGGACATCCTTGCCCTCGCTGCTTACCTCCTCCGAAGGCCACTGGACTTGTGTAGGCCCAAGGAAGCATCTCTGGATGACTCCTAGCAGTGCTGGGCGATGGCGTTCCTTGGCTGTCCCTGACTCCTACTGCTCCCAGCATGCCTCTGGGAGCATATCCAAGGCATGCCGTTGCCCAGCGCTGCTAGGATTTGGCATCCGAAGGCCCAAGGAAGCGTCTCCAGATGACTCCTAGTAGCGCTGGGCGACGGTGTGCCTTGGTTGTGCTCCCAGAGGCATGCTGGGAGCAGTAGTCCCCTGACTTCTACTGTTCCCAGCATGCCTCTGGGAACCCATCCAAGGCACGTCGTTGCCCAGCGCTGTTAGGAATCGGTGTCCAGAGGCCCAAGGAAGCATCTCCGGATGACTCCTAGCAGCGTTGGCCCATTGTGTTCCTTGGATGTGCTTCCAGAGGCATGCTGGGAGCAGTAGTTCCCTGACTCCGGAGAGCCAGGAAGTGCCAAAATAATGTTCGCTTACTACTATTTATTACCTTCGTCCGGTCCTGCCAACACCACAGTTCAAAAGCATTTATCTTCCTTCGCTCAGCCTTCCCTAAAGTCCAGCTCTCACATCCGTAGATTACTACGGGGAATACCATTGCTTTGACTATGCTAATCTTGGTTGCCAGTGTGATGTCTCTACTCTTCACTATTTTATGGAGATTGGTCATTGCTCTCCTCCCAAGAAGTAAGTGTCTTCTGATTTTCTGGCTGCAGTCTGCGTCTGCAGTAATCTTTGCACCTAGAGATACAAAGTCTGTCACTGCCTCCATTTTCTCCCTCTATTTTCCAGTTAACAATCAGGCCGGTTGCCATAATCTTGGTTTTTTTAACTGCAACCCAGCTTTTGCACTTTCTTCTTTCACTTTGATTAGAAGGCTCCTTGACTCCTCCTCGCTTTTGGCCGTCAGAGTGAGGAGGAGCTGAGGAGCTTTTCCTTAATCCGTCTTTATTATCCAACATGTGCTCTTATCTAACATGATCTAATGTTCTGCTGGCCCATTTATGTTGGCTAAGTGTGCTGTATTTTACTTTCTCAGACTATCTCTTTTAACTGAGTTGTGTCATTCAGGAACTTCGTGGAAGAATAGCACACAAAGGTAAAGTGTGAAACGTAAGAGGGAAGCACATTTCGTGCTTCTGGGACAGGCTGGTTTTCAAGAAGTACATTTTGAATTCTATGGTTGTTTGATCATTAATGCAAGGTTTTACACAGAAAGTATTGACCTTGTGGGCTATTTCTCTGATATGCAGAGAACTCCCATTAATGTTAAATGGTGACCCAATTTGATATATGCTATATCAATCTTGCAAAATATATTGGTTGCGTTTAAAGATTTTGCCTCCAAAAAGTACACTTTTTTAAAAGTCAGTAGCAACACCTACCAGGAATAACCTTCCCAAACTAAAGACTTTGAAATGAATTAAGATCATCCTTGGGGGCAAATAAGTATGCTTCTGCATGACTTTCATAATTGTGTAAAAGCCTAGGTTCTTTTTCATTACCACGTAATATGTGATTTTCTCATTTTCCTGCCATACTTCCAATCATAACAGAACATAAAACCCAATTGTCCATTGGTCACACTTGCTGGCACAGGAGCTCAAGATAGAGAATAGTACCTTGGGAGTTTAAATAGGAAATTAGAGCAGGGGGTGTAGAAGCAGCACAAGGTACAGCCTGAAGATATTTCAATGCAAAAGAGAGCAGAATTACTAGGTAGCCAGTACTAGAGTTATAGAATCAGAGTGTTGGAAAGGAACACAATGGCCATGCAGTCCAACACAAATAACACATTTCTGAAAGATGCCTTTCCAAACTCTATTGAAATATATCCAAAGAAGAAGCATCTGCCATCTTATTGTCAACCCATTTCACTGTCAAACAACTCTTATATTAAAGAAGTTTTTCCTAATGCTTACATGGAATCTGTAAGAGGTACTAGATCCAGCTCATAGACCAAAGCTCCTGAAGTGATCCAATAGGATGAATGTCTATTGGAAAAGTTAGATCCGAACCTTTAGACATAATGAGAAAGACAACTGATGGTTGCACATAATAAATAAAGCATTATTGCATTAGAGGTGATAGGGAAAATGTCTGATCGCAAATCAAATCATTTATTGTGCTTGTTTGGAAGGTGGAAGGTTGAACTATGCACCTCAAAATGTGCCTGTTGCTAGAGATCTATTCCTCTTTCAAAGAACCTAAATCTGCCATCCCAGATTCAGCCCTTAATAATCAATCTTCTTCAGGGACATGTTCAAAATATTATTTCTCCAAATCTGCAGATGGACCCGATTTGAAATTGCTGTATCTCTGTAACCACAAATTACTCATGAATGAAAGAGTGGAGCATTGAGTTTCAAATGTTGACTGCTAGAAGCCTCATGAACTGCCTCTGGCCACAGTCATGAACTGCCTCTGGCCACAGTCACTAACCCCATTAATGTGGGATATAATGAGCATGGTGATCAGCAATATGGAAACCCTGCAATGTAAAGTGTTTTGTATTTTGCAGTTCAGCAAGACTGAATCCACAATTGCAGGGCAGCATCCAATTTAAATGGCTTAATGCCTTGATAACACAATTGTTTGTAACTTTTGTATAATTGTAACATGTTACCATTGTGAAATATACAGCTTGGAATTTGAGCCCGTCATTTGAAACACCCTGTATTTGGGTGTAGCAGAACTTCTGGAAGAGGTTCACCTACCTCAAAGTCAGCACCAGATCCATGGCTGTGTAAATGACACATGGCTTCTGGTTAGATGCACATGCATGTCTTGAAGGGGAATGTTTACAGACTGGAAGCCAAGTGCCAGAAATAATTGACTTATGCTTGTCCAGGATGATTCTGAAGTTCCTTTGAGAATAATGGAAACAGGATTTCTTGTGGAAGGTTGCTTACAAAGAGACACATGACACATCTGACAAAGTAATTTTATAATTATATAATAATTCTAAGAAAATGATTTCCAGGTTGAAATGTGCATTGTTCTTTCACTCCTTTCTTTTTACAAAGGAAGTGTGCATTTGTCCTTGTGTAGGACACTCTGGAGGTGATTTCCAAAGTGTCCTACACAAGTTAGCTACAATCCATTTTTAATATTACAGGGTAAACAGATTTTGCTGATTTCATACCTCAGCTTTAAAGGGCCAGCTGCTTCACACGATCTTACAAAACTCTTTCAAAGTTTATGGCCACTGACACAATTTTCAGCCCTTTACACTCTGATCCCATTCTCAATATTATGCCACTGTTCTTAAATTTGTGGCTTTACATTATCTTCCACCAGTGTGTTTGAAGAAGACCAAAATCCAGAAAGGTGCATGATGAAATAAATCAGTCTTAAAGGTGCTTCTATGGTCCTTCTTCTGACTACTTTCCCTTTTAATATCCTTCTCTGCCTCTCCTCCAAGAAGCATTTATGATAAGAGCTGCTTTCTTTGAAATGATACTATGTAATATCTTTCTTTTTCTCACCTTTTTCAAATATGAACTTGTGTTTACTATATACACGTATTCATGAGTTGCACATTTTTAACCGTACAAGAAGATAAAGTTTAATTTCTTGCTCTACAAGACCTTGTGTGTGAAGTGGAGTTGATTGATGGACTGTTCAACTTCAGCTAGTACATTACAGTCAACCCTCAACATTCACTGGCACTAGGGACACAAAACCTCAGCAAAAGTGGGAAAATGTGAATTAAAACCTACTTTTTTCTTTCCTTAGAAAACACTTCTCTAGGTTTCTCTATGTCCTTCAGTGCAATACTATGGTAAACCTCTAGCCGACATTGACTCTGAAGGCTCTAGAGACTCCTAGAGAGACCATACTAATTAAATCTAATCTAATCCAATCCGCAAAAATTAAACCCATAAATTGGAAGAGCTGAGTGTAATTATGTAAGAGATCCACAACTATCTCTCACATTTCCCAACTTTTTGATATGAACGTATATATATTTAAAATACACTAAATATCAAAACAGCATGCACTTGCTATTACCTTTTGTCCTGTTTACTGTTGTGTGCCTTCAAATTATTTCCAACTTATGGCGACCCTAGGTGAACCTATAACAGGGTTGTCTAAGGCTTGCCCAGGATCACCCAGTGGGTTTTCATGGCGAAGGAGGATTCAAGCAATGGTCTGCAAAGTCATAGTGCCCCATTCTGTACCCAAAAAAATTAATGGAAGGGAAGTTTGCCCTCCTTCATGCAGTAAACTGCATTCTCTGAAACATGTTTCTTTTCATGAGTTCTAACTGTCAAGGATCATTTACACAACCCACCTAAAAGTGCCTTCAATAAGAATAGAGTGTCTTCAGTAGTATTTTACACTGGTGATACTAGAATGCAAATAAATCTGATTGATTAAACACCTCCATTTCATACTTGGTTGACTGGCATTATTCTAGGAAGGAGGAGGTTGCCCTAAGTGATAAGGGGAGGGGAAAATGATGTCAAAGTAACAACTCATATTGGAAACAATGAGAGTGTGTGATATTTATGGTGGAAAAATATACCTAGGTACTGAGTTAAGGATTTTTTAAAACAAACGTAGCTAGCTTCCCCACCATTATTTTTGACTTGAAACTTGAGACAGATGAACATTAATGAAGCACTGCTATTACAGCTTCATACATTCCTACAAGGGTGACTTGTTTAAAAAAATTAATTTATAGAATTCCCTGGGCTCATGTGGTTTTTTTCTTCCTCTCCAATCTGTTCCAAACAGACAGACCCTGAAACCAAACCCTGAAAGGCATTTTCCTGTGGCACTTTTGACAGCTCTAAATGTGGAAATCTCAGGTGAGCCGATGATGTCAGCGGGAATTACAGGAGCACAAAAATGGCATGTGGGAGACAGTGGTTTAATGAGATGAGAAGAGCAGTTAATAAGGCTTTTTCTACCACTAAGCATATTTCATCCATGTCTAGACCGAGGCACTCTCAAACTGCTGAATATTTTTTTTATGTCAAGTGTAGCCTTTTCTAAAGTCCTTACATTTTAACAAAGCTTATACTTCATCAGCAAAGGACTTTATAATAAAACTAGCATAATGTGTCTGCTCTTCATGATCTGTAATGAGCTGCTAAGACTCAGTTGAAGAGACTGGCCTTTCAGCTCCAACTATAAAGGCTCTTGCTTATCAAAGCAGGAGCCTCCCAATTCAGCCTTGCTGTAGCAGGAAAACTCAAGACTAAATTTTATGGAGTAATTTATAGCTTATGTGATGAAACAGTTTGATCATTGGACTGTGGCCAGGTTTTGATTCTCCATTTAGTCATGGATTTTATTTATTTATTTATTTCAATTATTTGTACCCCACCCTTCTCTACCCCCGAAGGGGGACTCAGGGTGGCTTACAACCAGCAGCAATTCGATGCCACTACTTGCTGTTTTAATCAATAAAACAGCAATTACATAATAAATAACACAATAATCAAATTAAAAACCAAATAAAAACCAGTCAGAGTTCTGCAATCACAACTTAATCCGAAGCCAGTCCACAGTCTGTTTTCCAAAGCATTGTCATCATTTTATTGTCCGCCTGCTACCCGAATGTCTAACCAAAAGCCTAGTCCCATAGCCATGTCTTCAACTTTTTCCTTCTCTGATTGAAGTCCGGGTCATCGCCGTCCTCGTCCAGCACTTTGCCCAGTTCCCAGCTGTGCCTCCGAAAGAAGTCATAGGGGGGGGTCCCTCGAGCACATAGGCACCCCCCAGGAACTGTGCACCATCCCCCATCTCGTCTTCTGGCTCCACAACACATGGCTCCACTGCAGAGAGGCTGCGCTGGACCAGCAGGGTGAAAGATGCTCTGCTCATTCCTCACGGAGCATCCGAGTCTGAAAGGCAGAAATGCCTCGGCTTTGTTTTTCCCCCTCCTTGGCCTCAAAGCAGCAATTTCCCCCAAAAGACCTGTGTGACCTGTGGACAGATACTTATACCAATGAATGGATAAGGATGTGCATCTGTAAATAGTAACAGAAATGCAACCTGCTGCTTACATTTGTTAAGAAACATTTGCCTTCTCTGGGTAGCTGGGACATCTCCTACTCCAAGAATCCTCAGATATTACACTATATGTAACAAAATTTGAAAAACAAAATCTGTTCCTGGTTGGAAAGTGTTATTTCTGTTTAATTGTGTAGTACTTACTTTGAAAGTCATTGTTATACTCCAGAAACTTCATTTTTGTGGCTGCGACAAACTATGTTGAATTGGTTGAGACTCGAGATATTAATTGGAAAAACTATAGTGAAATGTGCTGCAGAATGTCCTGCAGAAACAGTTTAATAAACTTTCCCCCATGTTTTTATGACAGGACCAATTATTCTCATTTACAACCCAGGAACAAAAATGTGTTACCCAGGAACAAAAATGTGTTCACAGTGGCTCTAGTCTGCGATTGCATCCACAAGTTCTTTAAGTACTCTTGGATGCAGCTCATCTGGCTCTAGAGAGTTGAATTCATTTATATTATCTAGGTTTTCCTTTATTACCTCTTTACCTATTCTGGGCTGTAGTCTTCTTACTGCATATTTATACGATTTTCACCAGACACAGTATAGTTTCCCTTTTGGGAAAAGACTGAGGCAAAGAAGGTATTGAACAGTTTTGCCTTCTCTCTTTTGTAACAGTCTGAGCACTGTCTTTGGGTTTTAATTTGAAAAATGTATGCCTCTGCATGTGTCTGATTAAAGTATAAAATCAGAATGTTTTTGTGTTTAGACAGAATTACAGCAATGGCTAGTCATAGGCATGATGCCAACCTAACTCAAAACAATGCGATAAAGGAAATGGCTGAAAGAGAATGCAAGGAATGAGCTGATCTAGCATGAAAGGGTTACTAATATCTAATGACAAGCAGCCAGGGTCTTGGGATGAGTAACTGAGTGAAGACCAGTAAGATCTTATCATTGGGTGAGAATAATTGTTTACATTAGTGGGAGCCAATAAAGATTTGCCTCCAGGTGGTAGAGAGAGGCTGGCTATGCTATAAAACCAACTCTGAAGAGACAAGATCAGGGCTGGTCAAGAGTTAATTCCACACACACTATACAGTCCACCATTCTAACATGATAACTACCCATATTGTGCCAGTTAGTGAGAACTTCATTCCTCAGCTAGACTATAATAACGATGTGGTTCTTATTTAAATAGATAAATGCCAGTATGGTTGCAATATATGCCTTTATAGATAATTATATATCTATATCAAAACCTGCAAGTTATATCAATGCCCATGTCATTGTATTTCCAATTTCTATGTATAGTTGTGAAAAATAGACAGTGAAGAAAGCCTATAGGAATGTGGTGGAAGAGAAGAGTTCTGTGCTAGAAACACAACTGAGTTCTACAGCAAATCAGGCCAGAGTTCTCTCTAAAAGTCAAGATAAATAAACTGAGCATGTCATACTTTGGAAATATCATAAAATACAGCTCTACAGAAAAGACATTGTTGTATGGTAAGGTAGAAGGCAGTAGAAGAAGAGGAAGACCACATTTCAGATGGATAGATTCAATCAAGGAAGCCATCTCTCAGTCCACAAGCTCTGAACAGGGCTGTTGAGAATACAGTCACTTGGAGGTCTCATTGATGGAGTTAGAGTCACCATAAGTTGAAGTTGACTTAACAGCTGTTAACAACAACAACACAGTGATATTCTCCCATGGATTCTTGTATGTTCAACATATGTTAGGTTTAAGCAAGAAGTTTAAATTCCCCTATGTGTTAAGTGGAGATGCCTGCTAGGTAAAATGGTGAGGATATAAAGATTCAGTTTCTTACTAATCTCAATTTAAATTCTACAATCAAAGCACTGTACAAAATCAATAAACTTTCTGCCTCTGGTTATACCAGTTGTTTGTTGCTAACAATTCATTTAGGGTAGGAGCAGTTTGCAAGTAGATGAATCTTGTGAGATGTTTTATTTAAAAACAACAACCTTAAACCTAGTATGACATTTGGAAGATTCTGAGCAATTAGTCTACAAAGCAAGCTGCAACAGCATCTTAGAGCTTACATCTTGAAATTATTGCCTTGGGACTATTTCTTTAGATTTTCAAAGGACACATAAGAAATACTGCACCTAAAACATTATTCTAGATACCAGTTATAATTAGATCAAAGAGCACATGTTTATTATACTAGATCAATCTACTATTATTATGTCTTGACAATATAACTGGTCTTCAAGAACCTCCACCTCCAGTGTAAACATCCAAGTCTTGCTTGCAAAGACCAACACTATCATTAGGCAAAGGGAGGCACCTGTCTCATGAAACAATTTGGAAAATTATAAAACACAGGAAATTGGTGGGTGTTTTCTATTAGGGGAAATGAGAGTTGGGTGGGGAAATCTACCACCACATTTGTTAAGATCACTTGGCACCTTGCACCTTGATGTGGATGAGTGCTATTTGTGTTTCCATCTCAACAAAATATTTGGTGCCTTGCAAAGGTACTATTTTATACTTCTGTAGGTAAATGACAGCATTCTCAGCCTATTTAGCCCTTATCCAGTCAGACAGGACATTTTAGTCCTTGGGGTCATCTTTTGTTGCAGAATACATTCAAAAACAGAATTACAGTGTAGGCACTTTATAACATTGTTGTCTGAAGAACTGAAAATGGTGTTCCCAAGTTTCAGTCTGCCTTGTTCAGTGTTGTTGTTTTTAAAAACAGACTAAATGGCCTCTTTACACAGGGTGTATTTGCCCCGTTTTGCTACTTTTGTTAGTGGCAAGGTCGGGGTCTGTCATGCACCATCACATGACACAAAACAGGCCCCTTCCACATTCCTCCTGAAGTGGAGGGGAAATGCTGAAAGGTGCTTTCTCCACCACTGCAGAGAAGAAAGTGTAGTTTGGGTAGCTCCAATGGAGCTACCTACATTTTTCTCCCCTTTTTGCCATATGCTGACCTTTCTGCCATCTGATTGGGACAGAGTGCAACAAACCCTGTCCTGCACCCACCATAAGGTGGAGGAAGGAGGGAGGGTGCGCGGGGCATCACAAGCCGCCCTGCGCAGCTTTCCTTTTGCAGCGCAACAGCGCTGCCCAAAAGGACCATGTGAAGAGATCCTATGAATGACTGAGGCAAAAAAATGTCCACCCAATATTTGCCATTGAGATACTTTTTATCCTAGCCAATGCAATGTATTACGACTAAGAATAGTTCTGTGGTTTCCAGAAAATAATCTCTTTTTTTCAATTTAATATTTCTCAAATGGCATCTTCCAAATTGGTGGTCTCAGGGGGATTGTTAGTGTTCTTTACTTTCTATTAATACCTCTACCTGCTAGGAAAAGCCAGCTTGAATATGAACAGCTAAATGATTGACGAGAATATGGATAACTGTTTAATAACATAGATTTATGGAGGAACACTGTTTTTAATTTATTTGAGTGTTGAATATTTTCTTGTTTTAACTGTTATTTCAATGATATATGTTTTTAGGATTTATATTGTATGTTTAGCCATCAAATTGCTGCCTTGTTGGCCGCCCTGAGGTCCCCCCCCCCCACAGGGGTGTGTGAGAAGGGTGGGGTAGAAGCATTGCAAATAAATAAATAATAACTAAATAATAAATAACTTATCTTTCATCATAGACTGATGAAAAGGTGTCGAAACATAACATATGTATGCTATGTTCCGCTACATTTTCATATTTTCTTGTTTGCAATAGGAGCTATTAACTTTGCAGGCTCAATCGCCTCCTGCACTGCTTTTTGTGTGTGTCATGTCTTGACTGGATGGTAAACCTAAGGGCAAGGAACTGTTTTGTTGTTCTTTTACTCAGAAAGCACCATTTACAGTTGTGTTGTTGTATGCCTCCAAGACATTTCTAATTTATAAGTACCCTAAGGTGCACATATCACAGATTTCTGGGGAGAATATGTGACTTGGCCAAGGTCATCCCAGTGGGTTCTCATTGCCAAGCAGGGATTCAAACCCTAGTGTCCAGTCATGATCCAACATTCAAACCATGTGTGTGTGTTTAAATGCCTTTATTCTCCTCAGATCGAGTTCTCTTCTTGCTGGCAAAACAGCTGAAGGTGGAGCTGTTGCTTTACATAGCAATGGTGTAGTGAATCTACTTCAACATTTAAAGGCAGGATTAGACATATGTTAAAATCAGTAGCTACTGAAATGGACTCTTTGTGTTGAAGGCAGGCAGATTTCCCCCGGTTGTGGGGGTCGGGAGGGTGATTTTGCCCTCCTTTCTGCTAGGATCCACAACTAGTGACTGTGTGACACAGAATGCTGAGATGGGCTGAGGCTTCTTCTTATGTTCTTATGTTCCTTATAGTTCAAACTAAAATCAGAGCAGATTCAAGCCCACTACCCCCACTGACATAGAAACTAACAACCACCACTGTGAATGAAGGTACAGTGTCTCATAAAGCTAGAATTCACGAAGTGTGTGAATATCTCCCTTCTGTTGTTGTTATTGCATGCCTTCAGGTTATATTCAACCTGTGGTGACCTTAAAGGAAACCTATCACAGGATTTTCTTGGCAAGATTTATTAAGAAGATGTTTTTCATTGCCTTCTTCTGAGGTTATAGCGAACTCTGAACAAATCTTGGAAAGAAAATGTATTCACCTTAGAGTCATCATAGGTGACTGAAGATACAGAGGAGGAAGAGCGCGGGATCTACACATACAGTAGATACAGACAGTAGATACTTTCTGCCCTGGAATATTTTGATCACTGTATCTGATCATGTCCCTTCCTCTCCTCCCATCTGACAGGAATCTAAGCAGAAAAACTTGTATAGATTGATTGGGTCACCATAATTCTCCTTCTCCTTTGTAGATCCTCATTCCTCAGCAGACAAAAAGCAGTACTTGCTTAAGAAGTCTGTACATCTACTTCTTTTGTTTCCCTCTCTCTTTAGGATGTGAAAGGGACACCTTTACCCCCTAAGTATACCTGCTCTCAGAAGCTACAGAGTGAATGAATGAATGAGTAATCGCATCCCCCTGAGGTGTACAGTGCGCATCATTGACACTGCTTAATTGCTTTGTGTGGAATCTTGTCATGAGAATAAATCATGCCAGTATAATTGGTTGCTTAGCAGCAAAGGCATCTTTCTACCAATATCCTGTACCATCTGCCCTCTGTATGTATGGGGGCGGGAGGTTGAACACAAGACCCTTATATTCAGCAATTTGTGCTGCAACAACACATTTCGACTGTGAGACAATAGATGCCTTACAGGTACTAACAACTTTCAGTCAGCACTGAGTCTTTTGTTCAAACAAAAATTTGAAAATGAGGTTGTGCTTTTCCACATGGGAACTTTTTAAGCAGGTATTTCAGGCAGCAATTATGAAATGCTTGTCTGACTTTCAACAAGAGACCAGATTGGCTAGAACAGTCTTTCTCAACCAGTGTGCCATGGCACACTAGTGTGCCGTGACGGACCTCCCGCTGTGCCGCGAGAAAAGCTCTCTGCCCCCCTTCCTTCCCCCCTCCTGCCGAACTCCTGCTGCTTGGGGGAGGAGGAAGGGCCAGGCAGTGGCGAAGAAAAAGAAGAAGGGACCGGGGCACCTCCTCCTTCGGCCGTTTCCCCAGCCAGCCTCCAATCTGCCATGACCCCCACCATGACTCTCGCCCCTCGCTCGCTGAAGCCGCGTGGAGGAGGAGCCCCACCCACTGAAGCCCGTCCACCGCTCATGCTCCTCTCCTGTAGGAGAGCTGAAGCTGGGGGGAGGGGGCAGGGCATGGCGCGGCCTGTAGGAGAGCTGAAGCTGGGGGGAGGGGGCGGGGCATGGCACGGCCTGGCTCTGCCTCCTCCCCGGCTTTGGCACTCCCAGCAGCTGCTCCAGCCTTGAGGGGACAGTGCCAAGCCAGCATTGTGCTGGCTTTGGCACCGCTGGCTTGGCACGGCCCCCTCAAGGCTGGAGCAGCTGCTGGAGAGGTGAAACCGGGGTAGGGGCGGGGCATGGCTCTGCCTGGCTCCGCCCCTCCCGGCCTTGGCACTCCCAGCAGCTGCTCCCAGCAGGCCACCAACCCCCAGCCGTTCTTTACTGTGTTAGAGTGTCATTTTGTGTCATTTTGGTTGGTGGTGTGCCCCCGAATTTTTTAAATGTTAAAAGTGTGCCGCGGCTCAAAAAAGGTTGGGAAACACTGGGCTAGAAGGAGGGAGGATGGGAGGGAGAGTGGGTCAGGGGATGGTACTATAAAATCATTCCCACTCACATTACACGAACTGCAGCAGAAGAAACTTTTAGTGGTGGAAAAACTGTCATTGACTGTCATTGACAGCTTTTTTGCCCTTCAGTTAAAAGGAGTGCTCAGGAATGAATGAGATACAAAGCAACTACAAACAATCCTTTATCTGGTAGAAACACCACCTCAAGTGATAAAGGGCCCTCCACACAGCCATATATCCCAGAATATCAAGGCAGAAAATCCACAATATCTGAGTCCACACTGCCATATAATCCAGTTCAATGTAGATTTTATACAGCTGTGTGGAAGGAGCAAAAATCTTTAGTGGCAGCTGTGTGGAAAGAGCCAAAATCTTCTAGGAGTGAATTCCACCTAGCAATTCTTGAGATAGGTCATTATTATTTATTCCATTTTGCAGGAATTCAGATGGAACGACATCAAACTAACCTCCATAGCAAAACCAGAGATGCTAGATCCAGCTACAGTGATGTATCCTGCCAGTATCCTGTGCTACTTTTGGAGCCTCCAGAAAGAAAAGTGGTCTTTCTTTGAAGAGAGGGCTTTTGTTTTGTTTTTACAGTAGAGCCAAAGAACTCAATCTGCTGACAGTGGAGCGGAAGTGAAAGGAGGCAGAACAAGTTCTGTTAACTAGAGGGAACATTCCACTGTGTGTCTCTGTACTCCAGGGGACCCCGGAAATTATTGCTGCTTCGGTTCCCCCATCAACTTTAATTTAGCCTAGTTTGACAGCCATACTGGGAGAGAGTCTCCCTTGGACTCCTTAGTAACTCAGATTTCATCTGAGCCGCCCCACACTGCTTTTGTCTTTTAGCATTTTAAGTCAATGTTCAGTTATTATTTTGTTGTTTCTAGCACTTTGGATTCTTTTTCCCACCCTGCAACTCCTCCAAGCAAACTATATCCCAGTGTCTTTATTCTGTTACTAGTATGTATCAGCGTTCACTCAAATTTCCCACAATCCAAGACATGGCTGGCTGAGTCTACTAGAAATTAGCATTGACGTGCTAGCAGAAGTGTGACATTAGTGACTCCAATGCAATTAACTACTACCGTACTCATCTATGCAAAATGGGGGGAAAGCTTAACCCATTTTGCACTGAACGGAGTTCCTTCCTTATTCTCTGCTAAGCAGTGAACTGTAAATAATACATTAGCACACTGGGCAAATGAGCTACTCTGGTCTGTGGGACCAAGAGGTTAGAGATTAGGTCATCATGTAGGATTGATTTTGCAGAGGTTAGTGATTTAATCATTAGTAACAACCTCAACATTGACAGTCTAATGGAGTGCACTAAATGTTTCATCACAGAGCCCTTCATAGTGCTTTTCATCTTGTAATACTATGTCCTGGATGGATTTCTTCATATACTGTGGGATGCTGCTGGAACTCTGAGAATTTCAGTTCTATTTTAGCCCTAAAAGTAAGTGCATAATCCTCATGAATGGCAATATATTAGTCAGAATACAAACTGATCCAAACCCCCCAAAAAACACTGAGAGGAGGAAATAAAGAGAGAAGCCAAATGCATTCAGTATATAAAGTGATTTTATAGACTGATAACACATGTCGCATCAATTGTTATAATATTGGTAATATTACTATCTATATCTCTATATATACAAGCATGCGCGCGCGCACACACACACACATATAACATATGGTTAACAAATTACGTTAAAAGACATATTAGCTTTGGCTGTCTAGTTAGTGATGTATTTCAACTATGGGTTTTGGAACTGGTTGTGTTTCCAATCTTTCTTTTTAAGAAAAAGAGAGAGATATTTGTAGGTCAGGTCTTTTGCAAGTTTAATCAAGTTAGAGTGCTTTTATACACATTGTTGATAACATCGAATATACAGTTTGTCACTTTTAAAAGATCAATGCTGCATATTATACATTGATATGGTGCTCTGTCTTTTTTCAGATATTTGGCGTGAAAGAAGCTATTAAATACAACCTGGATCGTAAGCTATTTGATTGATTGATTGTTTGACATGTGGCATTGAATTGACTATTGAACCCTTTTCACACAAAGGCCTTCATGTATCATGTCAAGAAGAAAAGCTATAATAAATAGTGAGAAACAGGAACATGTTTTGCAGCAAAAGCCTGGGAGAATTTGCTGAAGTAAACCAAGCAATTTTGTGGTATCTTTATCAGAAATAAGCTCATTGGTTGAAATGCCCAGGTATGGTTTAATCCTTCCTGAGAAAAGAATCTGTGAATAAAATTATGATTATATAATATTGAAGAGAGGAAGGCACTTGGTTCTCCAGATGTTTTGCACTTCAACTCCCAGAATTCCTTATCATTGCTGAGCTTTCTTGATGGAGACCATAGCATCGCTGAGATCTAGAGCTTGCCCTCATGGATGCTGTAGTACAATTAGATCACGTGACTAATGATTGAATGGAGTAGTCCCCAAAATAAGTCAGGAAAAACTCTCTCTGAAATTCAGAGAGCTTCAGGCCCACTCTATGCAAAGATATAACTGCTATCTTCCCTATCCACATCCACCAAATGTTTAAATTATTTCCAGAGGAAGCAACACAATTCCAAGAATCTGAATTCTTTTCATTCTAAAATTAATTACTAAAGGTCAAGAGGGGATTTCTGTCTGTCTATCTTGAGACATTTACAAAAAGCACAATAGGATCATATTGTTGGGCCTGTGGCTAAAACAGTTAAGGGAATTTAGTTTTTCTGAGAGTCCAGTGGGTGGGAATTGAGACACCTGGCTTGCTGATTCTAGTGAAATGTTAGAATGCTGAGAGCTTGTTATTAGCCCTGCAAAGGTTTGAAATTCAGTTCCTGGTCAACTTTCGATTCAACTGCAAGCAGTTCAATGAACTCCTCACTTCATGGTTTTTTTGGTCATTCATTACAGAACTTTGAGCTTGCTTTTTTGGGACTAACCTACTTTTAAGATTTGTTGCTTCTTAGTGGTTTTATATTCAGAGGCCTTACAACTTAATTAGCCTGAAGCTTTGGAAACCTTTCCTGAGATTTTCTCCAATGTTTTTTGCCTTTGCCTATTTCATGTTTACTGTTATTTTTGGACATTGTTTACTTCAGTAAATAGACCGTTATTTCCAGCCGTGGTTGTGTGAAATATTCAAAGGGCCCTGGTTTCCGGTCGGTGTGCAACACATATTTCCTTTGGAATCGTGGAGTTTGAAGGAATCCAAAGACTCAACTAGTACAAGCCCCTCCCCTATAAGAAGAGACACCTAAAATACTCCTGAGAGATGGTAATCTAACTTCTGTTTAAAGACATCCAGTCAAGGATAGATCTTCATTCTCCAAAAGAGCCCCTTTCACTGCCAAAAGGGCATTTAACATAATGCCAAGTTTTCAAACTTTGTGGAGTTTTTGTTTTGTTTTGTTTTAAAAAAAACATTACAACTGTACCCTTGGTTCACTCCTGATATGATAAATAAAACTGTCAAACAGCTCTTACCATCAGGAAGTTCTTAATATTTCCATGGAGAACTTCATTACAAGGAGCTAGAGAAAAATACGGAAAGTGGGGGAAAGGACTGGGGTACATGGAGTTCTATCTTCAAAGAAGATGAAAAATTTACTCACTCCCATCACACAAGATGGCCTCCTTCAGCTTCTAACTCAACCATCCACTTAATTCCCCTCACATAGGCAGGCAATGACTTCTAAATCACTGAGTGCTGGGTGCACAAATAGTACAAGACTAAGATATAAAAATATCTATTTCATGACAGCATAAACAGCATTGGGTTATACAGATGTTACACACATTAATCAGGACTAGTCATACATAGAGAAACATCACAGGAGATGCTATATTCGCAATAGAACAATGGCTATAAATCATAGTAGAATCGCAACTCCTCAAATAATATAGTGACTGTCCATAGAATCAAATGATGTCCCCAAATACTGTAAAGTCCAAATGGCGGATGACACAGGGATATAGGAGGTAGAATAAGCTCCAAAATATAAGTTCAAAAGGAGGCCGACGGGCTGGCGATGCCAAAGTTTTTTTCAGGGCCACTCCACCGTTTCGCCCCCGGGCGGGGCTTTCTCAAGGCCATAAATGATATTTCCGTGGTCCGAGTGTCTAGAGAGAGGTATTAGGTACATATCAAATACAATGCAATAGTCTATAAACAACCCAGAATAAATTATAAATTAAAGGTAACATACCAATCAGCGAAGCATTCAAGCTTAACCTTACCTAGGCGGCAAGGTGACCATAAAGGTGAGAGAGGAAGGATCAGGAGTGTATTATAAAGTAATTCAGGTGGAACATTAGGTAATTAGTGATTGAACACTGATTACCTCGTTTAACCCATTCGGAATCTCTGAGTTTAATTGGATTATCCAGAGTCTTTCAAGTTTGCAAAGGGCCTTAAAGGGGTCTGTATGCGTATGTGGTTCAATTTTATCAAGTACTCTAATGCGCAGTGAGTCAGGTTGGTGTTTATGTTGTAGGCAGTGTGTATACAAGGGTAAATCAGTGTTCCCTGTGTTAATCCTACTTCTGTGTTCGATAAAACGTTGGCGTAACGATCTAGTGGTCATCCCAACATAAACTGACGGGCAGGAACAACTGATGGCATACGTGACGTAAGAACTGGCGCAGGTGGCGAAACAACGTACTTCAAAATTCTTCCCTAAGGAGGGGCTGTGTATAGTAGTATCAGTACAAATGTTTTTGCAGATAGAGCATCTGCCACAGGTCTTAGTGCCCTTACTAAGATTGCTCATGATATGTGTATAAGCATGATTCGAGTGGGTCAGGGTGTCCCCTAAATTACGTGTATGCTTATAAGCGACAAGAAGGGGATGCTCTAGCCCTTTGATTTGTGAAATAATGGGCCAATATGTTCGTATAAGTTTGATGATAGAACTCGAGTGAGGTGTAAGCAGTTGTTCCTGCCAGTCAGTTTATGTTGGGATGACCACTAGATCGTTACGCCAACGTTTTATCGAACACAGAAGTAGGATTAACACAGGGAACACTGATTTACCCTTGTATACACACTGCCTACAACATAAACACCAACCTGACTCACTGCGCATTAGAGTACTTGATAAAATTGAACCACATACGCATACAGACCCCTTTAAGGCCCTTTGCAAACTTGAAAGACTCTGGATATTCCAATTAAACTCAGAGATTCCGAATGGGTTAAATGAGGTAATCAGTGTTCAATCACTAATTACCTAATGTTCCACCTGAATTACTTTATAATACACTCCTGATCCTTCCTCTCTCACCTTTATGGTCACCTTGCCGCCTAGGTAAGGTTAAGCCTGAATGCTTCGCTGATTGGTATGTTACCTTTAATTTATAATTTATTCTGGGTTGTTTATAGACTATTGCATTGTATTTGATATGTACCTAATACCTCTCTCTAGACACTCGGACCACGGAAATATCATTTATGGCCTTGAGAAAGCCCCGCCCGGGGGCGAAACGGGGGAGTGGCCCTGAAAAAAACTTTGGCATCGCCAGCCCGTCGGGCCTCCTTTTGAACTTATATTTTGGAGCTTATTCTACCTCCTATATCCCTGTGTCATCCGCCATTTGGACTTTACAGTATTTGGGGACATCATTTGATTCTATGGACAGTCACTATATTATTTGAGGAGTTGCGATTCTACTATGATTTATAGCCATTGTTCTATTGCGAATAGAGCATCTCCTGTGATGTTTCTCTATGTATGACTAGTCCTGATTAATGTGTGTAACATCTGTATAACCCAATGCTGTTTATGCTGTCATGAAATATTTTTATATCTTAGTCTTGTACTATTTGTTGTTTTAGGCAATGACTTCTCCCATTTCAAGGATAACAGCACACTTTTTAAAACAGGCATTCTTAAATCAGTCCTGCCTTCAAGACCCTTCCACTGAAGCAGATTTAGCAATCTTTCTTAAGGTGGCACTTTCCATGGGGTCATTTGCACTGAGGTTTCCTTCCATTGCCTTGCCAGGATTTCGATAATTTATCTTTTTTAAAAATCACCTCAAATCGTAGGAAGTGGTTTTAAATTAACCCTGATCTTTTCCCAAGCCTCTGCATTGGCAATCTGGGGAAATGAGCATTTCGGCTCCTTTCACACACAGAAATCGAAGGAGTCATTGCCTGCCCATGTGATGGGAATTAAGTGGATGGTTGAGTTAGAAGCTGGAGGAGGCAATCTTGTGCGATGGGAGTGAGTAAATTCTTCATCTTTTTTAAAGACAGAACCCCATAAAATTGCCCTTTCCCTCGCTTTCCCTCACTTTCTCCAGCTCCTTGTGAAGTCCTGCATGTAATGAAATCAGGAGTCTTCTTTCTTGCACTTTGACTCCACTGGTTTGTATCCTAGTCTTTGGAGCAGCAGAAAACAAGCTTGTTCCATCTTGCATATTACATCTCTTCAAGTATTTTAAAATGGCTCATGCTCTTCTCCAAGCTAAACATACCCAGCTCTCTAGGCCATTGCTCACAGGGCTTGCTTTCCAGACCTTTTATCATTTCGGTCACCCTCCTCTGAACACATTCCAGCTTGTCAATATCCTTCTTGAACTCCGGTGCCTAGTACTGTGATGATTATCATCAATCTTTGCATTGTGATCTTTATTGCAGGAAAAACCTTTATTGCAAAAAGTATCTTTACTGCCAAATACATGCTTGACTTCTCTAGCTAAGGATTATGAGCAAAGTGAAAAAGCAACTAGCTCTCAACCTAGAAAACATTGAGTTAAATAGAACAATATGCACAATGGAAACTGTGTATGTTCATGTCTGAAGCTTCAGTGGAAGAAAAGTGCAAGCTGAGAATTAAGGTGAAGTTTGATCAAACATAAACAAACCCTGACCTACCACTCCTATCCTTCCAATGTTATTATTATTATTATTTCCCATATTACTCTCTCCTAAACTCTTCCAAATTAGTGTGGCTTCTTCATACTGATCATAATAATAACTTTAGGTGGAAATGAGAAATTTATTCATAATGGATACTAGTTTTTGTCTTGGTAATGACTCCTGAACCGTTGATTTTTTGTTTGTTTGTTTTCATATGAGACCATATTGTGAATATCTTCAAAACTGTATTGACACCAGGAATTTCTATCAGGATAATTAATCAGGATAACAAACATTTTAGCAAAAATAGGTTAATAGAAGAAGTTTGCCAAGAATTCAGAATATTTCTGTTTGCCTGTTTGCTTTTGCTGAAAATTGTAAAGCAGGAGTGGCAGTGAGAATGCAAGAAAACCACTTTTGCTCCTAACACAAATTTGGGGTGCAATACTGGAGTAGAGTTCTACAGATTTTGTGGCTTGCTAAAAAGACAAATGGATGGGTCTTAGAGCAAATCAGGCCTGAATTCTCCTTAGTATTTTGGATGTGTTATGGGATGGGAAGAGATGAATCTCTAGAAAAGCTAGAAGAAGAAGAAGAAGAAGAAGAAGAAGAAGAAGAAGAAGAAGTTATAATATAAAAGGGGCAGCAAAATGTTGAGTTTGGGATGTAGAGAAGTCTGTGTTTAGGTGGAGAAATGGGGGTAGGTGTCAAACTGAGGTGGTATTGAGTAAACAGCTATGGAATAAAGTCAGCTTTCATCCTCTATATACAGTAGACTATATATGGCTTGGCGTTTTATATGTGGTTTTAATCTGTTTGAGTTATGAGTTTAAATTGCTTATATGCATATTTAGCTGTGTGTTTTTACTGTAAGTCCCCTCTTGGGTCAAGACGGAGGAGTAGAAATAAAGTAAATAAATAAATAATAGACTCTGATTAACCAGCACCAAGGGGATTGATAGATGCTGGATGAATGTAGTTTTGACTTGCTTGAGAGTTACTATTAAAAATAGGCTAAACTAATACTATACCCCATACTATACTATAAATTCTGTATTAACTTTATATTAATATTGAAATACTGAGGTTAAGATATTGAAATATGGAAGTTAAGATTATCCAGGGAGGCCCTGCTCTCAATCCCACCTCCTTCGCAGGCACTGCTAGTGGGGATGAGAGACAGTGCCTTCTCAGTGGTGGCCCCTCGCCACCACTGAGAACTCCTTCCTCAGTGAAATTAGATCATCCCCTCCCTCCTGATCTTCAGGGGGAAAAATTAAGACGTGACTTTGGAACCAAGCCTTTGCCCAGTAATGGGAGCAGTGCAATAAGTGACCATGAATAAATGTGATTGATAAGTGAAACAGCCCTGGATTATGATTTGGATTGCATTTTAGTTGATGTTTTAATAATCAATGTTTTAGCTGCTTGGATTTTAATTGTATTTGTTTAGTTTATGAACATATATGTGTATGGCATCAAATTGCTGCCTGTTGTAAGACCACCCTGAGTCCCCTTTGTAGTGAGAAGGACAGGGTACCAATGTGGTAAATAAATAAATAATCAAAAGCAAATAAAGACAAACTTAAGTTGCATAATTGAGAATCTACTGTGTTAAGAAATGGAATGGTATCACAAATTATTGTTCATACTGTGGTTATAGTATTGCAGACAGATAATTTGTAATTTACTTCATTTCTTCATAATTTCCTATGAGAAGTCACCATTCCTTGGTATATCATTAGCAGAACAGCTCTTCATAGATTTAGGCAATTTCAGAAAATAAAGTATGAATCGTTATCAGGGTTAAAACTGAAATAAAAACCTACTAACTGAACGCAACAATTAACAGAGGGAACAGCAGGATACTAATCATCGAGAGGAAGAAAGCTACATTACACAGCTGATGAAAACAGTAGGAAAGCACAGCACAAATAAAAATGATGCATTGCCAGTGGCATTCTATCTGCTGGCTCCCAATGCCATCAATAGGCAGAGATAGACTAAAAAAGAGAATCGCTTTCCCTTGCCTTTCAGAACTCTAGAATATTGGTTGCCAGAGAAAACTTACCTCTGTGGAAACTAATCATATCCATCTTACTGCAACAATGTCTAAAAAGAGTGGTAATAGAGTTTTTAAGAATGCTTAACTTCTCTGGGATCGGTGAATTGCAAATCATGTGAAATGTCTCCTTCCAGACCTCAGGCTAATGCTAAGCCAGAGGATAACAGGGAGTGGTTGAAAGGAGGCTATACAACCGAAAGCTGAGGTTATCACTGCAGAATGGGAAATGGTGACATAATACCATGCCATGTTAAAAATCCATCACTGAGAGCTGATTACGCACAGGAGGGTAACACCTTCCAACAAAGGATTCCTCCAGGCAGGAAACAACCAGGACTTGAAGATGCAAAGCCATTCAATACTAAACAAGGTGGCCAATTGCAACATTCACACTTCCCTCAAGCAGACAAGAGTTGTTTCACCCACCCTGGACATTAGACAGATATATAAACCTCACTTGCCTAGTTTCCAACAGACCTCATAACCTCTGAGGATGCGTACCATAGATGTGGGTGAAACAACAGGAGAAAATGCTTATGGAACATGGCTGTACAGCCCGGAAAACTCACAGCAACCCAATTGTCATACTTTTCAGAATTATGGAAGAAGTGGAAAAGGGATTTAAAGCCTTCTTCATCTTTGTGGTCTGCAGTAAAATCCTTCTTCCAAAGGTGGGCTTTGCTTTTGAGAAACACCACACACACACACACACACACACACACACACTTTGGCAATCCCAATAGGTAGCAATGCCGGCCCCCAAACCAAAACTTATCCTTTATTTTAAATGAAAATTTGTATATAACAACACGCTGACATGGCTCATTAAAGGCAACTTATGGTCAAGGTTATTAAAGTCCCATAAAGAGGACTGCCACGGTGAAAACCAAAGAGAGATTCTGTACCTTTAATGGCCGTGTGGAAGAGGGAATTTGAATAACTGTGGCCTGTCATGCAACCAGGTAACAGGCAATATTTATGGGTATTCTTTCTTTTACTCAACCATTAAAGGAGTCCTGCCCCCTGTTTCATCAGAGATAAAAAAACTACCTCCTTTCTTCATTTACTTTGTCTCAAAAGTCTAATTTCCCCAGGGTTTGCTTTCAAACTGTGCTCATGCTCTCATTGCTTTATTGTGAACATCTAATCATGGGTTTACAGAGAAATCCTGTTGTTGAAGCCAAAAACTCCAAGGTTGGAGAACCGAATGTAACCAACCATTGGTGGCCTCCTATCAGCAGAATCCAAAAGGGAAGAGGCATTAGCTAACTTCCAAGATCTTCTTTTTACAAAAACAACAAAAAAAACCACAATTGTATATTGTGCCAACTCCACAGTAGATATAAAGTTTCTCCTTGATTGGGAGCATGGCCTATAGGTCATTTGGATCCAGAACCTCCTTGTGTGACATGCCAAGCACTGCAATCTTCCCAGCATCCCCTTTCCTGAATGTTGGAACTCTGACATCAATGGCAATGGTCCATGGCCAGAAAACAGGGATCCATGATTACATTTGTCATGCTAAAATCAGACTGTTTTTCCAGCCTTGAATGGGGAAAGGAGATTTATTTTTCTAATGGCCTCAGCTATGTTCTGAGCTACATCACAGATTGCTCCATTCTTTACCTATCAGATTTACCTGCCCCTGCTCCCAAAATAGACTGGGCTTTCATTGTTATTACTGTTGTTGTTATTATTATTATTTTACTGACACCACAGTATGTCACAGCAAATGAGATTTATAGTCTGGATTTCATATCAAAAAATCACAAGTCAAACACTTCCTAAGCGTCTAGGACTGTGTGATGTATTTTCGAATGATGCGCGCGGATCCAAGTAAAGTGGTGTTTTGCAGTTGACAGATCGTGATTTTGTCAATGTTAATTGTTTCCAATTGCTGGCTGAGCTCTTTTGGCACGGCACCCAGTGTTCCAATGACCACTGGGACCACCTGTACTGGTTTATGCCAGAGCTTTTGCAGTTCGATTTTGTGGCCTTGATAACGGCTGAGTTTTTCTTGTTGTTTTTCCTCAATGCGGCTGTAACCCGATATGGCAACATCAATAATCCAGACTTTTTTCTTTTCCACAATCGTGATATTGTATATTTCTGCCATTTTTGTGATTGTTCATTTGTATTTTGATTCTGTCGCCCACTTGTCAATGAATGTCCAGAATCAACAGCATCCACTGTGGTCCTTATTATCCTGGGCGACGACCGAGCCAGTATAGACTTTGTTTTGGTTCATTTCTCCATAATGCTAATGGATTAGGTCAGTGTTTCCCAACCAGTGTGCCATGGCACACTAGTGTGCCGTGAGCGATCAGCAGGTGTGCCGTGGGAAATTGGCACTCTTCCCCCTCCTAGCAGCTCTTTCTCCCTCTTTCCCTCCCCAAAGATCCTCCCCGAGGCATAGGAAGGGCTCCGCCGAATGCCGGAAGCTCCATGTCAGTGAATTGGGCAGTGAGCGAACCTGGAGGCTGAAGCATTCACAGGTTTCCAAGAAACAAATTGAGCCTCAACACTTGGGAATGTTAATTTTTTTTACTATTTTACTGGATTTTTTGAGAGTTGCCCCCCAAGGAACTGTTTATAACAGCTTCATGACATCCATAGTTATCTGGAAGCAAGTTTCACTCAGGGTGAAATGTCACAAGGGTCTGGAGAAGAAGCCCTATGAGGAATGGCTTGAAGAGCTGGGCATGTTTAGCCTGAAGAAGAGAAGGCTGAGAGAAGACATGATAGCCATGTATAAGTATGTAAGAGGAAGTCATATCTATGTTGTGTTCATCGAAACAGGCCCAGGTTTCACACTGAGTGTATACATACATTTAAAACATATTAACTATATGTATTATTGTGTTAGAGTGTCATTTTGGTTGGTGATGTGCCCCAGGATTTTGTAAATGTAAAAAATGTGCCGCGGCTCAAAAAAGGTTGAAAAACACTGGGTAAGGTGCTCTTAGTTCCACTCCTCAGCTGAGAACTCTCTGACTTGGTTGAACCTATTGGTAGTTACACTACCGCCAGCACAGGTCTCAGCATCCTTGGAGCAGTTAAGCCCCCCACCATGACAAGGTGGCACCCATCGGGGGGATTATTATTATTATTTCTTACCTGCCTCTCCTTGTGGCTTAAAGCAGGTTATAGAGTAATTAAAACAAATAAACATTGTAAAAATACCACAAACGCACATATTAAAATGTATTTCTATAAAAGATAAATATTAAAATGTATTTTTATCAAATAGATATTAAAATACACAAAACAAAGATTAAACAAAGGACATACTTTTTCAATCCATGCTTTAAAACAAGTGATTCAATACTGCATCTATCTATCCGATATGCGGTTCCTTGCACAGCTCTCAACACACAGGCTCTCCCATTACAGCAATTCATTTTCCAATTATAGTATTATTTTCATGCTTTTAAAAATACAGCTTATGTACCGGCTAGAATTGTCTTCCATCACTAGAAAGTATTATCATTGATGAAAATGTCATCGCTCTTATATAAATAGTACTAAAGCCTCATTCTCTCACAGTTATGCTTCAACAAAACCCTGGTCACTGACCAATTTCTGGTTGCTAACTAGAAAGAGTATTACAAGGTTTTGGAATTTGCAGTTTTCAAAATTTAAGAATCTCAAACCTGAATAGTGATTTTGACAAGTGTAAAAGTAATGAAAAGTATCAATTTTCCAGCAAAAAGTATAACAAAGGGATTAGGCATTAGCTAGTTCCAAGCATAAAGCCAGCCTAATAGAAACAGAAGGATAATCTGGATAATCATGAACACTGAACTGAGGGTCCTTCCAGACAGCCTCATAATCCGGGACATAGAAGTGAGGCAAAAAAGCCGCCCTGAGTCCCCCCCCCCCCTCGGGGGTGAGAAGGGCGGGGTAGAAATAATGTAAATAAATAATAAATAAAATTGTGGCAGCTGACAAGTCCAAACACAGAACTGTCAATCCCAGTAAATGCTCCCATAGTGTCCTGACATCATTTGTAAAGATTTTAGAAATCTGCAAGATGAACAGATGACTCCCCCATAAGTTTACTTTATTTTTTTTTATTAACTCACTGAGATGTGCTGGACCTCATAGGCACTTATTCAGATATATGAATGTACACACAAAAAGTACTGCCTTTACTTTTCTCCCTTGAACCACATTTCCCTTTGGGGTCACTTGCTTACCATGCTGGTGCCCACTATCTAAATTCAAGCTCAGTTTAATTTCATAAACATCAGAACAAAGGAATGCTTGTAGAGAATTTTTATGGGAGTTGCTTTCCAATTGTGCTCCCATTTAGCCACCTGTGTGTCTGTGGCTCCATTTGTTTACAGCCCTCATCAGCTGTTTCAGGATTTAAAAATGTGAATGCACCCTGGAGCAATCCACACCATCATATAGCAAGGAAGTCATATGTTTTTCTTGAATGCAGGGATATATAGTGATGCAAACAGATATGCACTTTTTTTTTGTCCAAAATCAGATTTTAAGTACACCTTTTTATCATATGTTTTTTGGATGTTAATATGATCCAGCTCACATTTTTAGCAAACATTGTGTAGTACTCAAGGTCAGGAACACTTAAGGTCAGGCACACACCGGGAAGTGGCGCAGCTAGCTAAGTGTCAGCTGCATAAGATCTCTCTGACCTGTAGGTCATGAGTTTGAGGCCTGCCCGGGTCAGGGTGGGTGCCTGACCTTAAGTGTAGCCTGCTGTCGACCTTTGCAGCCCGAAAGACAGTTCATTTGTCAAGTAGGAGATAAAGGTACCACATTAAGTGGGGAGGCAAATTTTGACTGATTTATGAGCCCATTAATAACTCCAGGAATCGCTGAATGGAATGCGGAAGAACAACAAGGGAAGCTGGAAAAAGCCGAGAGAGGAATGCGTGAGCTCCCCCTGGTGGCCAGAAGTCTGTCACAAGTTTACCAGAAAAATTGCCTCTTTGTATGTCTTTGTTCATATATGTTCGTCAATATATGTATATATGTTAAAAACTGCAGGGATTGTCTGCAATGTATATGTACTGTAATCCGCTCTGAGTCCCCTTCGGGGTGAGAAGAGCGGAATAGAAATGAAGTAAAAAAATAAATAAATAGTACTCCCAACCCTTTATCCCCCATATTAAAGCCTGTGTAGAAGGGTCCTGATTTATAATGGATCTGAGAAAGGCACCACATTAAAGAGTTGTTAATACTGCAATCTAATGGAAAGCAGTCAAGATCTAGTGGTCCCTAAGTGTTCCATCACAGGATAAAGACCACTAAGATCTTCTCCTTTATTGGAGAAGAATAAATGTTAACAAATCAACATTTTTGACATAATTGGAGGTTAATAAAGATCTAAGCTTATTTGAGCGTAGGAGGGATATAAAATTGGCCTGAAAGATACAAACAATACAGCGACCAAATATCCGTATCTCGTGCAGATGTGGCTGTCATGTAGCTTGAAATGGTGATGCTGTTCTTAGCCAAAAAACACACAGAACATTTTAGTAAGGAGAAGACTGTGCAAAAGAAATGTTCTTTAATTGCCATGGCTTGTTGCTATGGAATCATGGGAGCTGTACTTTTACAAAGTCTTTAACATCTCTGCCAAAGAGTGGCTCACCAAACTACAAATACCAGGACTAATAATATTTCTGATATACCAAAATCATCTGAGTTCCAGCATCAGTATCAGAAAGATGTGTTAATAGGATCTCTGATACCTTACTTTTTGGAAAAAGGAAGATTCAAGATTAGTCACTGAAAAAGAAGAAAAGGAAAAAATTACTTTGTTGGAAAACTGATCTTACCTTTAATAAATTTTCTTATAATACATGTTTCATGTCCGAATGTATCTCCCACTATGAGCCATCTAGGAGGTTATTTATTTATTTCTCGCATTTATATCCCATCACTTCTCAACCCCCGAAGGGGGATTCCAGATGGAATTACAATTAAGCCCCATTAGAGGCTATTACAAAAATTACAATAATAAAATCACATATTAAAACATCACATAATAAAAACAATTCATAGTTAAAACCATACAAAGATTGAACACTAAAAACAAGTCTTAACCAGAGGTTAAGATTGTCCTGGGAGGCCCTGCTCTCAGTCCCTCCTTCACAAGCATGATTGGTGGGGACGAGAGACAGTGCCTTCTCAGTGGTGGCCCCTTGCCTGTGGAATTACCTCCCAACCAAAATTAGAACAGCGCACTCCCTTTTAGTTTTCAAAAAGAAAACTAAAAGGGATGTTGGACCAAGCCTTTGAGCAGTAAGCAATGCAAAAATAATGTACAGGATTATGTGCAATTGATTCGTGGAAAAGCCTTGGACTTTGGCTTTTGGATTTGTGATTTTAATCTATATATATATATATATATATATATATATATATATATAAAATGCTCTGTGCATAATGTGTAGGTTAAAACCAAAAAAAACACTGAATGAAATCACAATGAATTTGGCCACAGAACTTCTCACAACCCAAGCAGTGACCATTACTAACAAAAAACATAAACACAAAGCAGCAAGGACCTAACGACCCAAAATAGATAAAACACAATACAGAGTATGCGCTCCAAATACTCCCTAAGCCTCGCCCCCTCCTACAAGAGAGGAATAAACTGCCAAAGGCACCCCAGGCTTCAATAGCATTGAGCTGTGGCAATTAAAGTGGTGCCAGACTGTCAAGGAAGGAGAGGAAAAGAACCTACTCCACTCCAGTGCATCCTTTAGAAGCCTGCCACCATCCTGCCAGCTCTTAGCGCCATAGGCTTAACAATGCCAGGTGCAGAGCCTTCAGGGAGTTGTGTTTCCCACCCAGAAAGGGCCTCCCTCTCCGAAGAGGCTAGGCTTGGCCCCATGAGCTACATTTCCCAGAAAGTTCTGCTAGAAGCAGAAGGAAGTTAGGGGGCGTCATTGCAACCCTCCCCTTAGAACAGGAAGGAGACAGTGGAAGGGCATGGCGCAGTGACAGCCCAGTAACTGCCCAGGCTCCCTGCTGTATTATTAGTAGGCTAAGGGTGCATCTACATTGCAGGATGACTGTGATTTTAATACCACTCCAACTGCCATACAGCAATGTCATTCAAACCTGGGATTCATAGTTCTGCCTTCTCTGGTGCCAAGCTACACCTTGCGGGATTGAATGACATTGCTGCATGGCAGTTGAAGTGATGTCAAACTGCATTAATCCTGCAGTGTAGATGCACCCTTAGGCCCATTCCACAAAGCTGAATGAAATCCCACATTATCTGCTTTGAACTGGAATGCATGGCAGTGGGGAATCAGATAACACAGTTCAAAGTAGACATTGTGGTCTTTTCTACCTTGATATTTTGTGTTACAGTATATGCCTGTGTGAAATGGCCCAAAGTGATGGGAAGGGCATTTCAGGGGGACCCTGCATTTGCATGCGTCACACTGTAGAACTAATCCCAGATTCTCTGTCAGTGTCAACTCAGGTCTCTTCCACACAGCTATATAAAATCAACATTAAACTGGATTGTATGGCAGTGTGGACTCTGATAACCAGTTCAAGGCAGATATTGTGGATTATCTGACTTGATATTCCAGGTTATATGGCTGTGTGGAAGGGCCCTCATATAATCCAGTTCAAATCTGGGTTCAGACCCTGGGATGTAGGATAGTGTAGATCCAGCTGTTGTGTGATTGCTTTAGGGTCCTCCTACACTGCCATATAATCCAGATCATCATATGAGATAGTCTACGGCCCCTTCTACACTGCCATATAATTCAGATTATCAAAGCAGACAATCCACATTATTTTCTTTGAACTGGATTATATGAGTTCACACTGCCATATAATCCAGTTCAAATCAGATAATCTGGATTTTATATGGCAGTGTAGAAGGGGCTTCAGCCTCAGGACAGTCATTTCCACAGTTGCAACCATCTATGGCTTGAAAATATCAGTTTTGACCTGGATAACAGGAGAAGTTAGGAGTTGTAATTATTAGTGTTAAAAGACGATTTTATGGCTGGATGGATGCTGATGCTTCTGAGGAAGGTGAAAAACCTCCTGTTGTGAGCAGGCTTTCTCCTCACATTTATCAGCCAGAGAAATTATCTTTTTCCACTGCCTATGTATTCCCTTGCTTCTGTCAAGCCTATTTTGGAGGGTGCATCTACATTGCACAATTAATGCAGCTTGACAGGCCTATAGCTGTCATGGCTGGATGCTATGGAAATGGAATCATAGGAGTTTTAGTTTTACAACGTCTTTGTCCCAACCTGGACATTATTCACAGATAGATAGATAGATAGATAGATAGAGAGAGAGAGAGAGAGAGAGAGAGAGAGACAGACAGACAGACAGACAGACAGACAGACCAGGGGCGGTCTAAGGTAATTTTAAATGGTAGGCGAACATTATTTTGGCGCCCCCCCCAAACATTATTTTGCCGCCCCCCATGTAAAACAAATATACAATTATAATATCACAATGCCATTAGTAGTATTATATTGTATCAATGTATATACAATATATTATACCATACTCATACTATATTATATCATAATTATATTATACTACATTACAATATAATTATATTATAATATATTGACATTATAATATAATGTAACATTCTATTATATTATTATTATAAAATAATAAAATTATTTATTTAAATAAAATTATCCTCTACTAAATATTTTCATTACTCCTATAAAACTCAAATAACCCAAAATAAAGTAAAATAAAATATTATATATTACTATTTTGTACAATACCACTATACTGCAATATTGTTTGTAATATTACATGTAATATAAAATATATCATCATTCTATTGTTATATTGTATTTGTATTATATTGTATGACAATATTAAGCAGAACTGTCTAATAATCAACAAGAAATGCAATGTAAATGCATCAAAATCAGAATATGTTACCTACCACCCGACTCATAATCCATAGGAGTCTCCCATAAGTCCAAAATTAGGATCCCAATGTAAATGTAAATAGAAAAACAGCCAAAATGTTCAAATGAGGTTGAATACAGGCAGCGCAAACCTGGGCAAACTTGGGCCCGCCCTCCCTCCCTCTAGGTGTTTTGGACTCCAACTCCCACAACTCCTCATAACCTCAGGCCCCTCAGGTCTAGACAGAAATAGAGCCGAAGAAAGGAAGGAGGGAGAGAAGAGGTCACAGAGGAGGAGGAGGAGGAAGGCCCTTCATTCGTTCCTTCACTTACACTTCCTTCGCTGATTCTTTTCTCCTTCCCTGCAAGCGCGTGCGTGCAGAGACAAAGGGAGAGGGAAGCACTCCCTGCCTGCCCGATAGGGAGTGCTTTGCTTACAGGCTTCTGCGCAAGGGAGCTACTGGGCATGCGCGGAGGTTTTCGCGCATGTGCAGTTGCTCCTGCGCTCAACCTCAGCTCCAGAGCAACTGCGCCTGCGTGAAAACCACCGCGCATGCCCAGAAGCGGCGTCGGAGCGCACAAGGCCGGTGTCAAAAAGCAGGCAGCTACAGCACTGTCTGAGAAACATCGGCAGGGCCAGGATGGCGCCCCATGCAGCCAGGATGGCGCCCCCTTCCCAGATGGCGCCCTAGGCGGCCGCCTACTTGGCCTATCTTGTAGGACCGCCCCTGAGACAGACAAACAGATAGATGACTCCACTTGCCTCATTTCCAACAGACCTCTGAACAAACCTCCGGGGATGCTTGCCACAGATGCAGGAAAAACATCAGGAGAGAATGCTACTGGAACATGGCCATACAGCCCAAAAAGCTCACAGCAACCTAACATGTTTTCTCTTTAAAGATATGTGAAAGATCCAGGGTGGGAAAAAGAACTCTTTTCAACTTGAGCCAGGTGTGAATGTTGCAATTGCCCACCTTGATTACCTTTGAAAAGCCTTGCAGCATAAAAGCCTGGCTTCTTCCTGACTGTAGGAAACCTTTGGGGGGAAGTGTTCCCTAGCCCAGATCGTGGTGATTTTGCTGTTTATTTCCTGTATAATTCTTCTGTATTATGATGTGTTTTATTGGGTGTTGTGAGCTGCTCCGAGCCCTTCGGGGAGTGGCGGCATACAAACTCAAATAATAAATAATAAATATAAATAAATAAATTGTTGCATGTCTGGAATTCCTCTGTTTTCTGAGAGTCACAGCAACGTGTGGCCAGGGTACACCTAGTGTTTTATATTAATATATTTTAATTCCATGTTTAAATGTCTAGATGTTATTGTTTCTCTATTTGATATGGTTTAATTTAATTTATAGTTATATGTTATAGTTGTTTTTATACTACGCTTTTTATATGTTGTAAAGCATTTAAATTTTCCTGTGAGTTTGCTGAAACCCCTTTGAGTTTCTATGGGGAGAAAAGCCGCATTTAAATGAAATAAATAAATAAATAAATACATTCCTATGGTGGTAGAATTGTGCTTATCTTTTTCTCTTTGCATTGGCACTACAACTAGACCAATAAAAAATTAAATATTTTTAAAAAACATAGTAATTCCCTTTAATATATGATTTGACCCTCAGTAGTGCAGGAGGAAGATCACATTGCTCCAGTGCTGGTTCTTGCTGTGCCTCAAATTGCTGAAGTTTGAAACAGATTTTTTTTAATTAATGAAAAAAGTAACTATCACAGTAGTAATATATGGGGCATGTGAGAAAATATGACATGACATCCTTTCAGCTATTTCAAAAATGGCTATTATGAAAACTCTCGGTCTTCTTTCTCTAAGCTAATATAATCAGCTTCTGAAGTGATTCCACATACAACTTGGTTTCCAGACCTTTGATCATTTTGGTCATCCTTCTCTGGACACGTTTATTTACCCTATTTATACCCTGTCTTTCTCTACCCCGAAGGGGATTCAAGGCGGCTTACAACTATTATTCCATGCCTTAAAACACATACAATTCCAAAATATTAAAATTAAAAAATAAGTTAAAATGAATACATATTAGATATTTATAAACATTCCATTCCATATTAAAATCATGCCATCCATAATCGTAATCCAAGCCGTTACATAGTCATTGCACCTATTCCAATTCTGTTATTCCATCTTGCCAATATCCTTTTTGAGTTGTGGTGCCCAGAACTGGGCACAGTATTCCAGGTGAGGTCTGGCCAAAGAGACACTTTTGTAATTAGTAAAAACTCAATAGATCTACACTAATTGGATCTCGCAATCGAATTTAGATTTATAGCTGTAGGTAGTTAGCTTTTAGAAATAATTCCTGAGGCTTTGCGATTTCTTTCTCTCTTGACATTTTGTCCAGTTCTACCTGATAAGGGATTAGAAGTTAAAAGAGCAATTCCCTTTGTCCATTAAATGTGCACAATCTCTCCAAGGGAAAACCAAATAGCCTGAGCTCGGCGTGATTCCTTCAGGCGGGCAAACTCTTCAGCATTCTGCTTAAGGAAAGAGGCATGCTCAGCTGAATTTTTATTTCCCCCTTATCAAAACCTTGATGCAGCTATTGTGCAGAATAAACTTTATTCGGTTTTGCCGCAAGGCTACAGGTACTGGATGTGACTGATGGCACTGCTAGAGTGCATCTACATTGATGCAGTTTGGCACACTTTAACTGCCGCGGCTCAATGCTATGGAATCCTGGGACTTGCAGTTTGGTGAGGTGCCAACACTCTTTGTCAGAGAAGGTTGAAGCCTTGTAAAACTACAACTCCCATTATTCCATAACATTGAGCGAGGACAGTTAAAGTAATGTCAAGCTGCATTAATTCTACAATGTGGATGCACCTTTTGACACTACAGCCCTAGTTGAATATGGGAATCTGGAGAAAATATATTCCCTTTGAGGGATCAGGTCTTTCCTCACAACTACACACAATCCTTCCTGTTCCATGCAGCCACCTCTTTCATTGCCAGTGTCAGCATGAAGTGTCACTGTTCACTTCACAGTCACACTCTACCAGGGATGATGGCAGCGTCGGCCTCCTCATTCAGCTGTCAGCCCTTCCACAAGAACCAGTGGGGAGGCAAACAGTCAGACTCTGCTATGCAAAATTACAGAGGCACTAGCAGATGTTGCCTGTCACCCAGAAACGGGGAAAGAACGGCGCTAGATGAATTCAATTCCCGCCACACTTGTGCTGTGCAATAGAACTTAATGTCGCCCCGCTGAGCTTCTGGCTATTTGCAGCTCCCTAGGAGATAAAATGTACATTACGAGGCATTATCTGTGGATGATTGTCTCCCATGCATATATATGGATTATCGGGCTTTTAACATGGAGCAACTCAAGCATATCACATTACAAGCTAATCACTTCTTCTCTCTTTCTCTTTTGTACTGCACTGTTTTACTTTCCTCCCACTTTCATGTTACTTGCCTCCCCCCCCCCACTCTGAGTTTGTGCGTTGTTTCTTGCCTTTGGGGGTCTTCTTTTTAATTGGCAACCACTTGAACACTGTCATTAACTTTTTACCCTGTGCTATTTATTGATGTTTTCCCTCTGTAAATTGTGCAGAAAATGACTTCATCCCCTGGCCTGCTTTCATGGTACTTGCCAAGGATGGTTTACTGAACAATATTGAAAAAGTATTTTCTTTGCGGTGAAAGATAAAATGAGGACGAGGATGGTGGCAAGTCTTAATTCATGACAGAACTGCAGTGTTGGACTTTTACTATAATTTGAGACTTTTGTAAATGGAGGGAATCTGTTCAAATGGGGCCACAGATGACACAACAGGTTAAATCCTTGTGCTGCTGAATTGCTGACCTGAAGGTTGGTAGTCTAAATCCACAGGACGGGGGAGCTCCCACTGCCCTAGCTCCTGCCAACCTAGCAGTTCGAAAACATGCAGATGTGAGTAGAGCAGGAAAAGGCAAAAAGACGCTCCATGTAGTCATGGCGGCCACACGAACAAGACTTTTCTACAGGGAGATATTTTGGTTGCCCCATTTTTCCAAATCTTTTTGGATTTCCCCCCAGCGATACTCATAGTTGTTTTTAATTAGGTGTGTATTGTTTGCTGTGATGGTAATCCCTAAATACTTCGCCTTCGTTGTTACTTGTATCCCTGTTTTCTTTTCTAGTGCCTGTTTCTCTGTTTGGTTTAGGTGTTTTGTTATCAATTTGGTTTTTTGCTTATTTAGTTTAAATCCTGCCAGGTTGCCAAATTTATTCAGCTTTTCTAGCCAATTCTCTATTTCTTCTATGGGGTTTTCTATGAAGCATACCACGTCATCCGCATATGCCCTTAGTTTATAATTTTGATTTAGGATTCGTGCTCCTTTTAATTGTTTGTCTGTGTTAATGTCCTTGATTAGTGGGTCCATTGCAAGTATGAATAGGAGGGGGAGAGCGGGCAGCCCTGCCTTACCCCTTGAGATTGGGAAAGGTTTTCTGCCTTCTTGACCATTGATTATGACAGTCGCCTCCTGTGTCTGATATAGAGCCTCTATTGTATTCTTAAAGTAGTATCCCATATCTAAATCTTGTATCAATATATTTAAAAATTCCCAACTTATTTTATCGAAGGCCTTCTCTGCATCAATCAGCAGGAGGGCCATTTTTTTTTCGTTGCATGTTTCATAGTATTCGAGCAAATTAATGAGTACTCTTGTATTATCTTTAATGTTTCTGTTTGGTAGGAACCCCGTTTGCTCAGGAGATATCCAATTTGATAAAAATGTTTTTAATCTTTCAGCCATTATTGCCGTGAAAATTTTATAGTCCGAATTTAATAGAGATATTGGTCTGTAGTTTTTGGTGTCGGAGGGGTCAGTATTTTCTTTGTGTATGAGCGTTATGTTGGCCCTTTCCCAGGACTTTGGTATTTCTTTCTTAATTCTTACATTATTAAAAATTTCTTTTAGTAGAGGGGTTAGCTCATCTTTATACGTCTTATAGAATATTGCTGTAAAGCCGTCTGGGCCTGGGGCTTTGTTAGGTTTCAATTTTTCTATCCCTCTCTCTATTTCTGCCATGGTGATTGGGTCATTTAAAATTTTCCTTTGTTCTTCAGTTGTCTTTTGGAGGTTTAAATTACAGATGTATTCCATGATATCATTCTCGTGAGCAATTTCCTTTTTATATAATGCTTTATAATATTCCTGGAATGCATCTGTGATTTCCCCATTCTCGGTATATGTTTTCCCTCCATTGATTATCTTTGTAATGTGGGTCATCACCTTTTTCTTTTTTAATTTGTGGGCTAACCACCTGCCTATCTTATTTGCATTTTGGAAGTATTGTGCCCTGATGTATTTCATCTGGTTTGCAATGTTTTCAGTTTGTAACAATGCTAATTGTTTCTTCAGGACATTGCGGTCATTTAGCGCCCCTTTGTTGTTTGGTTTTTGTTTTAAGGTTTTCTCCGCTGCTTCTATTTTGTCAATCAGTTCTTGCTTTTTTCTTTGGGCTTGCTTGTTTTTCCTGTTGTTTAGTTGTATGTAGTGCCCCCTCATTACCGCCTTCATGGCATCCCATTGTGTGGTTTTGCTGGTCTCTTCACCTTTGTTGAAGTCTAAGTATTCCCTCAGGTGTGTGCGGATTGCTTCAATATCCTGTTCTTTCCTGACTAGGTTTTCCTTTAGTCGCCATCTGTAAGAGTGCCTTTTCCCTTTGAACTGCAGTTCTAGTGCACAGTGATCTGAGTGCGTGCTAGGAAGAATGTTTATCTTACTGACCCTCGTTGACATGAATCTGGAGACCCAAATCATGTCAATGCGTGACCATGACTTGTGTCTCCCCGAGAAGAACGTGTAGTCCCTCTCATTTCCTTTATGGTGTCTCCATATATCCAGTAGATTCATCTTTCCAAGAAAGGTTAGGAATTGTTTCGGCAACTGGCCCACATTCTTTTTGGCGTGGGTTGATTTGTCTATTTTGGCGTCTACCACCCCATTGAAGTCCCCTGCAACGATCAGTTCATCAAATTGTTGTTCCTCCAAGTGCCCTTTAAGTTCTTTTACAAATTTAGTTTTTGGCCCGTTTGGGCAATAAATATTACACAGTAAGATTTTTGGTTGTTTATTTCTATAGTTACCCCAGGTATCTCCCTGTGGGTCTTTAAAAACAAGGTCAGACTGAATAGATGCGTGTATATACGTGGCTACTCCTTTCTTCTTCTCTTCTGCAGATGCAGCATATAGTTTTCCTAATTTCGGCGCTTCCAAATGTTTAATATGTTTCCTAGCAATATGTGTTTCTTGAAACATCAATACGTCGTATCTCTTTTTCTTAAGGTCCTCTACTATTCGTCGCCTTTTATTGGGGGAGTTGAGACCGTTGGAGTTGTTCGAATATAGCTTAAGGACCTTCATCCTGGAGGTTGCCTTGGGGGTTGTCAATTTCCGCTTCTCCTCTCTGGTCCTGCAACGGCATTAATTGATAATTTTCCGGAGAAAATTTCCTGAGTCTTTTCAAATTCTTTTCATGGAGAATCCTGGAGAGTCTATGTCCTCAAAGTCCAGTGGTGTTTCCTCCTCATCCAGTTCCCTTCTTCATTGTCGTTATCTTCTCTGTTCTTTTTCCTCCCTTGTTCCTCTCTTGGAGGCCTGTTGTGATTTGATGTTTCTTTCGTTTGGGTATCCAGGTGTTGGTGGTAGAAAGCTCTGGCCTTATCTACAGAGTTGAGCCAGTATTTAGTTCCATCCCATGTTACAGTTAGGCCTTCCAGTTTTTCCCAACGATATCTGACTTTCCTCTTTTGGAGTTCTTCAGTAAGAAATCTATAGTTCCTTCGCCTTGCCAGCGTCTGTTGTGAGATTTCTTTTAGGAAGATAATCTTATTGTCTTTATAATATAGTGTTCTTCTTGCCTGCCTCTGGAGCACTTCATCTCGAAAACTTTTCCGCGCGAAGGTGGTAATCACGTCTCGAGGGGTCTTATTTTTTTTTGCAAAGCTCGTATTGATTCTATAAGTTCTGTCCACATCGTTCGCTACGATGAGTGGCTCTGTTTCCGTCAATTCTGCGATGATTTCAGTTACAATTCGTGTCAGGTTTTCCCCCTCCGTTTCCGCCAGGTTTCTTATGCGTAACTGGTACTCGAGGGATTTGTTCTCCAGGACTTCAATTTGCTGTTGAAGTTTCTGTGTAGTAGATTCTAATTGTTCAGTTTTGTGTTCTATCTTCGCTTGCGTTTTCAGCATTTTTTGATTGTCATACTGGACTTTATCAAGGTCCTTCCTCATCATCCTCAAATCTTCCTTAAGATCTTGCTCCATAGTCTTGATTTGGTTTTGTAATTCCAGATGTTGCCTATCTTGTTTTTTGGATATGTTTCTTATTTCTCCCAGTAGTTCTTTGAAGGTGGAATCCTCCGTCATAGAACTTCTCCTATTCTGTATCTTCAGGCTTTGTCCAGAGTTTGTGCCCTGAGTTGGGCCTCTGCTGGGGTTCCCTCTTGTTTGAGACATACTTGTGTGTCTGCGTGGGAGTGGGCAAAGATTATTTCGTTCTTCAGCCGGATTTTGGACCTCCAATGTTGCTATTCTTAGATTCCCTTCCTTCTTTTGTTGGTGGGATCCCTACAGCAGTTTAGTTTAGGCGTGGGACATCCGCTGGGAGCTCTTCTGTAAGTGTGTTGTGTTTCCCTTTGGCCTGTCCTACCCAGTCTTGTCCGGAACCTGCACTGGTTCCGCTCCCCTTAAATACTGAGGGTTTCTCTTAA
Organism: Anolis apletophallus; assembly: GCA_030556195.1. Taxonomy (NCBI): domain Eukaryota; kingdom Metazoa; phylum Chordata; class Lepidosauria; order Squamata; family Anolidae; genus Anolis; species Anolis apletophallus. The sequence continues at coordinate 26,264,708 of JARBWK010000001.1, forward strand.
GAAGATTAGCGCTGAGGGGTGCAGGGGCAGGGGCAGAGGGGGGTGTTGGGTTGTCTCTATTTGCCTTCTGATTGGTATCGGTCGCTGGGTTGTGGAGGCCGGGGCTGAGGGTAGCTAAGGCTCCGCTACAGTTCTCCCCTCGGGGGTGAGCCTGCGGGGGGGTTCTGTTGCTATTGTGGTCTTACCTTGCTTTTCCCCTTCGTCTTCTCCTTCTCCTTCTCCTTCTCCTCTCCTTCTGTGGCGACAACCTTCCCAACCTTCAGGATGTTTCGGAGTTCGGAGTTCGTCAGGGTGCTTTTGGGAAGGATAGCAACCATTAAGATGAAGGTTTTGCCCCAAATGCTATACTTATTCCAAACCCTGCCGACAATAAGAACTGAATACCTATTTAAGAAATGGAACACCGACATTAGAAAATTTATTTGGAAAACAAGCACCCTAGAATTGGTCTGCGTTTACTCATGGACGATAAATCCAGGGGGGGCAGGATTACCCAGCCTTAAAACATATTACGAGGCTGCAAATTTATTAGCCATCAAAGACTGGGTCACCCTTCAAAATAAAAACTTACTCACACTAGAGGGACATAACCTAAGATATGGATGGCATGGGTACCTTTGGTACAAAAAAGAAGCACGTAGAAAAAACTTCAGCCATCATATTATTAGGGCAGCCCTATATAAGACTTGGGAAAAATACAGATACATAACACTCCCACAAACCCCACTTTGGATATCTCCAATGGAGGCACTACACAAGAAGGAACTAGCCACGGAAGAGTGGCTAACCTATAGGCAAATATTAAAGAAAGACTCTAATGACAAATGGCATATTAAATCTATAGAAGAGATAAAAGAAGCTAATCTCAATATCAGCTGGTTTCAATACCACCAAGCCTACCAAATATTCAAAGAGGACTCCAAAACAGGTTTTTCAGGAAAGAATAGCCTCTGGGACCAAATAATTAAGACACAGAAAAAGGGCATAAGTATGATTTACAAACACCTACTTAAATGGTTCACCGCAGAAGAACAGGTTAAAGACTGCCAAATCAGGTGGGCAAGAGACCTCAAACAGACAATACTACTAAATCAATGGGAGGAAGTCTGGAATAGGAAACTTAAATACACAACTGCAACAGACGTGAAAGAGAATTGGTTCAAAATGCACTACAGATGGCATCTAAGCCCATATAAGCTCGCTAAATTCAATAAAGGCATTTCCAACAAATGTTGGAAATGCAACAAGGAATTAGGCACATACATACACCAAAGTAGACATTGTGGTCTTTTCTACCTTGATATTTTGTGTTACAGTATATGCCTGTGTGAAATGGCCCAAAGTGATGGGAAGGGCATTTCAGGGGGGGGGGACCCCGTGCATTTGCATGCGTCACACTGTAGAACTAATCCCAGATTCTCTGTCAGTGTCAACTCAGGTCTCTTCCACACAGCTATATAAAATCAACATTAAACTGGATTGTATGGCAGTGTGGACTCTGATAACCAGTTCAAGGCAGATATTGTGGATTATCTGACTTGATATTCCAGGTTATATGGCTGTGTGGAAGGGCCCTCATATAATCCAGTTCAAATCTGGGTTCAGACCCTGGGATGTAGGATAGTGTAGATCCAGCTGTTGTGTGATTGCTTTAGGGTCCTCCTACACTGCCATATAATCCAGATCATCATATGAGATAGTCTACGGCCCCTTCTACACTGCCATATAATTCAGATTATCAAAGCAGACAATCCATTATTTTCTTTGAACTGGATTACAAAAATTTACACTCCCATACACTCCATTTCAAAGCAGATAATCTGGATTTTATATGGCAGTGTAGAAAAAGGCTTCAGCCTCAGGACAGTCATTTCCACAGTTGCAACCATCTATGGCTTGAAAATATCAGTTTTGACCTGGATAACAGGAGAAGTTAGGAGTTGTAATTATTAGTGTTAAAAGACGATTTTATGGCTGGATGGATGCTGATGCTTCTGAGGAAGGTGAAAAACCTCCTGTTGTGAGCAGGCTTTCTCCTCACATTTATCAGCCAGAGAAATTATCTTTTTCCACTGCCTATGTATTCCCTTGCTTCTGTCAAGCCTATTTTGGAGGGTGCATCTACATTGCACAATTAATGCAGCTTGACAGGCCTATAGCTGTCATGGCTGGATGCTATGGAAATGGAATCATAGGAGTTTTAGTTTTACAACGTCTTTGTCCCAACCTGGACATTATTCACAGATAGATAGATAGATAGATAGAGAGAGAGAGAGAGAGAGAGAGAGAGACAGACAGACAGACAGACAGACAGACAAACAGATAGATGACTCCACTTGCCTCATTTCCAACAGACCTCTGAACAAACCTCCGGGGATGCTTGCCACAGATGCAGGAAAAACATCAGGAGAGAATGCTACTGGAACATGGCCATACAGCCCAAAAAAGCTCACAGCAACCTAACATGTTTTCTCTTTAAAGATATGTGAAAGATCCAGGGTGGGAAAAAGAACTCTTTTCAACTTGAGCCAGGTGTGAATGTTGCAATTGCCCACCTTGATTACCTTTGAAAAGCCTTGCAGCATAAAAGCCTGGCTTCTTCCTGACTGTAGGAAACCTTTGGGGGGAAGTGTTCCCTAGCCCAGATCGTGGTGATTTTGCTGTTTATTTCCTGTATAATTCTTCTGTATTATGATGTGTTTTATTGGGTGTTGTGAGCTGCTCCAGGCCCTTCGGGAGTGGCGGCATACAAACTCAAATAATAAATAATAAATATAAATAAATAAATTGTTGCATGTCTGGAAGTCCTCTGTTTTCTGAGAGTCACAGCAACGTGTGGCCAGGGTACACCTAGTGTTTTATATTAATATATTTTAATTCCATGTTTAAATGTCTAGATGTTATTGTTTCTCTATTTGATATGGTTTAATTTAATTTATAGTTATATGTTATAGTTGTTTTTATACTACGCTTTTTATATGTTGTAAAGCATTTAAATTTTCCTGTGAGTTTGCTGGAAACCCCTTTGAGTTTCTATGGGGAGAAAAGCCGCATTTAAATGAAATAAATAAATAAATAAATACATTCCTATGGTGGTAGAATTGTGCTTATCTTTTTCTCTTTGCATTGGCACTACAACTAGACCAATAAAAAATTAAATATTTTTAAAAAACATAGTAATTCCCTTTAATATATGATTTGACCCTCAGTAGTGCAGGAGGAAGATCACATTGCTCCAGTGCTGGTTCTTGCTGTGCCTCAAATTGCTGAAGTTTGAAACAGATTTTTTTTAATTAATGAAAAAAGTAACTATCACAGTAGTAATATATGGGGCATGTGAGAAAATATGACATGACATCCTTTCAGCTATTTCAAAAATGGCTATTATGAAAACTCTCGGTCTTCTTTCTCTAAGCTAATATAATCAGCTTCTGAAGTGATTCCACATACAACTTGGTTTCCAGACCTTTGATCATTTTGGTCATCCTTCTCTGGACACGTTTATTTACCCTATTTATACCCTGTCTTTCTCTACCCCGAAGGTAGGTTGTGGCGACAACCTTCCCAACCTTCAGGATGTTTCGGAGTTCGGAGTTCGTCAGGGTGCTTTTGGGAAGGATAGCAACCATTAAGATGAAGGTTTTGCCCCAAATGCTATACTTATTCCAAACCCTGCCGACAATAAGAACTGAATACCTATTTAAGAAATGGAACACCGACATTAGAAAATTTATTTGGAAAAACAAGCACCCTAGAATTGGTCTGCGTTTACTCATGGACGATAAATCCCGGGGGCAGGATTACCCAGCCTTAAAACATATTACGAGGCTGCAAATTTATTAGCCATCAAAGACTGGGTCACCCTTCAAAATAAAAACTTACTCACACTAGAGGGACATAACCTAAGATATGGATGGCATGGGTACCTTTGGTACAAAAAGAAGCACGTAGAAAAAAACTTCAGCCATCATATTATTAGGGCAGCCCTATATAAGACATGGGAAAAATACAGATACATAACACTCCCCAAAACCCCACTTTGGATATCTCCAATGGAGGCACTACACAAGAAGGAACTAGCCACGGAAGAGTGGCTAACCTATAGGCAAATATTAAAGAAAGACTCTAATGACAAATGGCATATTAAATCTATAGAAGAGATAAAAGAAGCTAATCTCAATATCAGCTGGTTTCAATACCACCAAGCCTACCAAATATTCAAAGAGGACTCCAAAACAGGTTTTTCAGGAAAGAATAGCCTCTGGGACCAAATAATTAAGACACAGAAAAAGGGCATAAGTATGATTTACAAACACCTACTTAAATGGTTCACCGCAGAAGAACAGGTTAAAGACTGCCAAATCAGGTGGGCAAGAGACCTCAAACAGACAATACTACTAAATCAATGGGAGGAAGTCTGGAATAGGAAACTTAAATACACAACTGCAACAGACGTGAAAGAGAATTGGTTCAAAATGCACTACAGATGGCATCTAAGCCCATATAAGCTCGCTAAAATTCATAAAGGCATTTCCAACAAATGTTGGAAATGCAACAAGGAATTAGGCACATACATACACCAATGGTGGGACTGTAAAAAGTAACAAGATATTGGAAATCAATTCATAGGGAAACACAAAAATTATTAAGGTAAAATTCAAAATTGACCCAAAAATATATCTCCTCGGCCTGACTGGACAAACATTAACAAAAAATCAAGATAAGATGCTCTTCCTCCTCAGCACATGTGCCCGAGTGACTTTAGCCAGGAAATGGAAACAAAACAGCGTTCCGGACATAGAGGAATGGATGATAAAGATAATGGACTTCATACAAATGGACATTTTATCCCAAAAACTATGCGGAGATAGGAAAAGAACCGACTGGTCCAACTTTCAAAGCTACATGCAAAATAAGGGAAGACAATTTGTGATTAATATAGATGATGTTTAATGTACAAGGATGAAATATTGCAACTCCCTCCCCCAGATCCTCACTCCCTCCCCCTCGCACTATTACTGTGATTATTAAGGAAATTGTATAATTAATGTACACATAATGTATACAAAAGAACTCTTATCTTGAGATAACTGTTGGGAAGTCTTTTTTTTTAAAGCCCTTCTTTCCTAGCCTACCCATATCCCTACTCCCCCACTCCCCCCAACCTTGTCCCCCTCTCCCCTCCACTCCTACCCTATTTGACAACATACCATCTTGTGTCAATATCACTGAAAAAACTGCAATAAAAATCTATTCGCTAAAGACTTTTCTACAGACAACACAGGCTCCTCAGCTTGTAAATGGAAATGAGCACCTTCCCAAAGCTGGAAATGAGCGCCACCTCCAGGGCTGGAAATGAAAGAAGCATTTGCTTTTTTTCTGTGTATTTGTGTGTCATTGTATGTCATTGTAACAAAGCATTGAATGTTTGCCTGTGTCTGTTTATATGCTGTAATCCGCTCGGAGTCCCCTCAGGGAAAAGAGCAGAATATAAATAAAGTGTTGTTGTTATTCAATACAGAATCATTATAGACCCAGAAATGCATTCAAACAGTAGAAATGTGTGAAGAGACTGAAATTTGATTAGCAATTCATTTCTGAAATTCAAATGACCTCTGCTTTATTTCATAAAGATTGAAAGGGGCCCCATTCCAATTAGTAATCCAAATCTTAGTAATCCAAATCCAAGCTTCGTAATTGTTTTTTAAGGTTTGTTCCATTACCAGCAATGGGGAAATTTTTTAGTCTCATTCCTTTGTCATTTTTATGGCTATCAGGATGAAACTAGGCACACTTGTAGATAACATTTATTAATTTAAGCCTGCCAAGTTTCAGAACATTTTAGTCATGCACTGGTATTTTGGAATTTTGTTAAAAACTTAATTTTTTTAATAAAAAGTACAAGAGACATCCCCTTAAATTTCAGCACAATAAGACAACATAAGAAGGGCATAAGTCCTGCAAAGTTTCAGAAAGATTCGTTCATCTACTGATTTTTAGGATTTTCTTGTAAATAAAATCAATTAATTTTTTTAATGGCAAGAGATATGCCCTTAAATTGTGGCACAGTGAGACAACATGACCAGGGCAGCAAGTATGCTAAGTTTCAGAACAATAAGTCTATCCACTGATTTTAAAGATTTTTTTTTCAATTTAAGCACATATAATAATTAACCTAACCTCCTTATCATACTGGGGCTTTAAAATGGGCAGCCTTGTTCTCTCACTTCACCATCTTCGCTCTTCTGCTATGGATCATGCAGAAAACTATGCCTTTTGGATATGTATGTATTTATGTATGTATTCTGGAGAAACATTATTAGTTTGAAATGTCATAAACTGGGGACACTCACTGATAACAATAGTGATAGCAGTAATAACAACACACACACACTCAAAAACACCCAAAAAGAATCTGATTATAGACACAGAAATTAAAATTAAATATCATGTAGGACACTTCTGAGAGAATCCATAATTATCAATGTACAGTATGACCCCCTTATGCGCACATTCAATATCCATGGTTTTCTTTAGCCAAGTTCTAAAACGCATCCTCTCCCCACCCCCTTAGAAGCATTTTGGGACTTTTCTGGGTCCTCTAGTACAATTCTGCAGTACGCTGACAGCCAAAATATAGTCAAAATACAGGATTCAGTATTATGCATGGTTTCAGGAATCCACAGGAGGTCCTGAAACATGTCTCCTGCGGATATGGAGTTGTACTGTATAATCACCATATAATCAGAGATGCACAGTTCTGTACAGAATATAAAAGTCAGCAAGACCTTAAAGGACCCTGAAGCAGAAGAGATAGCTGTTACTATCTCTTGCAGCTGTCAAGTTGCCAGCCAGCAGAACTCCTTTTTAAAATGAACTCCCTTGCCTACTGTTGTTTTGTTGTTGTTTTTTACATGGAAATGTAGTTCTCTTTCCACTCTAACCACCCATCATACTGGTGAAGGGCCAATCCAGATTTGCCATAGTTTCACAGTTATTAAGAAGTCAATCTGTGCAATACTAGGACTGAATTTTTCCACTGACACAGGTGGGGATTCTGAGCTTCTGTCATTATTCTTGACATAAAGGAAATTTGTTTAGGAATGCAGAGCATATAATTTAGTAGCGGATTTAGTTCAGGGATTAGAAACGTCTGTCCCTCCAGATGTTAAAAGTGCACGATTCCTCACCATTAGCTGTGATGAATAGGATTGATGGGAGTTGCATCTCAAAAATCTGCACAGGATCAGATATTTTTCCACTCAAGACTAAGCCCTAGCAGCAAACAGTGAAAGGCATGGTTATCACTTCCATAAGTCTCTGCTCTTACTGTCATTAGATAAAGGGCATTTTGAATGACAACTTCACAATCCATTGGTTCATTGTTAATTTGGAGCATAATCAACTAAATGAATTGTTCTATGTTTGCTGCCTCTAGCAGAATGGAAAGTGTGGGTGCAGGGAGAGGAAAAATATGTGTGGATACATGCAAATCCAGCTGTGTGCTTGATGTACAGCAGTGGTTCCCAATCTGTGGTCTGTGGACAACCAGTGGTCCCCAAGAAATAAAATATGGCCCACTGCCTTACCGTTACTACACCATTGCAACAAGAGTGACTGGCCTTGCGAAACTCCCTTGTAGTGCTGAGGCAATGTGGATGCTGGGAGGGGAGAGGCTGACTACCCACAAAAGGCTGGACAACAAGCCTCCTGACTGCTGCTTCTCCTCTTCCTCCCTCCCCCTGAGCGGAACCGTTCCATTTGGTGCCTGGAAACGAGGGTGCCTTGGTGTCTTCTTTTTAAGGGCTGTTCCTGGGGTTATTTGGGGTACTGATTCAGAAAGTTGTATTGGATAGATCACATCAGCTCTAGATTATTAAATATGTTTTTCTTTGGGCGAGCAGAGGGTGACTGCTGGATGACATATGTTTTGCATCAGAAACTAGAGCTGATGTAGTCTATCCAATGCAATTTTTTGAATCAGCACCCCAAATAACCAAACTGAATCTAAAGTTGATCAAAACCTGTTTCATAACCCTTTTGCTACTAATATTGGAGAGTGGCCTCTAATCAAAGTGGTCCCTGGTCAAATGGTCCCTGGTAAAAAAAAAATTTTTAAAGGTTGGGAACCACTGATGTACGGCTTCAAACCCATAGTTTCAGCACCTTCCTTCTTGTACCTGTAAGATCCTCCTAATTTAACAGCACATTTGTTTCCTGGAGCCAATAAAGTACTGAGCAATGGACACCAGCAAAATAATGCAGTTGCAATTCAGAGTATTCTGCCCCAGAACTAATCCAGATTAACCCTGTTAACACCACACCTACGTGTAATATATTTGAAATTGTATTGGAAGTCACGCATATCCTCTGCCCAAACTCAAACCATTTTTCCTTCTCTATTGCTCACACGGTTATGCACCTGCAACTTCACCAGCAGATCTTTGCCAGGGAGCTGATTGACTGAGATTTATTTATTTTTCTTTTCAGTGGTAAGGGGTCCAATCAACCCTAAGTGATCTCATGGCTGGGCTCTGCTGGAGAGAAGGAAGGAAAATGTTTCTTTCTCCCTGGGCTACTACTACTAAGTTAATGGTCAAGTGCCACTTTTTCTCTTCTCTCCCTCCTGGAGGCTAGTTCTTCCTGGAAACTGCAAAGGAAAGAGTGCTTTTTAAAAGTGCATTAAAGCCTAAAAAGAGTATTTTCACTGTTAAAATGGACATGCATTGTGTGTTCCCACAGCACCAGAATAGAGATGGTTATGGATTTTTTATATATATCATGTATGATGCCAGAATACAATGTTAAAATGTTGGCTCTTTTCATTTGTTTAAAAGGCAGGTATAAAGACTATACTCTGTCTCTAATTTAATTATTTCTTGATTTAAAAATAATCATAATAGTTGCTTTGTATTGACCAAGAAACAGTATCTGCCTTCTTTTTCCACTCTGTAAGGATATTCCAGAGATACTGGAAGTATTCATAATGGCCTTTTAAGAGCTTCCAGTATTAGATTATTTCAAAATAATATCAACACCATTTAAACTTGCGTAACTTGCAGCCTCTCTTCCAAAATACAACTTTCATAGGTTGTTCAAGCAATTTCCCATAAGGGAAATGTGAGCATCAGGAGAGAGGAAAATAATTCAAATGGGGTGCTATTAGTGCCTGGCAGAGAGTCTCTGCATCCCATCTGGAGATCATTGGTTCAATGAGCAATAATAGGCATCAGTGTTAGAGGAATTCTCATTCTGAGGGGTCAATGAAATGCTAAATCATAATAGCACCCTTATCACTGCATCAAGAAATCTTGGACTACAGATTACATTGCAGGGGATGTTATTATGTTCCATCGTGTCAATGGGAGATGGCATATTTGAAGGCAAATAAAGTTGGAATTACCTTGCTCTATGGAGATGGAAACCTAGCCTGAATACTAAAACATCTCCTAGATGAATAGTAAAGAAAAAATGTTTTTTTACACCCAGTATTTTAACCTTTGATTCAAACTAAAGATATGTATATCCATAATAAAAATGAAAATGTATATATATACAGTGTGTGTGTGTGTGGTTGGGGTGCCCACTTCCACAGACAAGCCCCCTCTTCCACAAACAGATTTCACCCACAGTGCAGAGGAGCCACCAAAAGCCCTCCCTCCAATGACATTGCAGGTTATAGCGAGTGCCGTAAACATGTAGTCCAATTCCTGCCAAACACCATACTGCCCACCACCCAAGGAATGCTTTCATTCAGGGACATTTTCATCCTAGATTTTATGTCTTTCCTCCACCACAGACAATCTAGTGTTTCTTACTCTCTCCATTGGTGTGGAACCTCCCTTAACCCTTTCCTACTCTTTTCAACTCTGCCTGCACAACAGAATAGAACTAATCAACAACTAAACATACTGGAGTAGTTTGAGGGATTGACTCCACATGATGGAAGTTGTAGTTCACCCTGCATCAAGTCAGAGCACTGTGATCCCCACTCACAATGGACCTGGACCACATTTGGCACACAGACACCCACCCACCCCCGAACAAAAAAGACTAGAGAGGTTTGGGGGTAATTCACCTTGATTTATAGCCATTGTAGGTACTGGGATTTATAGTTCACCTGCAAACAAAGAGCACTCTGGACTTCACTAACGATGGCCCTGGACCTAACTTGGCACACAGAACCACCATATCCAACTGAAAATACAGGAGGGCTTTGGGGGAAATTCACCTTGATGTATAGGAATTATAATTCACCTAAATCCAGAGAGCACTGTGAATGCAAACAACTATGGATCTGCACCAAATTTGGCACACATACCCAATCTGCCAAAACTTGAATACTAGTGGGTTTTGGGGGGAATTGGCCTTGACATTTGTTAGTTGTTGGTACTGGGATTTATATTTCATCTGCAATCAAAGAGCACTCTGCACCCCACCGATGATGGATCTGGACCTAACTTGGCACACAGAACCCCCTTGACTAACTGAATGTACTGGAGGGATTTGATGGGACTGACCCACCAGGGTGAGTGTTGCAATTCATCCTGCAGTCAGAGAGTACACTGAGCCCCGATGATGATGCATCTATTCTAGAGCAAACTTGCCCAACATGACATACTTTAAGAATTGATGGAGTTTCAGGGGGTTAACTTGGCAAGATGTGAGTTGTAGTTCACCCACAACCTTATGCATTTTGTAAAATAAAAAATACTTCTAATAACCCATGCAATACTGGGTACCCAAGCTAGTTTTTAATAAAATAGAGAAATTTTATCTTTTTTTAAAAAAAAAAACCTAAATGCCCTTGACATTCCTAGATACTTTTTATCATTGTAGAATGCTTGACTATGACTGAGAAACGTCAAGTGGCAACTCTAGTTCAGACATATGTTTTAATTGTATATGTTAAGTAGCATTTTAATAAGAATGTCATTGTGGTACAGTGGATAGAGTGCTGGATAGGGATTCGAAAGGTTGAGTTTCTCAGCCACATTGAACTATATAATTCACAGGGTGACTTGCAACCACTCAGTTTATATCAACCCCATCTTGTTCTTTCTCTCTCCTTCTCTGTCACACCTCTCGCAGGATTGTTGTGAGACTATAATGGGAAGGAGTTGTGACATGTAGCCCATTCTGAATGTATGGACTACAAAAGTAATTTGAATTCAACAGGAAGGTACAACCCAAAAATGGATGAGATTCTACATCAAATTCTTTTTTTTAAAAACTCTATTACAGTATGACCCCCATATCCATAGAGTTGGTATCCACTGTTTTATTTATCCAAGTCTGACAAAATCTTTGTTAGGCATTTTCTGGATAATTTAGCATGACTCTATGACAGTGTTTCTCAAAGAATTTTCTAGGTATTTTGGACATATCCCTGATAATTGGTTGAGAATGCTGAGGCTTCTAGTGGAAGTCCAAAACATCTGAAGGTCTAGAATCTGGAGATCACTGCTATATAGTATTCTTGAGTCAGAAGTTCTTCATTCCAATAGGGTTTGCTCTTATCCATGGTTTCATGTATCTATACAAAGTCTAGAACATATTCCCCATGGACACGGTGAGCATACTTGAAATATATCTAGCTTAAGGAACATTTCATGGTTTGGCTCTGTACCCAATAATCTTTTCCACCCTGAAGACAGAACATTTAGTTCCAGCAGGAACTGTTTTCAAAGCGGCAGAGCCAGGCCTCTTGCCTGGCCTGACCCCTTTTCTTTATTCTGGAGCCACACGTCGACCCACCACTCCCGCCCATTAAACAGTATATTAGGGTTGCCATTAAGGGGCCAGGCAAGAATTTTTTCCCTTCTTATGCTCTAGGAGGGTTTTCTTCGCCTACCCTATACTGTTACAGGGCAAATAACAGTATAGGGTAGGCGAAAAAAATAGGGTAGGCGAAAAAGAGAGAGGTGGGGGGGAGGGGTCGCCATCCTCAGCCGAGACAATTTTAATTCTAGGACGATTCCGACAGTGAACATCCCTGGAATAGAGTGTGTCCGGCCTGGTGTGGGACCTTAGTGAGAGTGTAGCCTTCCTGCTGGTGTACCGTGCACCCAACGCACCAGCGGGAAGTCTGCCTAAGCTGCTGGAGGTGGTTGCGGAGTGGGCATTGAGGTTCCCTAAGCTTATTGTCTTGGGGGACTTCAATGCCCACGCCGACACCATCGACAGCGGCCATGGACCTAGTGTCCACCATGGAGGCACTAGGACTCTCACTCTGTAAGACCGGTCCCACGCACCAGGCCGGACACACCTTGGATTTGATCTTCGCTGCCGGAATTTGCGTGATCCCAACCTCTACTATGGAGGTTCCATGGTCGGATCACAGTGTCCTAGAAGTCCGTCTGAAGATGGCTCCCCCTCCCGGTAAGGGTGCCGAACCCATTTTGCTTCGCCCGAAGAGACTTATGGAACCCATTAGGTTCCTGAATGCTCTAAGGGATTGGGAACTCCCCAGCGACTCTGTCGATGGGCAGGTGGAATACTGGAATACCAGTCTTTCCACGGCCCTGGACGAGATCGCCCCCAGGCGCTCTCTCATCCCCCGTCGAAATCGCTCACCCTGGTTTACCGAGGTTGCGGCGATGAAACGGAGGAAGAGACAGCTAGAGGACGTGTGGCGGAGCCTCCGTGATGGAGCATCGAAATCGGCTTATAAACAGTTTAAAGAGGTTTATGAGCATGCTATCAAGGAAGCAAAAAAATCTTATTACTCTTCCTTGATAGAGTCAGCCAGTTCACGCCCAGCTCAACTTTTTAAGATAATTCGGTCCTTGACAACAATCCCAACTGTCCCAAATGATAGGGGTTTGGCTCCAACAGCTGAGGCTTTTCAGAACTATTTTGCTGACAAGATTTCGACACTCCGCCGGGACATCCCTGCCACTCTTGATACAGTTAGCGAACTCGAGACTCCGCCGCCACTCGGCGGGCCCTCCTTCACCCGCTTCCAACTGCTGGACGCAGCAGCTGTCGATAAGTTACTCGCTGCAGCTAGACCAACTACTTGCTCCCTCGACCCGTGCCCCTCCTGGCTAATTAGATCTTGCCGGGAGGGGCTACGAGGCCCCCTGGGCACGATCATAAATAGCTCCCTTGAGCAAGGAGTCTTCCCAGGGGGATTGAAAGAGGCTTTGGTAAGACCGCTGCTGAAGAAGCCAAATTTAGACCCTTCTGGACTTGATCCCTTCCAGTCCGGCTTCCGTATCGGGCATGGGACGGAGACCGTGCTTGTCGCCATTACAGACCAACTTCGCCGCCAGCTGGACCAGGGTGGATCAGCCCTGCTTGTCTTGTTAGATCTGACAGCAGCATTTGATACTGTAGATCACGCCTTGTTGACCCACCGTGTGGCCGTGTCCGGAGTCGGGGGGACTGCCCTTAAATGGGTGGCCTCCTTTCTCCGGGACCGGGGACAACAGGTGGAGGGGGGCGGGGGTCTCTGGGAGGCTCCCACTTAACTGTGGGGTCCCCAGGGGCCATCCTCTCCCCCTTATTATTCAACATTTATATGCCCCCTGGTCCAGCTGGCCCGCGACTTTGGTCTGGAGTGTTATCAGTACGCTGATAACACCCAGCTTCTGCTGAGAATGGACGGCAGGCCAGATTCTGTACCCGATTGTTTCCATCTCTGCCTTGAAGCCGTGACTGGTTGGCTGCGTGCCAGCTGGCTGAAGGTGAACCCGTCGAAGACGGAGATCTTGTGGCCCGGTCGCCCTGGGCTGGATGAGTGCCGGTTGCCTTCCCTGGATGGCGAGCGTCTTAGCCCGTCATCATTGGTTAAGAGCTTAGGTGTTCAATTGGACCCCTTGCTGACCATGGAGACTCAGGTCTCCATGGTCAGCAAGACGGCGTTCTTCCACCTACGACAGGCTAGGCGACTGGCACCCTACCTGTCCAGGCACGATCTGGCCATGGTGATCCAAGCGACGGTCATCTCGAGGCTGGACTACTGTAACGCCCTCTCGTAGGTCTTCCCTTGGCAACAATTCGGAAGCTCAAGCTAGTGCAGAATGCCGCTGCTCGCTTGCTGGCGGGAATGCCGGCAAGGGAGCACATTACCCCCACTCTCCGGCAACTGCACTGGCTTCCTATAGAGCACCGAATTGTCTTCAAGGTGTTGGTGTTAACCTTTAAGGCCCTGTACCGCCTTGCCCCATACATTCCCCCAAGATCACTACGTTCAGAGGAACAAAATCTGTTGTTGGTGCCAACAATCCGCTCCTGCCATCTGTCCACAACCAGGCAGAGAGCTTTTTCCGTAACAGCCCCGGTGTTATGGAACTCCCTGCCAAGTGACATCCGGACTATACAAGACCTAATCCCCTTTCGGAAGGCGGTTAAGACCATGCTGTTCAAATTAGCCTTTGACTAGACCACCGGATTGGGCGACTGACTTTACAGCTGCCTAATATACTGGCGTCTCGAGTTTCAGGAAATGCATGTGTTTCTTAATACCTCGTGATGTGATCCGTATTGTTTTAATGTTTTAATATTTTAATGTTTTATTGTACGGCTGCATGGCCACTACATGCCGCCGGTTTTATGTGTTGTGACCCGCCCCGAGCCTGCAGGGAGGAGCGGAATACAAAACCAAATAATAAATAAATAAATAAATAAATAAATTGGGGCAGTGTGTCATTAAATAGGTGATCATGGAAAACAGTTAGGAAAAGCTTACATTTGGTATACGCCCAAGGCACCCCCTTCAGGAGGGAAAGCCGTTGACTAAAACACTCACCTAAGGTACAATTTGATGAGGTGAGGGGAATCCTAATGCCCTAGGAATGGAAAGAGTCAGTTCTCAGATACCCTGAGAGGGACTTCTCCAACGCATTTCCCATAGGGGTTGCCTGAATTAGTTTCCCTGGGTACCCGGATATTTCGCCCTAACTAGCCGAGGGTAGGCTGGGCAGGGACGCGACCTCGGTTGTGCCACCAAGTTCAGGATCCATGGGTTTAAATTCAGTCAAAATTTGATCGGTAACAATCAATAAAAGTTATCCATATTTAAACCCAAATACTGGTGTGTGGTCTCATTATTTCGGGGGTTGGCAGGCAATCCTGCCTTAGCAGGCAGCATCCATTGTGAGCAACACAAATATGTTCTTTTGTTGCTCTGGAGAAAGCACACTAACCCCCCTCTTCAAACTTTAGAAGAATTATCCCTCTCATAATGCTTTCCAGACCAGGAAGGAGAGAGTTGGTTAAAAAAAACCAGCTTGTCTCAATTAACAGGAAAATAGACCTACATCACTAGCAATGCCTGTTGCCTGGTAATTGAATATGTAGGGATTGTGACTATGAAATGGTTAACTCTGCCTTATACAATTTTGACTGGGATCATGGGTAACAACCTCTATCCTTTTTGGGTTGACTAGTTGCTTCCTTTCTTTTCTTTTCCAGGCTTTCAGCAAAAAACCAAAATGTAGAAGTGCTGGTTAATGTGTGGTCTTCAAAACTGAGAGTTGGAGTTCAGGGAATGAGAGACTGATTGACTCTCATGGCAAAGGGTCTCAGTCTGTTTTCTGCTTCACATTTATCTGATTTGTGATCTCATTGCACTTTTTTTTTCCAGAATAAAATATACTCTTGTGAACCGTCACTTGAAAGATTTTTGGAAAAATTCTTCTATTATATATTTTTTAAAATCTTCAAAAATATTCGAGCACTGAATTGAATTACGTTTATAAGTAGGTCTCTTACATAGTGAGAGGTTGTCTTAAACACGCTGGTTTTCAGAAAAGGCTCAACTCTTCAGAGCTCTTTGAGAGCGAGCCACCTTCAAAGCTCTGGCACTGAAAGGTTCCCATGGACTTCTGCAAGGCTGCTGCAAGCACAGGCTCTTTGAGGATAACAGGGTCTAGCATGACATCCAAAGGTCACCCTTTTATGTGAGCAAGCCACCAAAACAGTGCACATAACATATTCATGAATCTGCAGAACATAAGGGAATTGTATTGCATATGAAGTCTGCCTTTAATACATAGGCTAAGCTCCAGCACTTTCCATCTGGCTCTATCTGTTATCGTGCACTTGAATACAGTACAAACAGGCATGTACCCCGGGGAGGGTACTTGGGGGCTGAAGCCCCCCCCATTTTTAGGGTGGCCCACGAGAAGCCCTTATTGGTACATTATTTAAACTGTTATGTGTATTCATATCATGATCTGATCACCATGCTCAATATATCCCATATGCATGGGGGTTTTGGGATAACAATACAAAAGGTTTGCTAGGGTAGACCCTCTCTCACCCAGGCTCAGCCCCCCCTGAATCAAACTCAGCCCCCCGCCCCGCCCCTGAATCAAAATCCTGGGTATGGCCCTGAGTACAAATAGTACTTCTTGGCGCTTATGGTCTCTTCAAACTCTATGATTCTATCACTTAATCATATTTTGTTGGATGAACCAGTTAATTATATAACGGGCCTTTATAGTCATTTTATCTGTCTGTCTTGCTTACTCCTTCCATGGTAGGAAGAGTGCAGATAGAGGTATTTAGATATGTTATATCTACGATGAACAGCATCTTGAGGGAATTTTTTTTCATCTTGTCAGAAATGATCTTACAACTGAAACCTTCTGAGATGCCTCTGCAAATCTGCAGAGTCAGACAATCATGACACACTTAGAAATTGCATTTGCTTCTGAATCCACAATTATGACTCAGCCTGCAGGCTGGCCAATCTCGCTTAATGCAATTGACAATATTGACTACACGTATTAACAAACTGAGGGCCATCAATCTTTAAGAGTACCTGAATGGCAGCTTAGACAAGCAACCCATTTCTCATAGTATATAATCATACAGGAGAAGAGGGGGGGGGGGCACATCACCATCCTTCAATATTATGCACAGAATCCTCAAGCGTGCTTTACTGCAACTCAAATGGTGATAATCTAGTCAAGTATTTTGCAATGAAGTAACTGCATACTTATAATACAGCCAAATTTTTAAAGGGGTGGTTCAACAACTGCTTGTACATTTCCTTTCTCTAAAGCAATTCATACTATAATCTTGTGCATGTGTGCTCAGAGGTAAATCTCATTGTGTTCAACAGAGATTAGAACTTGGAAGTAAGTCCTATCAAATAATCCTGTATGTGTTCCAAGAATTTTATGAATCATATAAGAAAAGCCAGAAGATGGTGCACACAACCTCCAACCATGCTTAGAGTGACAGAGAAGTTCTAACAGTTCACATCATTTTAAATGATGTAGTATGTCTTAATTGACAACCAGAAGTCTTCATAAAGGCCTAGTGTGTAGACCCCAGCACATCAGGGAAACATCAGAGAACACTGAAAATCCCTGTAAATCCTGTTTAAATTCCATCTAAATGGAAGCTCTACTGTTGAATTTAGGAATAATTGTTCTCCAAGGAACTTAGGGCCTCCTGGCAACTAGGCTGGTCCCCCCCCCCCCACTTTTCTTATGATTTCCATTTTGGTAGTTGAACACATAGACCTATGTATTTTCAAAAGACTGGGAGTAATTGTTGAGACAGGCTAATCTACTTTGTCCTTTTCTCTGTTTTTGTTCTTTCTCTCTATGATAGAGAGCACATCTACTCTGGCCACTTAGGTTGGCATCAGGCATGTAGCCAGGGGGGGGGGCTAAGGGGGCTTCAGCCCCCCCCCCCCGAAATTCTCAGGGTGGTCCGTGAAAAGGCCTTACTGGTACATTATTTAAACTGTTATGTTTATTCATATCATGATCTGATCACCATGCTCATTATATCCCACATTCATGGGGTTATTGGGATAACAATACAAAAGGTTTGCTAGGGTAGACCCTCTTCCACCCAGTCTCAGCCCCCAGACCAAACTCAGCCCCCCCGAATCAAAATCCTGGCTACGGCCCTGGTTGGCATGGAACTGGTTTGGGAGAAGCAGTTTCACTATGCAGATGATTCGATTGGCATGACAGGGACAGGTTTGAGGCCAGTATCGTGATGACATTAAACATGGAAGGTGCCCTCAAACAGGTATGCTGCTAAAAAGCTTCTGGGTAAAGAGGAGACAGGGAAGAAAAGAGATGTAACTGGTAATAATAATAATAATAATAATCTTTAATTACACCCCGCCACCATCTCCCCAACAGGGACTCAGGGCAGCTTACATGAGGCCAAGCCCAAACAATGAGTTACAACAAAACAAAAATCAAAACATCAACAACAATACAGTAAAATACAAAGATATAAATAAGAAAGCAATATACAAATGTAATATCTAAAATCACAAACAACGGAGCGGGCCACATGTATAGGATAAAATGTTAAAAATTCAGAGTGAGATAACAGGAGTAGATTCTTTGCAAAGGGAAGCTGGTGTAGAGCATGGGTTGTAAGAGGCCTTCATATAAGGGAGGGAGTGTACTGCAGAGACAGGAGCGTTAAGAGGAGCAATGGTATAAGGTTAAGTGGCTACTCTCCAAAGGCGCAACAGAAAAGCCAGGTTTTAAGGTCCTTTTTAAACGTTTCCAAGGTGGGGGATTTCCTAATCTCTCCAGGCAATGCGTTCCAGAGTCGGGGGGCCACAGAGGAGAAGGCTCTCTCCCTTGTGCCCATAAGACGAGCCTGTGAGACTGGCAGTGGCGAAAGGAGGGCCTCCCCCAACGATCAAAGGGTTCGGGCTGGTTCATGGAGAGAGATACGGTCACGAAGGTAGGTGGGTCCCAAACCATTTAGGGCTTTGTAGGTAATCACCTGCACCTTGAATTGGGACCGGAAAATAACTGGCAGCCAGTGAAGCTCCTTAAACAGGGGGGTAGACCGCTTCCTGTAGCTCGCCCCAGTTATTAGTTTGGCTGCTGAATGTTGAACAAGTTGAAATTTCCAGGCCGTCTTCAAGTGTAGCCCCACGTAGAGTGCATTGCAGTAATCCAATCTAGAGATAACTAAGGCATGGACCACCATGGTTAAGAAAAAAATGAGTTTCTTTGTCAGATATTTTATTCACTGAGATTTATCTGTACAACATTAACACCAATAACCCCTGTCCAGATACATATATTTTACATGTCCCCCACCCCATGATAAAATCACAGAGTTGGAAAAGAGCACAAGGGCCATACAGCCCAACCCCATTCTGCCATGCAGGAATATAAAATGGCAATCCAGCCTATGTTTAACATTTTTCAGAGATTGAGATTTCTCCACACTCTGATTCAGCGTATTCCAGTGTTGAACCATTCTTATCATGAAGACGGATTTTTCCCTAATGTTCATATGTGGCTACTTAAATTTGCTCATAAAAATCCATCTGTTCAACATCACATATCAAGACTTAGATCAAGCACAGAATTTGGAAAATGCTTTATTCCCTTCCCATAATAACACATTTTACAGTTTGCCACAACTTCTGATCTCAGCAATGTTGTTTGAATTCTACCAGGACAGAAATAAAAGCATCAATGATGACCATAGTTTTCCCCATGTTTGTTCACATCAGAACTACAATAACACATGACCCCTTCTGTCTGTTTTGCTTTGTCACAGGAGCATGGGGACTGCTGCTTGGAAACTAAACTTGGAAAACAAAGGCATGGAAGAGAGCAATGGATAGCATCTGCTTACAAGGTGCCCGACTCATCTTTTACATTCACATGTACTGTTGTACTTTTATTCATCTGATTTAGAAAACTGAGAAAATAAGTTGTTCAGTACTATCTGCAAGGCAACACCTGCTGAAATTGATTCTTGTACACAATGGTTAAAGATACTGGAGGTATGAGTTTTAAAATCCATTTTAGTAGCTCTACTGTATTTTAATGTTGTTTATAGCATACTACTACTATTTCATTGCTTTTTAACTTTTGTATTGCACCTTTTAAACTTGCCTAGTATGGAGTGTTAACTGCCTTGAGTCCCCATGGGGAGAAAGGCAGGGTATAAATAAAGATAAGGAGGAAAAGGAGGAGGTCTCAGTGGTGATCGGCACACTGGGTGCAGTGCCTTTCTCTTGGCCTGCACTTAAACACAATCGGCACTGACAAAATTACCATCTGTCAGCTGCAAAAGGCCACCCTACTGGGATCTGCATGCATTATTTGCCGATACATCATATAGTCCTAGACACTTGGGAAATGCCCGACGTGTGATCCAATGCAACAGCCAGCGTAGTGATCTTGTTTGCTGTGGACTCATCATGTTATGTTTCAAATAATAATAGTAGTGTAAAGGGTCAGAAAAATTCTGAAGAGCAAATTAAATGGTGGAAATATGATCAATGCTATCAATACCTGGGCCATCCCCATCATTAGATACACTACTGGAATTGTGAACTGGACACAAGCAGAAATGGATGAAATGGACAGAAAAACAAGAAAACTGATGATAATCCACTACTCATTACATGCACATAGTGATTTCTACAGACATTACATGCCCAGAAAATCAGGAGGCAGAGGGCTTCTGCAAGTGAAACAAATGGTAGAAGAAGAGAAACATGCACTGGCTGATTATGTGAAAGGCTGTCAAGAACCAACATTGATGAGTGAATACCATAAAAATACAATGCATAGCAAAAGAGAAAATTGGCAAAAAGAAGGCTCTCCATGGATGGTTCCTGGGAAAATTGAGAAATGAAATGTTGATGATAGATTTCAAGTGTAGACTCTGCAAGGAAACAGACTAAATGATGGATCACATGCTCAGCTTCTGCAAGAAGATCGCACAGGCGGACTATAAACAGAGGCATAATACCATTGCTCAGATGATCCATTGGAATTTGTGCCACAAATACCACCTGCCTGTGACAAATAATTGGTGGGATCAGACGCCTGAAAAAGTTACACAAAATGAACTCGTCAAACTTCTCTGGGACTTACGAATTCAGAGCACAATACTCCTGACCTCACAATCATTGGGGGGGACGGGGGACAAGTATGGATCCTCGATGTTGCAATCCCAGGTGACAGCAGAATTGATCAGAAGCAACTGGAAAAACTTACACAATATGAGGATTTAAAGATCGAACTGCACAGACTCTGGCACAAGCCAGTAGAGGTGGTCCCAGTAATGATCAGAACACTGGGTGCAGTGCCTAAAGACCTTGGCCTGCACTTAAAAACAATCGGCTGTGACAAAATTACCATCTGTGAGTTGCAAAAGGCCACCCTATTCAGATCTGCATGCATCATTCACCGATACATCACACAGTCCTAGACACTTGGGAAGTGTCCAATATGTGATCAAATACAAAAGCCAGCAGTGACCTTGTTTGCTGTGTACTAATCTTGTTATGTATATAATAATAATAATAATAATAATAGTTAATTCACTGCTTGCTACAATAATTAAAACATCACTGCAGTGTTGTTATCTTCGCATATGTTACTTTTAAAAAAAAGAAAGTTTGAATTGATAAGAAAATAGAATATAAAATTTGGTGAAATCCCATCAAAATGCCTCAAAATAAAATGAACATTTTAAATTAATTAGCACATGTTCCTTACTATACAAATAAAGTTACTTTGTTCCCAGCTGGGTTACTATTGAAAGGTGTCATTATCCCATCTCCAAAGTAACTCACTGGGGGAAGCCTCGTTATTTGTCACTTATCACTTCCAGCGCTGTCTTGAAAGAGTGCATGGAGTTACAACTGTCTTCTAGCCAAGTATAGGACAGCAGAGAAGGAGCGAAAAGATGTACACAAAGCTGTTCCCAAGAAGAGGATCCTTCTGGAACTATACTGCACACGTAATTGCCATCAATCAGTTTGCGAGCAAATGAAGGTTGTGGAAACTAGCTATAACTAAAAAAAAGACGGATGATTTCTTGTTTTCTTCTCTGGAACAAACAGCTGCATAACAGGACTTCTGTTTTTGAGCTGCTGTTGCAGTTTCTCTCTATGAACTAGCCTCCTGCTGGCAATCAATATTGACATGTTGTATTATATTCTTAGCACAAGTACTGCCACCAGCAATACAGGAGCAAAACTCGGTAGTAAACATTTGCATCATCACATTATTCTGCATCACTATTTTTTCCAAGTTTCTTTGTTTGCAAAAGTTGCTTCATACTGTTCTAAAAATTTACTGCTGCAGAAATTATGAAGTCTATGGAGGAGACATACAGTACTTTCCAGAAACAGACGGTGCATCTAGATCCCTGGTTCCCAATATGGGGCAATTTGACTTTTAAAGGGGACTATATGAGAAAGTATTGTCGAAGGCTTTCATGGCCGGAATCACTGCGTTGTTGTAGGTTTTTTCAGGCTATATGGCCATGTTCTAGAGGCATTCTCTCCTGACGTTTCACCTGCATCTATGGCAAGCATCCTCATAGGTTATGAGACCTCACTTTGAGAGATCATGGTTCATATCCTTTCTCATGAAGCCCACCTGGTGATGTTGGGCAAGTCACACTTTCTCAATCTCAAAGGTAGGCAATGGCAACCCTCCTTTGAACAAATTGTGCACACACAAAAAAGAAAGAAAACATGATAGTATCATCATAAGACAGAAATGACTTGAAGACACACCACCACAACAATGAATTAATTTATTTTTCTATGAGTATTTTAAGGTAAAGGTAAAGCTTTAGGGTTAGGGTTCCCTTGAAACTCCAGAGTATCCCGGTGCTTTGGTGAACTCTGGAGAGCTTGAACAGGACCTGTTTGGGCTGAACCACAATTTAGTGGTCCACAAGAACTAAAATATGGTCCATTACTACACCATTGTAATGAGAACGACTGTTCTTGCAAAATCCTCTTATAGTACTAAGACTTATTAAATATCGTTTTCTGTGGGTGAGCAGATGGTGTCTACTGGATGGTATATGTTCTGTATCAGAAACTAAAGCTGCTGTGGTCTATCTAATGCAATTTTCTGAATCAGCGCCCCAAATAACTAAACTGAATCTAAAGTTGACCAAAAGCTTATTTATAACCCTTTTGGTACAAATGTTGGAGTGGTCCCTGGTCAAAGTAGTCCCTGGTCAAAAAAAGGTTGGGAGCCACTGGTCTAGAAGAACACCTCCACCATCAACTTTTCTCTGGACTCATCAGTGCAAGGAAAGGAAGTTTATCATGCTTGCATTGACTCCACTGCTTCTCGCTGGTCAGAGATCTCTGTCCAAGTGTCTGGCCATTGCAGTCAACTCTGTTGATGTAAGAACTGGGTGTCTATGCAACAAGCAAGAAGGAGGGAGTCAACCTCCCCTCCTTTCTTGTCAAATAGATGTCTCATTCTGACATCAGCAGAGGTGACTGTGGTAGTCATGTGCTCAAATGGAGCTCCATGGCCAGCTAGAAGGAAGTGATAGCCCAGTTAGGCTGTCATTTGGCTTTATGACCAAAACTTCGGCAACTAATACAGTGCAATAGATGACTTGGATTAATGTGTAACAATCACTGGAATGGCCTGACCTTGATTGTGGATAATGTGATTGTATTACTTATTATTATTTATTGTTTCTGTTTTAATTGTTTTTAACCTTGTCTAGATTTTAACGGAATTTTTCTTTAATTGTTGAATTGTTTAAGGCATTGAATTTTGCCTCTGCTGTAAGCTGTCTTGAGTCCCCTTCAGGGTCGAGAAAGGTGGGATATAAATATAGTAAATAAATAAATAATATTATCCTAGGACATCCAGACAATGCCCCCAAATTCAGCACATACTGTACATGCTGGATCCAGAGCTGGCCCGGGGAAGATTTCCACTGGGATGACATGCCCAATGTACATGAGCCCAGAGAATCAAACAGGAAATGGAAATACAAAGACAGGCAGTAATCAGCGCATTGCTAGACAATGGCACAACAGTTTTGGACTGAAGAAGCAGAGTCATTTCCCAGGAAGCAATAACCAATGTATTTTGCACTTATCACTTGGCCATGTTTTTATACAAGTTCATAAAATTTCATCATCACGTCACTAGGGAGAAAATAATGCATATGTGATTTTTTTTTTAAGGGAGCAGAAGGAGAGAGCAGAATAGAATATCAAGCCACAGATATGTGGTCTAACCACTGCTTCTAGTATCCTGGCACAAACTCTGTTATGTATCCCAGAGCAGCTGTGTTTTGTGGCAATCACTTCACAAATATCTGTACACTCAAAAGAAAGTGACTCCACTCTGACCCAGTAGGCTGGAAAATTGGTTTATATTATGTTTGAGTTGAATTTAATAGGATGCAACGGCTCCTAGTTATGTATAATGATGTTTATTAGTTTTCCAGAAGGAATAAGCATCCATATTCCCCAGAATCACAGGAATGAAACAAATCGCACGGTATGAGAGTAACAAGCAAGACTTTCATTTTGTGAATATTGCATGCCTATTACCCAATAGATATTTTAACAAAGAAATGTTCTGAAACTGAATGTGAAATTTAAAATGAAAGGCTTCAAGCACCAACAGCAGTAGTAGAATAGCTTGGGAAAACAAGGCCAATAATTAGTGGTGCAGAATCGCTAAATAAGATGGCTCCCTTTCCGCTCAGTTTCTAACTAATGATTAACTGACCAGTAAAATATGGAAATATCTACAACTGGGTCATTGAATCTAGCTCTTTTTTTTATCCTTGTATGAAAACTGTGGTGATTTTGTTTTGTCATAATTTGCCATTTGTTTAAATAAGAGCATAACATTTTGTTGACAAATGTAGAGGTAATGAGACAAAGTGACAATGATACCCTTTGCCATATTCATAAGTATGGAATCAGTCTGACAGCCAATGTAACACAGAGCCTGGAATACTTTGTATGAATACAAGAAATATATTCCATTCCTGTTCAGGATGAATCTCACCACACAATACCTGGCATCAGGGCCATAGCCAGGATTTTGATTCGGGGGCTGAGACTGGGTGGAAGAGGGTCTACCCTAGCAAACCTTTTGTATTGTTATCCCAATAACCCCATTAATGTGGGATATAATGAGAATGGTGATCAGATCATGATATAAGTGCACATAACAGTTTAAATAATGTACCAGTAAGGCCTTCTCGCGGATCACCCTGAGAATTTCGAGGGGGGGGGGCTGAAGCCCCCTTAGCCCCCCCCCTGGCTACATGCCTGCCTGGCATGCTATGAAGGTTCACAGATTTTCACCACCCCACCTGTATCCATCCTTCTGGAGTTCCCAAGAATGCCCTTCATATTTTCTCACCAAAATGCAAATTTTATTCCCCAAAATAATATCATCCCCCTCATCCTTGGGCCTTTTTCCAGGCCAGAAAAGACTTCTCTTCCTTCTTCTCCCCCTGCAAGAAAATGTATATGACGACAATATCAGTTTACATTTCTAATAAATGTTTTCTTTTGTTTCTGAGGAACACCACGGTACGGATTATGTTTAGATTGCAACTTGCATCTCCAGAAGATCTTCAGGATATAACTCACTATTTGGGAGAAGAATTGATTTTCTACCCTTCCTCTTGCCTTGGTGCTTGCCACATTGACAGTGTTGTTGGTACCAAAGATTTCCAATCATCCTCCCCTAAACCTTGAATCATCTTAAACGTTCACAGAGATTTGTCAAGAATGCCACAAGATTCGATACCTTTGTCGGTGATCCGGAAGCTCAAGTTGGTACAAGCTCAAGAATGCGGCTGCCTGACTCCTCACCGGGGCTCCGGTGAGATGTCATATAACACCAATTTTGCAACAACTACACTGGTTACCGATTGAGCACCAGATTATCTTCAAAGTGATGGTTCTTACCTTGAAGGCCTTGAGGGCTGGTGTACCTGAGGGACTGTCTCGCCCCCTACCAACCCCAGAGATCACTTCGCTCAGAGGCCCAAGATCTACTAGAAGTTCCTAGCTTCAAGACCTTTCGTTTAACAGCGACTAGGCACAGGGCCTTTGCGGTTGTGGAGCTATCCCTCTGGAACGTCCTGCCTTCGGAAGTTCGCACCCTGCGGGATCTACCAACTTTCAGTAGGGCGTGTAAGACATATTTGTTTCGGCAGGCGTTCGAACTTTGTTAGTTTGTTTTATATTGGTTTGATTAGTTCTTAATGTATCTGTTTATACCTTGTGAACCGCCCCGAGACCCTGAAGAGTGGCGGTGTATAAATCTGAATAATAAATAAATAAATAAAATAACAAAATGCTTTGTTAGCTATCCGTTCTCAAGTCATATTGGGTGGCACACAGTTTGGAAGTGATTTGCCATTCTACTAGTTTTACCTGAAAGTCTCACATGTTTCTAGTCACATAGCAATTTTCCCCCAACCTTTATACTTTTAAAAGTCTCAGACCCTGAATTAATATTATTTAATTTATAATGTATCATTGAAATCATACAAGGGAAGAGTAACACTTAATTATTTTAATGCTGGTAATTTTAGACTATCCTTTACAATAGCAACATCCAGCTTAAACTCTGATCTCTATGAGTGAAGTTTTTGGCCACATACTCCCCTCTTCTGAGGAAATGAAAATATTGGCTTCTATTTTCAACTAACTGGAGATTGATTTCTAAATGCGCCAACTTCAAGCCACAGTTTATGAACTCAATGCAGTTTGTTGTGTTCAGATGTAACAAACTAGTTCAATTTAAAAAGGAGATAATTCTGGTCTCTGCTTATCTGGCTTCAAATTGACTGTCATGCTAAAAATGGAATAGACTTGTACTTCAGAGAGTGGAATTGTACATAATAAGAACTTGTGAGAAAGCAGAGTTTGATTAAATTCTGAGTGAAGATTACTAATAATGTGAGCTCTTTGACATGGAAAAACTATTTCAGCAGAGAGCGGCAGTCATCTTGTATTTTGTTGTTGCTCTTGTGTGCCTTCAAGTTCTCTCTAACTTATAAAAACTCTTAAGATGAACCTATTAGGGGGTTTCCTTGGAAGAATTTGTTCAGAAGGGAGTTGCTTGCTCAAGGTCACCCAATAGGTTGTTGTAATCAAGCAGGAATACAGAACCTGGTCCTAGTCCAATACTCAAATCACTACACCAGTCTGACTATATTACATCTTTGACTTTCTTTTCTTTTCATCTCATTTTATGTTAGCATTTATCAAGGGGAAAAGTAACAGCAGATATAATCACAAATTTGGTAGGAATAGACAAAATATTGCAAATTCCAAAAATTCCCTTTATTTGAAACAGCCACACAAGAATGAAGTACTCAAGGAAGTGTGTTATGAACCACCTTCTTACATTTGTTCCTATCAGACATGATTTTACTGCCATCTCTTGGAATGGATTAGTATTTGAGAATTTTGGATTTTAAACTGCCCGAGAAACCTTAGACCACAAGAAACTGAACTGATTTCCACAAAGATGATAAATGAGAACTATGGGGATGGATAAAGGAGACAACTAAAATGGCCATCAATTATCGATATGAATGAAAAGATTTTAAAAGTGAATATCAAACCAAAGTTGGGCAATTCATTTCAGAGACTGCTTTCTGTTCACCAATATATTACCAACATCACTGATCTAACACAAGTATCTTGATAATGCCATTTGGGGCAAGGAATGTGGGATAGGATAACTTATACACATACAAACAAAATATTTTTGATGCCACATTATGAATTCCAAATTGAAAAAAAAGAAACTGGTCAGATGACAATCAGGAACTTCAAATGGCTTCTTGATGGTTTCTAATAATTGTCTTTTTAAAAAAATAGTTAGAACATAAAAATTACATGTAATGAGTAGTGACTCAAATTAGCTTTTGAAATCTGAAATGCTTCCTGTGACAAACACAATTTAAAAGACAATAGTCTACAGGAGGCCTTCACAACTTGGCAATAGAAATGAAATAGGTTAAACATCTTGGGATTGATGAGATTACCAGTGCCTGACTCCTGGTTTTGTGGGAGGGCGCCTTTCACTTACAGCGAACAGCAAAGCAGATTGTCCCCAATTTCCCTGCCTCCCCTCAGCGTGATAGCGAGTTGCAGTATTTTTATGGGTTGCCTCTGTTGTTTCCTTCTCCTACAGAAGGAAAAATCACCTAGCTTCGCTATGAAGACCTCACAGCCATGCTTTACCACCTCCTTCACCCTCTAAAATGGCTATTCTAATGTTACAAGATTCCCACCTTTCTGAATAAAGGTCCCATACCCCAAGCAAGTTGTGCTGGCCACATGAGTTTGGAGACGTCTATGGACGATGCTGGCTCTTCGTCTTAGAAATGGAGATGAGCACCACCACCTCAGAGTTGGACACAACTAGACTTAATGTCAAGGAGTAACCTTTACCTTTACGCCTTCAAATTTCATCCCCGCTCCTCACAACTCCAACTTGTCCAACAACCTCCCCTGGCTGCGTTTCCAATTGAAAACAGCACTTCCAGCATCCTAACTGGTTCTATTGGTGGTGTCCCCTTTGTCACAGGTTAGTTTGGCAACTTTGATGCATACAGAAAGGAAAAGTGTAGAAGTAAAACACTCCGAGGAGGAAATGGCAGGTTCTGATGGCTACTCTGCTGTAGGGCTGCATGTAACCTCTCTCTCTCTCTCTCTCTCTCTCTCTCTCTCTCTCTCTCTCTCTCTCTCTCTCTCTCTCTAAGGTTTAAGCTCGGAGCCTCAGCAGGTCGCACCAAAGCTTTGTGAAAGGCTGCATCCGGACCCTGGGCTGCATGTTGTGCAGGCTTGGTCTAAAGAGTAATCTTCACTATGCAGATATTATTTTGTTGTTGTTTTTGTTTATGGTAACCCTAAAGGAAAATTGTCATTGGATTTTCTTGGCAAGATTTGTTTGGGGGAGTGCCTTTGCCAACCCCTGAGGCTGAGAGAGTGTGACTTGCCCAAGGTCACCCAGTGGGTTTCCATGGTTGGGTGAGGATTGGAACTCTTCAGAATCATTGTCCCTCACTTAAACCACTGTATCACATTGGCATATTGAATCATAAATTTATATATTAGAGAGTATACAATACATTATATTTTACAGTGTGAGTGTGTTAAACTGTGATATATATTTCAGAGTATATTATATATTTCAGTATTTCAAGCACGTTATGCTAGACCTGCCTTAATTGCAGGAACAGTACATTTACAGTGCACTGCTTCCTAATAGCTAAAGTTGTAACTTGCTAACTTTGTGAAGTTGTGCTATTAAAAAGATATTAAGTTCTTGCCAAAGTTAGCACAAAAACCGTGAGACGAATCTTGCTTGGATTGCTTTAAATGTCCTAATCAGCAATGGAATTGGGGAACCGGGGATTTTGCAGACCTCTTTCCCTGTTTTGATCTCAGTGATGAATGGATAGAATGTACTGAGTTCATCACTAAACAAAGAAATGGGTAAGTCAGAGGGCTGCCAAGAGGAAAAAGGAATACAAGTTGGCACTTTTTTTGTCCTACATAACTGTATTCAGCATTAATATTACAGAAGTGTTATCAATGCACATAATACAAACAAACAAACAAAAACAAGGGCATGGTTGGCAGATTTTTTTCTTGCTCCCCTATGCAATGACTGCACCGTCCAGTGGTAGTAGAACACAAACATGGCCAATTCAGAAAGATGTGTAAATATATTTGTAGTGATTTAGTTGTATTTTAACCTTTTAATGTTTTTAATCGTATTGTTCTTTTACATTATTATTTGCTTTGAGTCCCAATTAGGAAGGGAAAGTGGGATACAAATGATAATATGCTAGGCACTTTGTATCTGTTGGGATTTGGATTCAGCACCCTTGTGGATACCAAAATCTATGGATGTTCAAATCTTATTACATAAAATGGTGTAGTAAAATTGTGTCATTTACTTGTATATTCTTTGCATTTTTATTTTTTTGTTTTGTTTTTAGAATATTTTCATGCCATGAATGGTGGAATCTGTGAATGCAGAATCCATGGATACAGAGGGCCGAATGTAATTTTTTTGTGCATTTGTGGTGGTGTTTTTGTGCATTGTGTATACCAGGCATGGGAAAACTTTGACCCTCCAAGTATTTTGGACTTCAACTCCCACGGTCGACCACAATCTATTGACCCGCCGCCTGGCCATGGCTGGAGTGAGGGGGACAGCCCTAAAATGGCTGACCTCCTTCCTCCACCAGCGGTCTCAGCGTGTGAGGAGGGGCGGGGTGGTCTCCGAGGGCTCCTCATTAGTTTGTGGAGTTCCGCAGGGGGCCATCCTCTCCCCTCTGTTATTTAACATCTACATGCAGCCGCTTGCACAGCTGGTGCGGAGTTATGGGCTGGAGTGTCACCAATATGCGGATGATACCCAGCTCATTCTGAGGATGGAGGGCAGGCCGGGATCCGTCCCCGATAATTTCCAGCACTGCCTCGAAGCCGTTACTGGATGGCTGCGAGCCAGTAGGTTAAGGGTGAATCCGGCGAAGACGGAGATCTTGTGGCTGGGCCGCCCGGGTGGGGTAGATGTCCAGCTTCCGACCCTGGATGGTGCGGCGTTATGCCCATCGTCTTCTGTGAAGAGCCTGGGAGCCCATCTGGACTCTCAGCTGACCATGGAGGCCCAGGTCTCTGCGGTCAGCAAGGTGGCCTTTTTCCATCTCCGACAGGCAAGGAGGCTGGCCCCCTATCTCTCCCGGAACGACCTCGCCACGGTGATCCAAACCACGGTCATCTCAAGACTAGATTACTGCAACGCGCTCTACGTTGGCCTTCCTTTGTCGGCGATCCGGAAGCTCAAGCTGGTGCAGAACACTGCCGCCCGGCTCCTGTCTGGCTCTCCAGCAGGTTGCCATATAACACCTGTTTTGCAGGACCTGCACTGGCTGCCAATTGAGCACCGGATCGCCTTCAAAGTGTTGATTCTCACCTTTAAGGCCTTGCACGGCCTGGGGCCAGCGTATCTGAGGGACCGTCTCACTCCATATTGCCCTCTGAGATCACTGCGGTCCGAGGATGCTAACTTCTTGGAGGTACCTTCGGCGAAGCTGGCACGGCTGACATCCACCCGCCGGAGGGCGTTTTCTGTCATAGCTCCCACGCTGTGGAACGCCCTCCCGGCCGACACCTGGGCAATGAAGGACCTGCTCCCGTTCAGGCGGGCTTGTAAAACCTATTTGTTTAGGCAGGCCTTCGATGGGTAGGCCCGTGCGTCTTGGTTGTGCCACTACCTCAACTGTGTTGTTGTTTTTACTATGTTGCTTGTTTTTAATTGTTCTTAACCTTCTGTATTTTATTGTGCCTTCGGCTCTTGTAAGCCGCTGCGAGCCTTCGGGAGTCGGCGGCATAGAAACCCGAATAAATAAATAAATAAAATAAAATAAATAATTCCTAACAGCTGTGCTTGGTGTATACCACAATGTAGTTTGCAAGCTCAAAGGTTGTCCTAGGGAGCACCAAAGGCTGCAAAAACAGGGTTCAGGGTCACAAACCCAACTTTCTTTTGCCATCTCTTTAGACCAGTGGTTCTCAAGCTGTGGGTCCCCAGATGTTTTGGCTTTCAACTCCCACAAATCCTAACAGCTGGTGAACTGGCTGGGATTTCTGAGAGTTGTAGGCCAAAACACCAGGGGACCCACAGCTTGAGAACCACTGCTTTAGGCCTTCCCCTTCCCCTTGATTCTTTTGTGATACACTTTGAGTTAATATCCCAACGTGAACATGTATTTCTTGACTGTATGTATATAGTTGTAAAAGCATGGAGACAAAGAACACATGGGAAGAGATCATTATTTGAAAAGCCAAGCCGAAATTTATCATGTGATGTCTTTGAACACAATGACTACGCAGGCCCCAATATGTTCCTCTATATGCCAAGCAGCAAATATTTTGCCTTTCAGTTGTGACTGTCAACTTTCCAACAAGACAAAATAGCTATGTATTTTACAACAGCGTGAAGTGTAGATACTAGCATAGCATGACACAGAACTCATCTCCATACTGTGGAAAAATCCATCTTCTGATATTTGCAGATCAAGCTATTGCCAGCAGCTCTAAACTGTTTTTTTCTTTTTTCCTGGCCAAGCTTAACTTTTCAAGCTGGCAGTAAGTAGAAACAGTGTCCCTTGGGTTGTTGGAGGAGAATAATAGAAACAAATGGTTTAAGTCAGTATTTGATTTCCACAGGGTATTAAATGCAATCATTTGTAGGGTTATGGAGAATTTATTTTTTAAAAAACACTGTGCTAAACTCTACTTGTAGTGGCAAATGTGAGATAATTAATCATTTAGACCATGAGTGTAAACAACATTCCACACTTCGTTCCACAACAAGTCTTTTCACCATCCCCATCTAGCTTTAACTCAAAGTATTTTCCAATGTGAAAGAGCAGGGATGTTGCTAGGTGCATGATGTTAGGCAGGACATCAGTAATTCCACTGCCCCACCATACATAAAATCTTATTCCAGCTGTTAATCCATTTCTATAGAAGACTTCTTAAAAGAGAGAAGGAGCCTCCACATCCTTTGCACGAACATGAAACATCTGGTGGAGGTGGAATTTCAATGGCCTATCATGAGTCCATGCCCCAAGCCATTGTCAACTGGATCCCAGTGTGTTTCTTTGAAAGGTGAGTGGCTAAGTTGCTTAACATTGGCTGTTTTACACTGTAGAATTAATGCAGTTCAGCATTGCTTTAACTGCCAGGACTCAATGTTATGTAATCCTGGGATTAGTAGTTTGGTGAGGCATCTGAGACAAACCAGGAAAGGGATCTTGGGGTTTTGGTGGACAGCTCAATGAAGATGTCAACCCAGTGCGCAGCAGCAGTGAAAAAAGCAAATTCTATGCTTGGCATGATCAGGAAGGGAATCGAAAATAGGTCGGCAAATGTTGTATTGCCTCTCTACAAATCTATGGTGAGGCCACATCTGGAGTACTGTGTACAATTCTGGTCACCGCACCTCAAGAAGGATATAACGGAACTGGAAAAGGTACAAAGAAGGGCAACAAAAGTGATCCAAGGGATGGAGCAGCTCCCTTATGAAATCAGGTTGCAACGCCTTGGTCTTTTCAGCCTTGAAAGACGGCGTTTAAGAGGTGACTTGATCGAAGTGTATAAAATCATGCATGGGATAGAAAAGGTGAATAAAGAAAAAATATTTTCTCTGTCATACAACACTAGGACTAGGGGGCACTCCCTAAAGTTCCAAGGTAGGAAAGTTAGGACTAATAAAGGGAAATATTTCTTCACCCAGAGGGTCATTGGGTTATGGAACTCACTTCCAGAGGAGGTTGTGACAGCTGTCAGCCTGGACAGCTTCAAGGCAGGATTAGACAGATTCATGGATACCAAGGGAATCAGTAGTTACTGAAATGGACATCCAAGTGCCACCTCTGTGTTGATGGAGGCAGGCAGGATTTTCCCGGTACTGGTTGTGGGGGTCGGGAGCAGGTGAGGGTTTTGCCCTCCTTTCTGCTAGAGATCCCTGTGTACAACTAGTGGGCCACTGTGTGACACAGAATGCTGGACTAGATGGGCTGAGGCCCAATTCAGCATGGCTCTTCTTATGTTCTTATGTTCTTATCAACACTATTTCGCAGAAAAGGCAGAAGACCTTGTAAAACTCCCATGATTTCATTGCATAGAGCCACAGCAGTTAAAGTGGTGTCAGAATGCATTAATTCTACAGTGTGGATGTACCATGTCTCCCTTCCTGAGCTACCACTTATGGACTCCGTTGGTGTTGAAATCTCTTCTGCTTACGTGCTGGGGGGATTTAAATATCCATGCTCAGTCTGCCCTATCAGGAGTGCATCCCACTCAGATCGCTACTCGTATCCATATTCTGAACCATAGTTTCTGTGCCAGATAGGAATGCCCCCTCACTGGAATCCTTTTAAAAAAAACAACTGAAAACCTGGTTTTTCCACCGGGCCTTTGGAGATTAGACTCCCCAAATGCCCCAGTCTTTGGCGAGACCTCTTCCCCCTATGTGGTCCTTTATGTTTTGACACTACTCCAGTTATCTCCCCTGAGTTTTTAAACATTTTATATGTACATGTGGCTTGCCTTGTTGTTTCTGTTTTAGATCCACCTATGTTCTTGTGTTTTCAAAGATGTATTTATTTTATTGTGTTTGTTGCTTTTATTGTGTTTATTGTTTTCTGATCTTTTTGATATTTTTTGCGATGTGTTGTTCGGGCATGGCCCCATATAAGCCGCTCCGAGTCCCCTTTGGGAAGATGGATGCGGGTTATAAATAAAGTATTATTATTATTATTATAGGATGGCGACAATTTTCATGGGCAGATCAATGGGTGGTGGAGTTTAGGCTCATTAGGACTCAAAACCTCTGCAGAACTGAAGAGTTGACTACGGTGGTCCCTCTAGAATCCAGAGAACTTCCACACAGTTTTGTGACTTTCCTATCACCTCAGCAAGCTATTCTTTGAAATGAGGAGATGGCCAGTATGGTGGACACAACTGCTCCTAAGCAGGCTCTCTCATAGGCTGGAGTGAAAACATTATTGGAAGTTTCCGGGAGAAACAATTCACCTTTTTAAAAATCCTTTTTTTAAGTAAAGGTAGTGATGTATGTCTTGGGATCTTAGGAACTGCACACAACCCCAGTGCCGTATTTTTCCCTCCCTAGGTTGTCACATACTTCTGAGAAACTCAGTTGGTATTTTAATAAGTTCTGCTGGTATTTTAATGACCGGTCACATCATTTGCCTGGGTGAGACAACAGATCCCATATTTATTTATTTATTTATTTATTTATTCGGCTTAATAGACCGCTCTATTAAGCCCAGAGCAGTTTACAGCCCGTAAAAACATATCAGGTTAAAACATAACAGCAAGATAAAACCAATTTAAAAAAAACCCACCTCCTACAATAAAACAACAGTAGTCAGTGCATAGTGCAAAATGCAATGGCAGCAGCGAGGCTGAGTGGCAGGTTGAGGTAGACACCAGTCAAGCACCAAATGCCTGTCTAAACAGCCAGGTTTTACAGGACCTATGAAATGTCATTAGGTCCCGTAGAGCTCGCGTCTGGACATCACATGACTGGCATACAAGGCTTTAAAAATCCTCCTTAGCGTCCATCTTCTCATTCATATAAAAGATAAAATAATTTTGTTTTAAAAAGAGAGTAAATACAGAGCTGTAGACAGATTTATACACATGATATGCCAGCTTTAGGGAGTTAACTTTTTAATGTTAATCTGTGTTCTTGCTTCACTAAGTGAATTGTACATATCAGTTTGTCTCGTCTATCTGGTAAGTCTTTTCATGAAAATAAGCCTTATGGGAGTTTGTGCCATTTCCTCTAAGAGGAAAGCTAATTTCTGTCGGACATTTTTAAATCTCCTGTAGTCATTAAGCAAAGAGAAAGAGCAGACTGATAAATTCTCTGTAGTAGTTCCACTGGAAGTAGAAAACACATTGATATTGCATACAGTTATCAATTGAAACGGGCACCAGTGTGAAATACAGTCAGTTTGACCTTTGCAGATTTAATATTGTTTCTCTAGGTCCTTTTTTCTGGTAGAAGTTTTGCTGGTGCACCTAGAGATTCCTAGAGTGATAGCATTTTTTAAAATTCAATATTTTTCACTTTTTTACTGTGAATCTAGCCCCAGTGAACGTGAAAGGTTGATTGTAGTGGTCTGGGTGTTGGACTAGGACTGGGGTTCAAATCCTCACACAGCCAAGAAAACCAACTAGGTCAGTGGTTCTCAACCTGTGGGTCCCTAGATATTTTGACCTTCATCTCCCAGAAATCTTAACAACTGGCTGGGATTTCTGGGAGTTGCAGGCCAAAACACCTGGGAACGCACAGGTTGAGAACCACTGTACTAGGTGACCTTACACTTTCGGACCTTCATTGTGCACCCTCAAGTCATGCCTGACTTATGGTGACCTACCAACTGTTAGGAATTGTGGGAGTTGAAGTTCAAAACACCTGAAGAGCCAAAATTTGCCCATGCCTGACTTAAGCCAAACTTCTGTGGCTGAGAGTGCAGATAAAGGATCATCCAATAATTTTCATGGGGTTTCAAAAGGTCAGAGACAACATGATGGCACACAATGACAGACAGTTGCAATTTCTTCATAAAACTACAACCCAGAAAAGTAATATTTCCAAATATAATGCAGCTAGCACATTGTAGCTGAACTACCATTGACTTGGCCTACAGACCTAGAGAAGTCAAGTACAGTGTTGAATCCTTTGATTTCAGTGACTATTATGATGTCTTTAGCTCTAGTGCTCCACACCAGGAGCCTTGCAGGTCACCTTTGAATTCCGATTTGCTTTTCACATCCTGAGAAAATGGCTCAGGTTTAACGATAATGAGCTTGGCCTTTCGAAAGAGGGGCACATCGACAGCCCAGGGGCTCTTCAGAACAGAGATACATGGGCATTTATGAAATGGTCAGTGGCTGAGCATTTTCAGATACTCAACAACCTATAAAAAATAATTGATGGAGTGAAAGGGTTGACTGGGATGAACTTTGCCATGGAATTAATGGTCAATATTATTTTGCCTTGAATGTACTGGAAGCAAGGTGAGGACTTTGAAATAAAGATAGTTAAAGCATCAAAATCTAGTAAAACTATTAGTACCTGACAGTCCTCCTTACTGCCATCTGATACTTCATGTGACTCCCCCCCCCCCAATCTATTTAGGAAGAAAGAGAGAAAGAGGACTTTATACAGTAAAACAAGTAACAAAAGAAATATTCTCAAGTTAATCAAAGTTAAGAAGTTGGAGATTGGCAGGAAACAACAATTGAATATCCTCTTCACTGAACAGAAAATACTTCAACATGGATTAATTTGAAAGGGGTTAATTGAATTCATATAGGGCAAGTCGATTGTTGACTACAAGTTACGAGTGCCACATTTGTACCTTCAATTTCCCATATAACTAAGGACATGAAGAATAACTTTAGCTTTAATCCCATATTACATTGTGTAGCACATTTTTTGTTCCTGGGTTATAAGTGTCATTTCTTAATTGGTTCTATAATTCAAAAATGGGAAAAGTTTATTAAACTGCAAAAACTTTGTTTTTACGGGACATCCTATAGCACACTTTTGCTATAGTTTTTCAATGTATATCTTATAGCATCAACTAATTCAACGTAGTTTTTGGCAGCCTCAAAAATGAAGTTTTTGAAGTATAACAATGATTTTCAAAATAAGTGAATTAAACAGGAAATAATACATTCAAACCAGGAACAGATTTTCTTTCCAAATTTTGTTACATATTAATATATAAAAATATGTATCTATATACAGCATATTTCTTTGATTCGAACATGGCTTAGATTTCAGTACCACCACCAACAAAAAAAAACCCCTGTAAGATGCACCCGTGATGCTAAAACGCACCTCGTTTTGAGAAAATGCATTTTAGAATCAAAGAAATACAGCATATGTATATACACACAAACACACAATAACAACACAAAAACAATAAAAACCTGTAAGATGCACCCATGATGCTAAAACACACCTCGTTTTGAGAAAATGCATCTTAGAATCAAAGAAATAAAGCATGTGTGTGTATACATACAAACACACAATAACAACAATTGTAATGTCATACATATTGAGGATAATGTACTATAAAATACTTTCCAATACCATAACCATGATCAATTATTTATGTTTTATTGAT
This sequence comes from Anolis apletophallus, assembly GCA_030556195.1. Lineage (NCBI taxonomy): Eukaryota > Metazoa > Chordata > Lepidosauria > Squamata > Anolidae > Anolis > Anolis apletophallus. Next base: position 26,302,196 of record JARBWK010000001.1, read on the forward strand.
TGTTTATGTTTTATATTGATCCATTTGATGTTGTTGATTTTGTATTGTATTTTAACATGTTGGAAGCCGCTTTGGACCCCTTTGCAGGAGAAAAGCAGCATATAAATAAATGTTTATTATTATATTAATCATATGATGATATACTAAATGAGAGGAAAAGGGAGGGGGAAATGGATAGGTTTCAGCAATAGGTGTTTAGATAGATGTAAAAGATAAAAAGTAATCAACAAAATGTGTTACATAAGGTTAAAAATATTAATATATTGTGTATATGCAATTTTTACAATGTTACAAATTACTTACATCAAACCATTGATACTAACATTGATAATATGGGAATGTGGCGCAGCTGGCTGGGTGTCAGCTGCATAAGATCTCTACTGACCAGAAGGTCATGAGTTCGAGGCCTTCCCGGGTCGGGGTGAGCTCTTGACCAATTTGTGTAGCTCATTGTGGACCTTTGCAATCCGAAAGACAGTTGCATCTGTCAAGTAGGAAATTTAGGTACCACTTTGTGGGGAGGCTAAATTTAACTGATTTATGAGGCCATAAAAATCTCCAGGAAGTACACAAAAAAGAATGAAGGAATGCGACAGCTCCCCCTGGTGGCCAGAAGCTGAAATGTTAAATTGCCTCTATGTCTGTCTATATATGTTGTATGTCAATGACATTGACTGTTTGCCTGTATATGTGCATTGTGATCCACCCTGAGTCCCCTGCGGGGTGAGAAGGGCGGAATATAAATGATGTCAATAGATAAATAAATAAATAAATAATGAAAACTGCTTGAAGTGCAAAAGACAAAGAGTGAATACCTTAAAAATATAATGCAGAGCAGAAGTGAAAACTGGCAAAAGGCGGCTCTCCATGGACAGTTCCTGGGAAAAACTGAGAGCAAACTTGACAAGGAACTTTGAAAAAGGAGATGGAGGGCCTGATTCTGGCCCGGGGACCGGACGAAAGTAAAAAATAGTAGTAAGCGAACCTTTTTTTGGCGCCCCCTGGCTCTTCAGCCTGGTGATGATGGCACATGTACGCACGCCGGAGCATGCATGCTCGCAAACAGATAGTTTCGTGCATGCGCTATTGGGACTGAGCGCTTTTGTTGGAGGCAGTAGCAAAATGCACTCTCAAGAGGATGAAAAGGACAAGGGAACATTTTGCAGCCGGGGCAGAGCCTCCCGCCTTCGGCTGCAAAATGTTCCCTGGCTTGTTCTTTTCGGCCTCTTGGGAGTGCATTTAGCAACTCCGTCCACCAGAAGCGCTCTGACCCGATGGCGCATGCGTGAACGTTTTGCGCATGCGCTATTAAAACAGAGCGCTTCTGGTGGACGGAGTAGCGAAATGCACTCTCAAGAGGCCGAAAAGAACAAGCCAGGGAACATTTTGCAGCCGGGGCAGAGCCTCCCGCCCGCGCGCCGGCCACCTGCAGAAATGGTGCACTGAACTTGGCGGCTGCGGCCAAATGCGCCCTTGGCCACATGGCACCCGGAAGCAGCCGCTTACTTCGCCTACATTAAGATCCGCCCCTGCTGGCAGCCCAAGAACAAGCAATTACAACCAATGCCATTAAAGCCAGAACTGAAAAGTCAGTGACAGATTCCAAGTATAGACTCCGCAAGGAAGCAGACGAAATAATGGATCATATACTCAGCTGCTGCTAGAAGATCGCGCAGACAGACTATAAGCAGAGACATAGTACTGTTGCTCAGGTGATCCACTTGAACTTGTGCAACAAATACCATCTGCCTGTGACAAAGAAATGATGGGATCACAAGCCTGAAAAACTTACAGAAAATGACCACGCAAAACTACTCTGGACCTGACAGACTGGCAGAGTTTTGCAGCACAATACTCCTGACCAACAATTGTGGGGGGAAACAAAGTGTGGATTGTCGATGTTACAATCCCAGGTGACAGCAGAATTGACTAGAAGCAACTGAAAAAGTTTACATGATGTGAGGATTTAAAGTTCAAACTGCAAAGATTCTGGCACAAGCCAGTCAAGATGATTGGCACACTGGGTGCAGTGCCTAAAGACCTTGGCCTGCACTTAAAAACAATCGGCTCTGACAAAATTACCATCTGTCAGCGGCAAAAGGCCAGCCTACTCAGATTTACATGCATTATTTGCCGATACACCACACAGTCCTAGACACTTGGGAAGTGTCCAACGTGTGATCCAATTTATCTATTTATTTATTTATTTGTCATATTTCTATACCGCCCCTCTCAGCCCGAAGGCGACTCGGGACGGTTTACACAAGGCAGTCTCTGCCCTTCAATCAAAAACATGAGTAACAAAACAATGACCATATAACAACAATTAGCAATTAAAATATACAATTACAGTCTCAGCGACATGTTGAAATCACTTTCCGTCACATTGTCGTCATTCCATATATCTAATTAAACCGTTATATTTCATCAGCGAATGCCTGCTCAAACAGCCGGGTCTTGACTTTCTTGCGAAATGTCAGGAGGTAGGGGGTCGATCTGATGTCTCTAGGGAGAGCGTTCCAAAGCCGAGGAGCCACCACTGAAAAGGCCCTGTCTCAAAAAGCCCCAATACAACAGCCAGCATAGTGATCTTGTTTGCTGTGTACTCATCTTATTGTGTTTGAAATAAATAATAATAATTAATAATAATAATCACGTCATCACACAGTCCTAGATGCTTGGGAAGTGTTCGACTTGTGATTTTATGATACGAAATCCAGCATATAGATCTCGTTTGCTGTGACATACTGTAGCAGTAATTTGGAGTCCCAAAACTCCCCAGGCAATACCCCTGACTCCAGGCGACGTCTATGTGCGAGCGCAGGGACGGATAACGCAACAATCCTTACTGCAGTTCAATGAAACCAAGTTTTATTTGAAACACATCAGCTGACGGGGTCTGCCCCCTCTTTACAGAACAAGCTGTTTAAGGACAGAGCCTCGATCCCCTCCAAACAACCGATTTTATACAGGCAATGGCGTCCATCCAGGTCCCTCCCTTCTTCATGCCCTGTTATTGGCTGGCATTCATGAACCCACATTTTTATCCAATTAAACAAAGCATTCTTTAGCATTACACTCCTATTTGTTAAAAAGTGTTGCGCAGTATTAATTCTGATTCCCATGGTATGTTATCTATTGTACATGCAGAGTATTCCCAAATCGTTACAATTCTACGCAGCTTCTCCCCAGTGCTTGCCAGGAGAAAAGCCTTCATTTGCCATGCGCATTATCTAACCATTCAGAGACATTGTAAACAAAAGCACATTGGCTAGTAGGCCAATCAGGACCACTGTTATCAAAGAGGCACACTGCTTGTGCCTGTGTACCAATCAGAGTAGGTTATTCTCGTCATTGCTACTTGGCAAGCTACCCCACTATTCTAAAGCCTTTGCTGAGCAGCACTCTCTCCTGACACTACTTCTGCTAAAAGCATCAATTTCTCCTTTAATACTGTCTTTTTGTGTCAGTAAAAGAATAATAATAATAATCAGCAACAACACTAGGAACAACAACAACAACAACAATAATAATGATGCCTTCAATGTGTAGGGTGCTTCAAAGCTAAAACAGCCCAAAGCAGTTGATCTTGCCAATCTGAAATATATATATTTGGTGGGTAGGGAACAATTTGTTCAAAACAATACAAGTGTGAAACAATTTATCCAGGCTAAAACAATATAAAGCAAACTAATCAAAACTTATAAACATAGAAAACAGTTAAAAAAACACAATATGGTAAAATTCCCAAAGTTTTGGAAAACAAAAAGGTGTTTTATTGATATTTTTATTTATTAATATATGTGTGTGTGTGTGTGTGTGTAATTTTCTCTTTCTCTCTCTCTCTCTAGGGAAGAAGTGTACCCGCAAGTGCATCTCCGCGTGTGACTCTTTAGATAGTCTGCTTCTATGTTTTAACAACTTGGGCCTCTTGGCTCGAGGCGTATTCCGGCGTTCACCTCCGCCTGTCACTCAGTCCCACCTGGCCATTCAGGACGCAGGACGGGGGGTAGAACAGCCAATCATAGCCGAGGGGGGGCGGGGACAAAGCCTCTGGCGCGTGTTGCGGTCTCCCCGGAAAGCACAGAGGCAGCGCGGCATGGACGTGAGCGGAGGGCTGGAGGACGTGCCCGTGCTTGCGGGGCCGCAGTTCGAGGGCGCCCCGGCCTTTCAGGTGAGAGCGGGAGCATTACATGTGAGCGGAGGGGAGAAGCAACCCCAAGGGCCCTGTCAGGCTGTAGCGCTGCTATTCCGCTTCAACTGCCATGGCAACAACCCACGGAATCCTGGGAGTGGTAGTTTAAGGCGAGGCCTAAAGAGAGTCCCACTTCCCAGAAAGTGCGCTGTGGACTTCATTTCCCAGAATCCCCGGCCAATGGCCAAGGCAGCTGAGGCTGCTGGGAGTTGAAGTCCAAAACACCTAGAAGCGCAAATAAGGGCCTCACCAAATGAAGGCTGCTGTCGCCTGTGTAAGGCCCATCTTGCCCAATGCACTGGATGTTGCTGTGTTCGTGTCCAATGTATATCTTAACCTGATCTAATGTTTGATCTTGTTTTATTATTTGTATCCCGTATAGCAGGCCTGGGCCAAGTTGGGCCTACTAGGGGTTTTGGACTCCAACTCCCAGCATTCCTAGCAGCCTCAGGCCCCTTCCTGAAGGGGCCTGAGGCTGCTAGGAATGCTGGGAGTTGGAGTCCAAAACACCTGGTAGGCCCAACTTTGCCCAGGCCTGCCGTATAGGGTTGCCACTTTTTTGATATAAGAAATAAGAAGTGGGGCCTACTAGGGGTTTTGGACTCCAACTCCCAGCATTCCTAGCAGCCTCAGGCCCCTTCCTGAAGGGGCCTGAGGCTGCTAGGAATGCCGGGAGTTGGAGTCCAAAACACCTGGTAGGCCCAACTTTGCCCAGGCCTGCCATATAGGGTTGCCACTTTTTGATATAAGAAATAAGAAGTGGGGCCTACTAGGGGTTTTGGACTCCAACTCCCAGCATTCCTAGCAGCCTCAGGCCCCTTCCTGAAGGGGCCTGAGGCTGCTAGGAATGCCGGGAGTTGGAGTCCAAAACACCTGGTAGGCCCAACTTTGCCCAGGCCTGCCATATAGGGTTGCCACTTTTGATATAAGAAATAAGAAGTGGGGCCTACTAGGGGTTTTGGACTCCAACTCCCAGCATTCCTAGCAGCCTCAGGCCCCTTCCTGAAGGGGCCTGAGGCTGCTAGGAATGCCGGGAGTTGGAGTCCAAAACACCTGGTAGGCCCAACTTTGCCCAGGCCTGCCATATAGGGTTGCCACTTTTTGATATAAGAAATAAGAAGTTGGGCCTACTATGGGTTTTGGACTCCAACTCCCACCATTCCTTGCAGCCTCACCCCCCTTCCTTACCCCACAAGCTGATGCTAGGAATGCTGGGAGTTGGAGTCCAAAACACCTGGTAGGCCCAACTTGGCCCAGGCCTGCCGTATAGGGTTGCCACTTTTTGATATAAGAAATAAGAAGTTGGGCCTACTAGGAGTTTTGGTCTCCAACGCCCCGCAGTACTAGCAGCCGCAGGCCCCTTCCTGAAGGGGCCTGAAGCTGCTAGGAATGCTGGGAGTTGGAGTCCAAAACTCCTGGTAGGCCCAACTTTGCCCAGGCCTGCCGTATAGGGTTGCCACTTTTTGATATAAGAAATAAGCGACATTTACCTACAAATACGGGATTTTCTGACAAAAAAAATAAGGGACTTATTTGGAAACGAAAATCAAACGTTAGGCAACCCTAACTATACTCCTTTTGATGCAGCCTTGGCTTTTTCAGCTGCGGCATCACCCTGTTGACTGATCTTTAGACTGGGGTCTAACCGAAGCCTCCTTTCGCATGCATTCAGGGCGAGTGAGGAGGGGCGAGGTGGTCTCCGAGACCTCCCCCTTAAATTGTGGGGTTCCTCAGGGGGCCATACTCTCCCCTCTATTATTTAACATCTATATGCCACCACTTGCTCAGCTGGTGCGTAGCTTTGGGCTGGAATGTCACCAGTATGCTGATGACACCCAGCTCATTCTGAAGATGGGGGGCAGGCCCGAAACCGTACCCGATAATTTCCATCTCTGCCTCAAAGCCGTTACTAGATGGCTGCGAGCCAGTAGGTTGAAGGTGAATCCAGCGAAGACGGAGAACCTCTGGCTGGGTCATCCGGGCGGTAGGGATGTCCAGCTTCCGACCCTGGACGGCATGGCGTTATGCCCGTCGTCTTCAGTAAAGAGCCTTGAAGTTCTTTTGGACCCTCTGCTGTCAATGGAGTCTCACATCTCCACTGTCAGCAGAGTGGCGTTTTTCCATCTTCGCCAGGCTAGGAGGCTGGCCCCTTACTTGTCTCGGCACGACTTGGCCACGGTGATCCAAGCCACGGTCATCTCAAGGTTAGACTACTGTAATGCTCTCTACATTAGCCTGCCTCTGTCGGTGGCCCAGAAACTCAAGCTGGTGCAGAACGCCACAGCTCGGTTGCTCGCAGGAGCTCCTGCGAGCTGCCACATTACACCAATTCTGTGGGAACTGCACTAGCTTCCTATTGAGTGATCACCTATTGAGTGATCACCTTCAAAGTGTTAGTCTTTACTTTTAAGGCCTTATATGGTCTGAGGTCAGTGTACCTAAGGGACCGCCTAACCCCATACTGTCCCATGAGAACACTTAGATCTGAAGACTGGAATCTTCTAGCCATGCCCAATGTCAAACAATACCACCTAACTTCAACACGGAGAAGGATGTTCTCCATCATCGCCCCAGTTCTCTGTAACGCACTACCCCCGGAGGTTCGGGCCTTGCATAATCTGTTGGCTTTTCAGAAGGCCTGCAAGTCGGCCCTATTCCAGCAGGCCTTTGAGTCGTAATGTGCAATCCCCTAGGACTTGTGTTATCTCTTAGGAATTGTTTTATCCTTGTGGTTTTATTGCTGTTGTAGATTTGTTGTTTTATTGTGGTGTTTGATGTAAGCCGCCCCGAGCCAGCTGGGATTTATTGGCCAGCGGCCAATAAATCTAACAAATAAATAAATATCATCTACTTGGACGAGGCCCCATGGGCCATTCTGCAGGGAGGCACAACCCAAGCCCTCCTGACAGATGTCCGTCTGGTTTCAAAGCCTTCCAGAGCTCCCCCCACCCCACCCACTGTTATGAATTGTGGGAGTTGGCAGTTCAAAACACACGGAGGGCTGAAGTTTGCCCATGCCTGGTTCCACACTATATTCCTTTTGATGCAGCCTTGGCCTGTTGACACATGTTCAAACTGTGATCTAACTTAAGACTTCTTTCGCGTGTGAGCAGGGCAATATCGTTTACTTGGACAAGGCCCCAAGGGCCATTCACACCGGGAATGTGGCGCAGCTGGCTAAGTGTCAGCTGCATAAGATCTCTGACCAGTAGGTCATGAGTTCAAGGCCTGCCTGGGTCGAGGTGGGTGCTCGAACTTTAAGTGTAGCCTGCTGCCGACCTTTGCAACCTGAAATACAGTTGCATCTGTCAAGTAGGAGATAAAGGTACCACATTAATTGGGGAGGCAAATTTTGACTGAATTATGAGGCCATTAAAGATCTCCAGGAATGCTGAGGAATGTGGAAGGAACAACAAGGGATGCTGGGAACGCTGAGAGATGAGGAGTGCGTCAGCTCCCCCTGGTGGCCAGAGTTTGCCTCTGTTCGTCTATATGTGTGTATGTGGAAACTGCAGGGATTGTCTGCTAAGTATGTGTACCTGTAATCCGCTCTGAGTCCCCTTCGGGGTGAGAAGAGCGGAATGTAAATAAAGTAAATAATAAATAAATAAATAAATAATTCTGCAAGGAAGCAGAACCCAAGCCTTCCTGACAGATGCCCGTCCGACTCAAAAGCTCTCCAGAGACCCCCACCTACCCCTCAGCCCTGGTGTGGCCGTGATTTGTGCGCCTGGCAGGGGGTCACCTTCCTTCCTCTCCCAGTGGTCGACGGTGAAGGCGGTCCCGTGGTGGAGGTGGGCAAGGGCACGGTAGACCTGGCTCTGGGCCTCCATGATCACCAGCTCCATGTGGGCCCACATCTCCCTGCGCCGCGCCTGCAGCTCCCTCAGGCTGCTCACTGGTGGCGCCATGAAGACCAGCAGGCACCCTTCCCCCTCTTCCTTTTCCTCCTCCTCCTTAGCCCAGGAGCGAGTCATGCTACCCCTCTATTCTGCCTTGGTTAGACCACACCTGGACACCACAATTGTAGAGAGATATTGAAAAGCTGGAATGTGTCCAGAGGAGGGCGATCTAAATGATCAAGGGTCTGGAGAACAAGCCCTATGAGGAGCAGCTTAAAGAGCTGGGCATGTTTAGCCTGAAGAAGAGAAGGCTGAGAGGAGACATGACCGCCCGCCATATATAAATATGTGAGGGGAGGTCATAGGGAGGAGGGAGCAAGCTGCCCTGCAGATTAGGATGCGGAGCAATGGCTTCAAACTACAAGAAAGGATATTCTATCTGAAAATTAGGAAGAACTTCCTGACTCTGAAAGCTGGAATAACACATTCAAACCAGGAACCGGAATTTTTTTCAAGTTTTGTTACATGGTATTATTGCATATTTTTTGCTGTGTGCCTTCAAGTCATTTTTTACTTATGGCAACCCTAAGATATCACAGAGTTTTCTGGACTGGAGACTGTGGGTTTCTATAGCCAAGTGGGGATTTGAACCTTGATCTCCAAAGTCTGAGGCCAATATTCAAACCACTATTATACCATTCTGGATTTAATTTCACATTATACTTTCATATTTTTCTTAATTAGGAATACCAGTAGCTCTTTGTGGTTTAAAAATAGGGGTGTTAACTATTTCCCCTGCTTTCCAGTGAGTACAAGCACGATGATGGACATAATTTGCACAGATACAGCATTTTGCTTCATAGCATTATTAACTTTAACAGGAACACTTCCATACCACAGAAAGTATCACATTCATCCATTAGAGGTCACTCTAGTCTTGCAACAAAAAACTTTTGCTTCTTATATGACTGGCATGTTTTGGAAATTCGCATACACATTTTCACTTGGCTTGATTATTGTCTTAATATTATAATTAGTGTGTTTATTGTAAAACATTCAAATCTGAATATATTCACGTAACAAAAGGTTTCAAAGAAATAGTTCCTGACCTTTAAAATGCATGTATTTGGAAGCAGCATTCTGCCCAGATCAAGATCCCAAGGATAGGTGGTCTTGATACCTAAGAACAGCATGTTCTCAATGGAAATGAACTCCAGTTGAAAAAGTTTGATTACTCCTTGACCTGTCATTCCTCCTTAAGCTTCAAGTAGCTTCAGTAGTAGTAGTAAGTTGCCACAGTTAGTCCATGGACCAGCTATGATTTCTCAATCTTGGGTATTTAATAGTTTGACAACAGTAGTTCATGTTCTGGTAACTTCCCAAATGGATTACCATAATGTGTTATATGCTCTGGAAGATGACACAAGAGTCTCCATTAATCAAGAATACAAGTACGTGGTATAGTCATATCATGTTGCACCATTCTGCACTAGTTGCCTGTTTTCTCCCAAGTCTGATTCAAGGTGCTATTTAATTTGAAAGCCCCAAATAGCTTGGGACCTAACTACAATTGGTCCTTGGTATCCACTGGGATTGGTTCCAGCCTCCCCATACCCCCAGTTGATACCATGATCCATTAATGTTCAAGTTCCATTGTACACAACTGTGTATTAAATGGTTTCCATTATATGACAGGGCAAAATAAGTTTGCTTTTTGGATTAAAAAATATTTTCAAGCCATGGTTGGTTGAACCTGTGGGTACAGATTCAATACATACAGAGGTCCAACTGTATCTGTGCAATATGTTTGTCCTCAGTTAATCTGCCTATGCCGCAGTATTGTCAGTGGGGGTGCTTTGAATGCAATTTTCCTGCTTCTTGGTAGGGGGTTGGACTGGATGGCCCACGAGGTCTCTTCCAACTCTATGATTCGGTGATTCTTTCCACGGTTGTTAGAAATCTTGCATTAACAGAGCATTCTTGGTTTTTTCACACTTATTATGGATTGTCTTCCCTGTATAGTTGTGACTGGTATCAACACTGCAATTGTTCTGATATCAGCTCAAAACAAATTCTTTACCCATCTTTTTAATTGGTTGAATTGTCATTTCTGTCATATTTGCCTCTTTTACTGCTTTCATTGTAATGTGATTTGCTTTAATCGTATTTCTACACTGCTCCTGTATCCATAAGAATGCAGAAGAGCTGAAAAGTACAGAATGAAATAAATGTATATGCAACATGAGGACACCGATACTTTAGTGGGAGACATCAAATGCTATAGGACAATACTTCTCAACCTGTGGGTCCCCAGATGTTTTGGTCTTCAACTCCCAGAAATCCCAACAGCTGGTAAACTGGCTGGAATTTCTGGGAGTTTTAGACCAAAACACTTGGGGGCCTATAAATTGAGAACCACTGTTATAGGAAGTGAATACATTTACGAAAGTAGCTGAATGTTTTTCAATAAATTGCTAACTCATATTTATTAAAATATTCCTACATTTTGGAATGGACAAACTAGAATTAGTCATGTTCATATTCTTTTCACTGGCCCACCAGAGGGGAAATCATTTCTCAGGACCCAGGCTTCCCCCAAGACCAGTGTGAAAGAATTGATGCATTTTTCTGAATGTACCTGCATTCTCAGATAGACATGAAGGCATCATCAAAGGAAGGCTAAGCTAGCTCAGGCTAGGTTGACTCAGTTCATGTTCAGGTGATGGGAAGGAGGGAGGCAGGTCAGTGGTAGGCCGGGTGTTCCTGGAGAATAGAGGTGATTTTGCTTTGCTCAGGCCTCACCTGGAATACTGTGTCCAGTTCAGGGCATCATAATTAAGGAAGGATATTAGCAAGCTGGAATGTAGCCAGAGGAAGGAGACCAAAACTATCCAAGTTCTGGAAGCCAAGCCGCATCAGGAATCGCTTAAGGAGCTGAGTGTGTTTAGTTTGGAGAAAAGAAGGCAGAGAGGGGACATGATAGTTGTGTTTAATTATTTGAAAGGATGTGACATTGAGAGGGCAAGCCTGTTTTTTGCTGCTGTGGAGACTAGGGCATGGAGCAATGGATTCAAAAAGCACAAAAAGAGATTGCACCCAAACATTAGGAAGAACTTCCTGGTGGTAAGGGCTGTTTGGAAATGGGATATGCCTCTTCAGAGTGTGATGGAGTATTCATCTCTGGAGGTTTTTCAGCAGAGGCTGGATGACTATCTGTTGGCAATGCTTTGATTGTGTTTTCCTGCTGGTAGGAGGTAGAAATGGTCTCTTCCAGCTGTGATTTTATGAAACGGCAAGCTAGGTGAGGTCTCAGGCTCTTGAAGGCTCTTTCCCTGCATCTGCTACTGTCAACACCAGCCATCTATGCTAAGTAACATGGGACAAGTTGTGAAGTTTCAAAGTATCTTACATACACCCTTGTAACTTGGACAGTCAGTCTCATTAGCACAGTAGCTTGCTGAATGTATGAAACTAGTTTGGAATCTATAAAAATAAAAATGTAATGTTTGTTTGTTTGTGGGATTAACATAACTCAAAAAAACCACTGGGCAAATTGACACCAAATTTGGCCACAAGACACCTAATAATGCAAGGAGTGACCATCACTCAAAATTTTTGATTTTTTACATTTCGGAGTTGTAGTTGCTGGGATTTATAGTTAACCTACAATCAAAGAGCATTCCGAACTCTACCAATGATGGAATTGAACCAAACATGGCAGACAGGACTCCCATGACCAAGAGAAAATTCTGGAAGCGTTTGGTGGGCATTGACCTTGAGTTGTAGTTCACCTACATCCAGAGAGCACTGTAGACTCAAACAATGATTGAGCTGCACCAAACTTGGCACAAATACTCCATATGCCCAAATATGAACACAGAAGGAATTTGGGGGAAATAGACCTTGACATTTGAGAGTAGTGGTTATTTGGATTTATAGTTCACCTACAATAAAACCCCACCAAGGATAGAATTGGGCCAAACTTCCCACACAGAACCCCCATGATGAACAGAAAATACTATGTTTTTGGTCGTCTTCGTGACCATTCTGACACCCCCTCACGACCCCCTCCCAGGGGTCCCGACCCCCAGGTTGAACCAGCTCCCTTCACCAGGTCAAGAAAACATAATCAAAGCCCTCCTGACAAAGAGCCATCCAGCCATAGATATAGATAGATATATATGATTCACACACATATGTATATGACAGATATAGTATCATAGATTTCAAAGGGGCCCCTAAAGAAGGCCAATGATATGTTGCATGTTCCAGAGTAGGCAAACCAGACACCTCTACATCAACACTGACAAAAAACAACAAGAAATACTGTTTACTCACAAACATAAAGAAATTACATATATTAGAAACCAACACTTTCTCATTACTTTATTTTCCAGATCACCAGACTGGGCCACAGCAACGCGTGGCAGGGGACGACTAGTATTAAATAAGAGGACTAATAATATTGGTGATATCGTTCCTTTTCACCAATATTATATTGTTTATATGAAATGACAGAATTTTACTCTGGATACAGTAAATTCTTTTAAATTGAAGAAAACATAAGTCTATGCAAATATGCTCAGATACAAGTATTACAATATGTTTTCCCTTCCGCAACAGCAAAATCTTGGAAAGGATGGTATATTATGCCACAAGGTTTAGTTCTCCACTTTCTTCTTTTCATGTCTTCTGCAAATGTTTTTGTGGAAGTGTTAACAAAACACACCCCACAGTCTAGAAGCTTGAGATTGTTTGGTTTTCTTGAATACTGGCTGCAGCTGTGATAGGATAACTTTAGCCTTATGAAATTATGATTATTTCGCTAAGCTCTGGTAAAACAATATGAACACTCCCACTGTAGCTGTGCATGCATGCAGATTAAAAACATCTTTGATTTCATCTCCCACCATCTGCTTCTCTCATTGTTCAGTTGTGTAGACCAATAATAACTTTCTTTCATGTTTTTCTTCTGTTCTTACACAATTCATTTGTCACCCAAAACATGCTGAATCATGGCTGGTCACTTTAGATAAAATTAGAACCATAGGATTTGTGTGGGCTGGCAGGATCACTTTATCCTTGCTTTGGCTAATGAGTTGCTTTGGAGGAATTAACTTATTAAGTGTATCCTCAGCAGTCCTTGGATACTAGCACCTGCCTTGCAGATAATAGATCTCTGGAGAAATAATCTTTGAGGCCAACACAAAAAACAGTCCCACAAAGCAATTTAGCTGGATCTATTCTGTCACCACACAGATATCAAAACTGGACAACCATATTGATTGGGAAAAAATGAATAAATTAAATTTAAGTTTCGTATTTGTTTGTTGTTAACACTTATTTTATTTCATCATCTGGGGGGGCTTCGGATTGAATTATTTCCTGGGGCATTGGCCCATGACAGAGGAGGGATTCAAACCCTGATGTCCTGAAGTCCTAGTCCAACACTCAAAGCACCACTCCCCGAATTCAAACCGCTAACCTTTTGGTCAGCAAGCCTGCCAGCACAAGGGTTTAACCTATTGCGCCACCGGGGGGCTTCAAGATTGTGTTTATTATGTATATGCAAGTATTTAAAATCTGCTGGTCCCAAGCATAAGATAAAGAATATTCAACCTGTGAACCTATTTCAGGTGGTCTTTATTGTGAAACTTCTTATCCCTACCTTTTTACCTATTTATCTGTGGAATTGTATTATGTCAGATTGTACATTTGAAGTACCATGTATTGTAAGATATTTCAGCAAGTATAATAGCAATCATACAGTCTTCGGTTCATTTATTGCACTATGTTCTATGATGCCTAGATTTGTTTTTCATATAAAAGGCATTGTTGCCCCCCAGCATAATTCTGTTTGTTCCCATTTACAGTATAGCCCAGATCACGTGGCTGGAAAAGGAGGCAGACCAGACCCCTCTGAGATTTCCTTTCCTGGCTGCAGCTGTCATTCTGCTTCCTGTGTGGCTTCCAGTTGTTCATGCCTTCGCTTTGGGGAAAACTATAACAGCTTGTGTATAAAAAGTGAAAAAAATGGACTGAATTTCTGCAAACCTATTTTTGAATGCAACACAATGTGCCAGTGTGGAGAGCTGTGCCAAAACAGGGTAATTCAGAGAGGCCTACAATTCAGACTTGAAGTTTTTAAGACAGCTAAAAAAGGATGGGGTCTTCGCACATTGGAGTTTATTCCCAAAGGAAGGTTTGTGTGTGAATACGCTGGGGAAATCCTGGGCTTTGAAGAAGCATGTCGAAGGATACAGCTGCAGACGCCGAGCGATGAAAATTATATTATAGCAGTAAAAGAACACTTGTCCGATGGGCAGATCATGGAGACATTTGTGGATCCCACTCACATTGGTAATGTTGGGAGATTCCTGAACCACTCTTGTGAACCAAACCTCTTTATGGTTCCTGTTCGAATAGACTCCATGGTGCCTATATTGGCACTTTTTGCTGACTGTGATATTTGTGCAGAGGAAGAACTTACATATGATTATTCTGGAAGATACCATAATTACTTGCCTGTCAAAGATCAGGACAACCTTCCAGAAGGGAAAGCATCTAAAAAGCTCTGTTATTGTGGGACCAAATTGTGTACAGGTTTCTTGCCTTTTGATAATTCTTTATTCTGCAGCAGTGATGTAAGAAGCCATAATGAGGAAACTTTATAGAAACACAAGTGGTAGTATTTGATCGGTTTAAGTGTTTGCAACATTGATCTGTCTACTGTCAAAGGCTTTCTGTGCATTGAGAGAAGATGCTGCAGATAGATCCTTTTCCTCCATTTCTAAATTGCTGTGTTTATTGAAATGGTTGGATGTGCCCTTTCATTAACTCATTCATGTGACATCTCTACCAGATCTGCAGTTGTGATATGTGACTGCTCAAGGCAAATGCAATACCCGATATCCGGTTTTCAGAAGCACTTTGCTTCTCTTGCTTTTGTCAGTGAGAATTATACAAGAGTGGTTTGTCTACTTGATAGTCCTAAGGGAACCAGAGGCAGAGTTCCTTTGTGCCTTGTCTTCGCCCTTTCCTGCCTTCGGTGGTATGGCATGTGGGGTTCGTTCAGGATCTCTTATATCTCTCTCATGTCCTATTTATCATGCTATTTCCTTGAATTATATGTAATTCAGATGCCATTTTCCCAGTATGGAAAAGGTGGGCATCAGTGCCATAAAACCGGTGCTAAATGGCTGGAATGGGATTGGACTGGATGGCCCTTGTGATCTTTTCCAACTATGATTCTAAGTACATTGGAGTATGTTATTATTTTTCCACTTATATCTCGCCCAATCATCTTCAATACCCTTTTAGCCAGCCATCATCAAACTGTGACTCTCCGGCTGTTTTGGCCTCCAGCTGCCAGAAGCCGTAACCATCTTGTTCAATGGTCAGGAATTCCGGGCATTGTAGGCCCAAACAGCTAGATGGCCGCAGTTTGAGGGTGCCTGCTCTGAGCAGTGAAATGAAGTAGTTGTAAGCATTGTTGCTATGTGTAAAGATCTGAAACAGAAAGGAGTTATTTTTAGAAAGTGAAATATTCACTCCCTCTTCTCCTTTTATCTATGTATGTGAAACCTCATTTCTGTCACTGTTACAATCTGCCATCAATAAAAACAAGAAAGGAAGCCTGTTTTCCTCTGTTGTGAATTTCCCACTCACTTGGAAGCCTAAAAAATCTGAGCCTGTTTCCCATCCAGTATGCTAGATTGAGTCATAATTTATTGTGAATACTACACATACACACGTCACAGAAAAATATGAATTAGAAATACAGATGGAGCATACCTTATCTAAATTCCACAATGCTCCATATATCGTCCATGTGGATGGCTGAGTTAATTTCTAGATGGTTTCTAATGATTCATTGCACACAAACTTTATTTCTGGTACAATGTTATTAAAATATTGCATATAAGACTAAGTTTAGGCTATGTGTATAAAGTGTATATGAAACTTAAAGGAATTTTGTGTTTGGATTAAGTTCCCATCCCCAAGATATCTTATGATGTACGTGTATATAAAATCGGGGGGGAGACAAATCCAATTTTTTTCTGGTCTCAACATTTTCAATAATGGATACTCAACCTGCATAAGTGTTTAGGACTACTTATACATACTGACTTTTTGAGCCAATAATGACAATGGCTGGAATCCTATTGTGGATTTATGAATGCATAATCACCATAGTTGCATAGCTGCGTCTGGCCTTTCTTGCCACATCCACATTAACCAGAAAGCAGCCACTGTGATCAGTATTCCTACTCCTTCCTGGGTGCATTCTCTATCAGGATGAGTTAAAATCAAGGTACTTTGTCTGGAAATTAACTTGGCTGATCCAGTAGACTTGATTTGTGCTATAACTAGTACTTTCTATGCTTGGAGTAAGTCATCCTGAATTTTTCCTCTTTTGCACACATATCCACACACCTGATTGGCTGCAATATATTGAATAACTATCCCATTTGTTGGAAGTTTCATATACATCTCAAAGTTGTTTATAAATAGGTCACAGTTAAATTCTCTAGTCTCATTTTGGGACAAGTTTCTCATCCCAGTCTTGAAAGGATATACTGTTCTGACTGCCTTGAAAAGTCATCTCTCACCTTCCCTAAAGCATCCATTTTGCCCTACAGTAGCAATCCTCAACTAATGTAGAGACAGAGTTAGAAGGGACCCCAAGGCCCATCCAGTCCAACCTCCTGCCATGCAGGGGAGAAAAAAAACAAGCTACACATGTTCATCCCCCTCCAGATAAGACTTTTAATCTTCACCACAGTGAGGCAGCTTATTCCATTATTGAACACCGTTTACCATAGGAAGTGCTTCCTAATGTTTAAGGGATCTCTTTTCCTGCAATTTGAATCAAATCTTTTGTGCCCTAGTCTCTAGAGCAGCAGAAAAATAACCTTCCCTCTCCTCAACAAGGCATCCTGTCAAATCCTTTGTGTTTTTCCTGCATGACAGGGAGTTGACTAGATGGCCCATTAGTCTCTTCCAACTTTTATTATTCTATGAAATGGCTATCATGTCCCCTCTCAAACTTCTCCAAACTAAACATCAGGCTCCTTGAGCCACTCCTCAGGGCTTGGCTTCTAAATATTAGATCACTTTGGTCACCTGTTTTAGTTTGTCAATCTCCTTGAGTTGTGATGTCCAGAAATAGTTACTGTAGTCCAGTTGAGGTCTGACCAAAGCAGAATAGTGTAATATTTTTATTTTCTTCAGTCCAGACGAGACATAAGCAAACTTTGGCCCTCCAGGTGTTTTAGAATTTGACTCCTGCAATTCCTAACGCAGTGTTTTTCAACCTTTTAAGAGCCATGGCACATTTTTTACATCCTGGGGCACACCACCAACCAAAATGACACTCTAACACAGTAATACATATAGTTAATATGTTTTAAAATGTATTTATACACTCAGTGTGAAACCTGGGCCTGTTTCGATGAACACAACTTAGATATCCTGGCAGGAATGGCAGAAAGACACAAATTTCCCACACAGAACTCCCATAACCAAGAGAAAATACTATAAAAGTTTGGTGGATATTGACCTTGGGTTATATAGTTCACCTATATCCAGAGAGCACTGTGGACTGAAACAATGTTGGATCAGGACCAAACTTGGCATGAATACTCAATATGCCCAAATGTGAACACAGATGGAGTTTGGGGAAAATAGACTTTGACATTTGGGAGTTACAGTTTCTGGGATTTATAGTTAACACACAATCAAAGAGCATCCTGAACTCTTGCAACAATGGAACTGAACCAAACTTGGCATATTGAACTCTCATTACCAACAGAAAGTACTGAAAGGGTTTGCTTGGGAATTGACCTTGAGTTTGGAAGTTGTAGTTCACCTACACCCAGAGAGCACTGTGGACTCAAACAATGTTACGTTATGTTATGTTGTTTGTTTTCTATCCAGAATCACAATGTTGGAAGGAGGCTCACCACTTTAAGGTCCCTAAAACAGGCATGGGAAAACCTCGGCCCTCTGGGTGCTTTGGACTTCAATTCCCACCATTCCTAACAGCCTGAGGCCCTTTCCTGCTTAAATGGCTGATGGGGGGGGGAGGGCATGAGACTGCTAGGAATGGTGGGAGTTGGGAGACCAAAACACCTGGAAGGTCCAAGTTTGCCCATGCCAGCTTTTGACAGAGACCTCTTCCTCCCCTTTCCCCTTCGCGCTCTTTCTTCCCCCTCCTGCCGAACACTTACTTTGTCTTCTACACTGCCGCTTCTGCCACCATTTTGATCCAAGGGGGCAGCGTGAGCGTGTTCAGGAGGGGAGGGAGGAAGATGTGACCCGTGCGGGCGCTACTGCGCAGACTCGCCCCAGAGCAAAGCGAGGCAAAGCGAGCAGAGCGAGGCTGGGAAGAAGGGAGCCCGAGTGGATAAGAAAAAGTGTTCGGCAGGAGGGGGAAGAAAGGGTATTGGAGGTTCCAATTTCCCACGGCACACCTGCTGATCGCTCACGGCACACTGGTTGGGAAACACTGTCCTAACGGTCAGAAGTACCGTCTAGATCAGGGGTCCCCAAAATAAGGCCCAGGGGCTGGATATGGCCCTCCAAGGTCATTTACCCGGCCCTCCCTCAAGGTCAACCTAGGTCTGAAACAACTTGAAAGCACACAACAACAAGAATCCTATCAGCAAAAAGCAGGTCCACACTTCCCATTGAAATGCTAATCTATCTATTACATATAATAAAAGTCAGTGTTTGCGGGCGGTGGTGTGGCCGAGCGACCGAGCGGAGGGAAGAATATGTGCAAGCGTTCCGATTGGCTGCCACTGTGGGATTATTTGCATAACGGGCTCTGATTGGCCAGCCTCAGAACTCCAACATTCTACTGCCCCAGACAGAGAGGATTGGTTGCCACTGAAATGGTATTTGCATAACGTACTCCGATAGGCCAACCACATTCCACCATTCCAAGGTGACTCAGAGGAAAAAGGAAATGCCTCGGGCAGTCACCAACTGCGGCCCACAACAATGACGGATCACGACCAAACTTGGCAAACTGGAACAATGGCCCACTTCATAACCTGGTGTGGTTTAGGGCAGGATGGGCCACGAATGATGGGATTTGCAGTACATTCACCCCATACACTTCCCAAACAACAGTGTAGCCTCTATAAATCACAGACCAGGCCCAAATTTGATTTTCCTGACTAGAAATCTTCCTCAACTTGATTTTCCTGACTAGACCCCCAACAATGACAGAACAAGACCAAACTTGGCACACAGACCCCCCAAGATGCACCCTACATCCTGGTGCAGTTTGAGGGAGGATGGACCATGGATGATGGGACTTGCAGTACTCTAATTCACTTCCTTAGAGCACTGTGGCCCACACCAATGACGAATCAGGCCCAAACTTGACACACAGAGGCCCAATGGCCCACTTTACAAACCTGCTGTGGTTTACGACAGGATGGCTCACAAATGATGGGATTTGCAATACCTTCACCCAATACATTTCCCACAGAACATTGCAGCCCCTACAAATCAGAGACCAGGCCCAAACTTGGCACTCAGAGTACCCATGACCCACTCTACATCCTGGTGCAGTTTTGAGTGGGACGGACGACGGATGATGGGAGTTGAAGTACCTTCACTCACTTTCTGAGACCGCTGCCACCCACATCCAATGACTGATAAAGACCACACTTGGCACACAGAACCCCCATGACCCCCTCTACATCCTGGTGCAGTTTGGAGAACATGGGACCATGGATGATGGGACTTCCAGTACCTTCCCTCACTTCCAGAGACCACTGCAACCCTCATCCAGAGAATGATCAAGACCAAATGTGAGACACACAGCCCCCATGACCCACTCTACATTCTGGTGCTGTTTGGAGGAGGATGGACCATGGCCAATGGGACTTGCAGTACCTTCCTAAGTTCCTGAGACCACTGCAAGCCACATACACATCTAATAGGAACCAACCTTGGCACACAATGCCTTCCTCAAATAACCTGGGCACCGCTGGGTCCTCAGCTGGTAAGTTTATATTTGTTAACATTGTTTTTCATTTTAATTATTGTGTTGTTTTTAAGTGGGATTTTTGCACTACACATAAAATGTGTGCAGTGTGCATAGGAATTCATTCATGATTTTTTCCCCAGATTATAGTCCAGTCCTCCCAACAGTTTGAGGAACTGTGACCTGGCCCTCTGTTTAAAAAGTTTGAGGACCCCTGGTCTAGACATTACTATTCATGCAGCCTAGAACCACAGTCGCTTTCTTAGCTGCTGCATCACACTGTTCTCAGCTTGTCTATTGAGACTCCTGGATCGCTTTCGCAATACTGTTGTCAAGCCAAATGTCACCCATCTTAAATCTGCATTTCATTTTTTCTTCCTAAGTTTAATGACTTAAATTTCTCCTTTTGAAATTCAAATGAACTGAACCTTCACTGGCAGGTCCTTCTAAAATGGCTCCAACAAGCATCTTATAATTAAGGTGAGATCTATGAAAGGGCATCTGATTTGTTTTCCATACAGTCCCAGAAATGTGCTGTGTGATCCCAGAATGCTATTTCCAGGAATACTGGCTTTGAAAGTGTGCCGCAAGAACCAAGATTCCTGATGTTAAAGGAAAGTCTTTTGCCTTAAGTTCTTTGAAATTAGAAGAAATACAGCGAGGAACCATTTCAGACTCTTCAAGAACTTCACCCTTGATATTGTCAATCAATTTTTATTACTTACTTAGTCGCCCTCCACCAGCGGTGCTCTGGGCGACTTACAACATAAAACCAATAAAAGACTTTTGTGTCCCTTCAAGTCATTTCTGAATTAAGGTGATCATACCAGAATTTTCTTAATAAGATTTGCCGAGAGAGGATTTGCCTTAGTCTTCTTTAGGCTGGGAGAGAGAGAGAGAGAGAGAGAGAGAGAGAGAGAGAGAGAGAGAGAGAGAGAGATTTGTCCAAAACCATTTAGTGGATGTCCATGGCTGAGCAAGAGATTTGATTCCTGGTCTCCTGTTGTAATCTGATGTTCATACCACTATGCCATGCTGATCTTACATTGTGTTTTTGCGTCTTCATTACTGGAAGCTTAAACTGGAAGAGACATTTTTAAAAAATCTTAGTATAAGGAAACTGATTTAAAACCGCACAGTTGGATTTGTAGCTTGGTGAATGCGTTATGTATTCTGACAGGATCCATTCACCCAGCACTAAGTGTAAACTTGCCCATGCCTGAGTGCCCTCTTTACCAAGGCAAAGTTCTGCCCTAGCCACAGTTCACAACACATAATTAAATGAACTGAAGGAGGAAAGAGGAGGTGGGGGTAAGGAAAAAGCTTTTTCTTGTGATTCAATATTGGAGATTTCAGCTGGAAAAAATTGAATATCCAAGCAACAGAAGCTATACTCTTCAAAACATCATCTGGATGTCATCCTGTGAGAAATTTGGAATCCATCACATGTTCCATGTACAAAAGGAAAGCCCTGCAGACATGAACTCAAACTGTTTAAGCAGAGGAAACAATTAACAAATGGGAAAAACGAATGAGGGTGTTAGTTCAATTTTGTTCACTTACGATGATGGGCAGTTCTCTTCCTCCCAGTCTTCCCATGAAAGGTTTATTTTAACCATTACTCTACTTGGCAGGAGACGTCTGGGAAAGCCCCCTGGTTACAACTGATAGATGAAGGCATTTGCTAATCTTATCTAAACAGTGTGCTCCCATCGCCTTCTTTGGCGCCATTTAAGCATCCTGAAATGCTTTACCCTGTGAGGTGTTTCCCTTTCATTTCATACATTTACATGGGCTTATTGTTCCCCTTTATCAAACTGGAGCCCATAACTTCAGACAATAGTTACGTCCAGGGAGGGACCATTTCCTATTTGAAAGAGGAGTGTTCACTTGCAATGTGAGACCTCTGCCAATTCCTGTCAATCTTGTCTAATTTATGGGGGATAATGTGCAAGATTGTTAAAACTCTTCAGTAATATTTATGTGCTGAACTTGGCACACAGAAGTCTTGTATTATTTACTGTGTGTGCCTGTGTTTTACACAAGTCATAAAATCCAAGAGCAGGGCATGAATGTGCTATTTAATTTTTTTTTTTAAAAAAGTCCTCCAACTGCCCCTATTTGGCAGGAGTAGTCCCAATTAATCCTCTGTCTTTCACTTTCTCAGCTACAGTTGTCCCTCCACATTAGCAGTTTTGACAGCTGTGGATTTGGCTAATCACAGATTTGATTTTAAATGTTCTCTTGGAATTCCTAGATCCTCCCGTGGTCAACTTCAATCATACTCAAGGACCTAGAGCAGGGGTGCTCACACTTTTTCAGCATGGGAGCTACTGATTAAAAAACCAAGTCCCAAAGATCACCTACCCAGAAATGTAAAACGTATAACTATTTTCTTATTTATTTATTTATATTTATTATTCATTTTTATGTACCGCTCCTTCCAGCAGGCTTGGGGCAGTTTACATAAAATGAAGTTAAAAAGCATCAGCATTTCAATTTAATAACAACAGTATAAAACAGAGCATAAAATACATCCAACCGCCCCATTTCTCCCACACTGCCATATTACCACACATATTATCAGCCAGAAAGTAAGAAGAGAGGCTTTTGAACTGCAAGGCCATTTAATACTCAGCAAGGTAAACAAAGGGGCATGCAAAAATACATCCAACCACCCCATTTCTCCCACATTTCCATATTCCCCAACATATATTTCTCAAGGAACAAAGCAAGCAGAGAGGCTTTGGAGCTAAAAGGCCATTTTTAAACATTAAAAATAAAGAGACATGCCACAGAACAATCAAGCACCCACCCCCAAGTAAAAAAGACCGACCTTTGAGATGCGGTAAGGAAATGACCCCAAAGCGCCCTTCTTCTTCTCCTCCGTTGTTGCTCCTATTTCCACGCCGCCAGCATGCGTGCCGCCTCCAAGAGCTCACGAGAAGTCCGAGAGGCAGAATGGGCGCTTCTGCGCATGCGCGCGGGGCCAGCCATGCATCGCGTCATCCGGGCCCGCCCCCTTTGGTCTCCTACGACTCTGAGTGGCTGGAGAAGGATGGAGGGAGGTGGAGGAATCCAAAAGAGGGGGCCCATTCTGCCTCTTGGACTCTGGAGCTTTTGGAGGCGGCGCGCGAGCAGGGAGGAGCAACGACGGAGGACTTCTTTGCAGCGTGCAGGGGCGCGTGAAGAGGACCAACAGCAAAAAACCTGGTCAGGGGCCTGAAGATCACCAGCATGAGGCCCGAAGATCACCCTGGTGATCGAGATCACCATTCTGAGCACCCCTGACCTAGAGCAATGGTTCTCAACCTGTGGGTCTCCAAATGTTTTGGTAAACTGGCTAAGATTTCTGGGAGTTGTAGACCAAAACACCTGGGGACCTGCAAGTTGAGAACCAGTGACTTAGAAATTTCTAGAATGAACAGCTCTCAAGGTATCTCTTAAGTCCTCCAGTGGCATTTTGTGTTCAGCTTCTAGTAGATGATAATAAAACCATATTGCAAGACCTAGACATTCCTATTAGTCTTTTTTGGGTAGTTTTTCACTTTCACTGGATTCCTGTGCCCCTAATCCAAGCAAATGTAGACTGTGCTTACAAAATGTATCTGTTTCTCCCCCTCCCATTTTCCCTCTTTGTCCTCAGCTTACTTCAATTACTACAAATTGAGCTTATAATGTAGAAACAGTTAACTCAGCAGCTGGGAGAAGAGAGGAGGGACAGAATCTTGCCCTTCCCAGTAATGAGCGATTTCAGCTATCCACCAGAACTGCAGGTTAGAAACCCGGTGCACTTCGCTACTCCAAAGGTCAGATTGAAAACATGAACCAGGTTTGAAGGCAACAAGAAGAGAGGTAGGTTCTTTCCAGCCATAAAGGATATCAGAATAGAAAGGGTCAGAAAAGGAGGGGGTCTGAGTTTTTGATAGCACCAGTAAATCCAGGCAAAACTGAGCAGCATGTGTCTTGCCACCTCTTCTAATTTGTGCGTTTTTCTCATTCATAACTTTTGCCACCTTGATCATACTGTTATCCCTGTCCATAATGCACCTCAAAATGATCATCTGTGAAATATTGAAGGTTATGATATCCTGTCCTCGTGTGGTGAACCTGGAGTAAAATTCCGCACCAAGCTTGTGGTTTAGAAGTCATTTATTTTATTTATTTACCGCATTTTTATCCCGCTCCTCTCAACCCCCGAGGGGGGACTTGGAGCAGCTAACAAAGGCAGCAATTCAATGCCAAAATCAACACAATATAAAACCACAAATATAAAATGCATATAAAATTTAAAACCATAACAACAGTCTTTAAAATAAACAATACTCAGTCCACAAATCCATTGATAAGCGTTAAGTTGGACTACAACTGCCTTTTGCAGGTAATAAACTTCAAAGGCTTTCCCTGCCTGATCTTCATTCTAGGCTTCATTCCTTCTTGATAATAATTAACAGAAATGTGCAAGCTTCATTATATCTGGATAGAATACTGGGCATTCAGCCTTGAATCAAGTTTTGAAGGTATCAATTGATTAGTTCATAGAATATGGTTGAAGAGAGAACAATATTGTGCATGTTTACACCACAGTTGTGTTAATGTGATAACTGTCATACCAAATGCATGCTCAGCTTGGTTGCAAGAGTCAAAGGCAGAGAAACTGAGAGTGAGAAAAAGATGAAAACAATGCAGATATTTCCAGAGATGCAGATCCAGCATTACTGGAAACTAGGAGTATCGGGCGAAAAACATCCAGAGGTAAAAAGCCAAGTTCATGAATACATAAAATATATCACCTTGGCCATAGGTGATGCAAAGAGAGGCACTTTTGGTTTACTGCATCATTGTTTTAAAGGGAACACTGTAAAGTTGTAATGTTTAACCAATGTTTAATTAATCTGTGGAAGGATTTTATTGCTGCCCAACCTGAGGAATAAAGAGGCCAGACACAAAAGATGGGATAAAATAAGAGCAATTTGATTAACTGTTATGTATGCACCAGTAATTGTTTTTGCTGATAAGCAAATTTGTTGTGGGGGCGGCTGGAGCAGTCGGTCCAGCCCACCACAGCTCCCAGCATCTGCACCATTACCCCCTGAGAGAAATGTGACTCAAGGTCTGAGAGAATGTGATTCAGGGTCAAGAGAATAACTTGCTCCAAACGACGATTTAAGAATGTATTTAAAGTAAGGGATCTCCATATTCCTCTCAGACTGAGAGAAAGGGACTTGAGGTCAAAAGATCAACTCATTTAAGACAATATATTAAATATTTTAAAGGCGGCATTGTCTGCACCTTCCTCTGCCACCTAGTAAGTGTGATTAATATTTACTATTTATTAAGCCAACAGAACAAATAACAATGGCTTGCCTCAAAAGGGCCAACAATGAGATTGGCCAGTTGAGGAAACACAAGAACATGTAGCTCTTCAAATGTTGCTAGACTGGATCTCCCATCAACCGCAAGCAGCCTACCCAACAGTGAAGGATAGTAGTTGTAGTCTGACATTTTGAGGCTCTCTGGCTCTCTATTTCTGAAGTTTGGAGTCTGTGTGACAAGAGAAATAACTGGGGACCCAAGCTCCATACTTGATAAATCTGTTTTTGTCACAGTAAGCAATGGTTTACTGCAAGTTTTGAATGCAGTCATTTTGGAATAGTATGAATGACCCATCTTTGCAGGTGCATTATCACCCACTGTCAAGATACGGAAGTATCTTATATCTAAAACTGCAAAGGACATACAATAAAATCTGAATGGGTGGGTTTGAAACCTTTCCCTTGAGTTCTTCAAAACAGTGAAAGAATTTCATGATTGTATAGATAGGCTTAGACAAGCAGGGAGCAGCTCCAGCCGTGTCCAACGATGCCAAATGACTTTGTTTATACACAGCTATCTGTATTTTATAAATTCCTGCTCCATGGGATATTTTTTAAATCTGTGATTGTCATTTACTGAAAAGTCACAGGAATGAGTCATCTGCACTATGCTCTTAATACCATGTTTTTGATGTAGTCAAACAGAATCGCATTTGTTTTGGCAAGCAGATTTTCAGTAATCTTTCCCTTAACATAGAGAATGTAAAACAATTACTAAGATATAGATTTGATTCCTATTTCTATTAGGAATGTTTTTGTTCCAGCTGGTGGAAAAACTGTGACTTAAAACTAATATTGTGTAGGAGGAAACTTGGGAAAGAGGGCTATAACTCTCTCCATAAAGAGAGATAATTAGTTTGGGGGACAGGTTAGGTTTAGAGTTAGGAGGAAATTTATTTTATTGATTTTATTTATTTCCAGCATTTTTACCCCGCTCTTCTCAACCTCCGAGGGGGGACTCAGAGCGGCCTAACTAACACAGTAAAATACAATATAAAAACCCCAAAAACATTCAGCATTAAAATACAATTAACATTAACGCATCATACACATTCATTTAAGTTAAAAACAGAAAAAAAAACCCCCTATAAATGAATTCCTAATGTTTGACCTACTTGTACCCCATGTCCCAATTCTCTACAGACTTCATATCCTATATAAAATCAGGGAGAAAACAAAAAGATGCAATTGGTATTAACACGTGTTTTTTACTGATGGTAAGTAAAACTAGAAGGCATTTTGTGACTTCAATGAAGAACAGATAATCCTCCCATTTCACTAAAGCAGTTCAATCTTGTTTCAGCACTCACCATGAGATAGCATTCTCAACCACTTTTGAAGATAACATGACACAAAAGACACCATCCTGCCATGATAACTTGTTCTTAGCTATCCACTAACTGAGGCAGTAATTTCACTCTTGTAATGGTGAGGAACAGACAGTCTCAAAAGGTAATAGCTTCCTTCGTGGCAGGTTTTCAAGCAGAGCCATTTATCTGGTCAGGGGTTCTTCAGTATGGATAACTCCATCAGCAGGGAAATGATCTATGAAGCCCCTGGCAGTTTTACAGTTCTGATTCCAATTTAAGCAGGAAGAACCATTCTGTTAACTCTAATTCTAGAACAGGGGTATTAAGTTTCCAAACTGTATTGCTCCCACTTACCTCTCCTCCAACTCTGATACTGGTCAACACTAGGTCCGTGCGTAATAAGTCAGGGACCATCAGGGACCTTCTACTGGAAAGGAAGGCCGACCTAGCCTGTTTTACGGAAACGTGGCTGCAAGAAGGTGACGAGGTCATCCTGCACGAGCTGACACCTCCTGGGTTTGTGGCCAGTTATCAGATGAGGACAGAGAGGCGGGGGGCATTCTTAGTCGAGACAATTTTAATTCCAGGACGATTCCGACAGCGAACATCCCTGGGATGGAGTGTGCGGGCCTGGCATGGGATCTCGGTGAGAGTGTAGCCTTCCTGCTGGTGTACCGTGCACCCAACGCACCGGCAGGAAGCCTACCTAAGCTGCTCGAGGTGGTTGCGGAGTGGGCATTGAGGTTCCCTAGACTTATTGTTCTGGGGGACTTCAATGTCCACGCCGACACCACCTCCCCATCAACAGCAGCTGTGGACCTAGTGTCTACCATGGAGGCACTAGGACTCTCACTTTGTAAGACCGGCCCCACACACCAGGCTGGACATACCTTAGATCTGATCTTCGCTGCCGGAATTCAGGTGATCCCAACCTCCACCACGGAGGTTCCATGGTCGGATCACAGTGTCCTGGAAGTCCGATTGGAACTGGTCTCCCCTCCCGGTAAGGGTGCCGAACCGATTCTGGTTCGCCCGAAGAGACTTATGGAACCTACTAGGTTCCTGAATGCTCTAAGGGAATGGGAACCCCCCAGCGACTCGGTCGACGGACAAGTGGAATACTGGAATGCCAGTCTCTCCACTGCCTTAGACGAGATCGCCCCCAGGCGCTCTCTCATCCCCCGTAGAAACCGCTCGCCGTGGTATACTGAGGAGTTGCGGGCGATGAAACGGAGGAAGAGAAAGCTGGAGGACGTGTGGTGGAGCCTCCGCGACGGAGCATCGAAATCGGCTTATAAACAATTCAAAGAGGTTTATGAGCAAGCTATCAAGGAAGCGAAAAAGGCCTATTATTCTTCCTTGATAGAGTCGGCTAGTTCACGCCCAGTTCAGCTCTTTAAGATAATTCGGTCTTTGACAACAATCCCAACTGTCCCAAATGATAGGGGTTTGGCTCCATCAGCTGAGGTTTTCCAGAACTACTTCGCCGACAAGATTTCGACTCTCTGCCGGGACATTCCAGCCACCCTTGATACAGTTAGCGAACTCGAGACTCCGCCGCCACTCGGCGGGTCCACCTTCACCCGTTTCCAACCGCTGGACGCAGCAGCTGTCGATAAGTTACTCGCTGCAGCTAGACCAACTACCTGCTCCTCGACCCGTGCCCTCCTGGCTTATTAGACCTTGCCGGGAGGGGCTCACGAGGCCCCTGGGAAAGATCATAAATAGCTCCCTTGAGCAAGGAGTCTTCCCAGGGGATTAAAAGAGGCTATGGTAAAACCGCTGCTGAAGAAGCCGAATTTAGACCCTTCGGCTCCCTCCAATTACAGGCCTGTTTCCAACTTGCCTTTTCTAGGCAAGGTAATTGAGAGGGCAGCAGCGGATCAGCTGCAGTGGTTCTTAGACGACACAGCTGGACTTGATCCCTCCCAGTCCGGCTTCCGTATTGGGCATGGGACGGAGACCGTGCTTGTCGCCATTACAGACCAACTTCGCCGCCAGCTGGACCGGGGCGGATCAGCTCTGCTTGTCTTGTTAGATCTGACAGCAGCATTTGATACGGTAGACCACGCATTGTTGACCCACCGTTTAGCCAGTTCCGGGGTCGGGGGGACCGCCCTTAAATGGGTGGCCTCCTTCCTCTGTGACCGGGGACGTGTGGAGGGGACGGGGAGGTCTCCGGGAGACTCCCACTTAACTGTGGGGTCCCCCAGGGGGCTATCCTCTCCCCCTTATTATTCAACATTTATATGCACCCCCTGGCCCAGCTGGCCCGCGACTTTGGTCTGGAGTGTTATCAGTACGCTGATGACACCCAGCTTCTGCTGAGAATGGACGGCAGGCCGGACACCGTACCCGATTATTTCCATCTATGCCTTGAAGCCGTGACTGGTTGGCTGCGTGCCAGCCGGCTGAAGGTGAACCCGTCGAAGACGGAGATCCTGTGGCCTGGTCGGCCTGGGCTGGGTGGGTGCCGGTTGCCTACCCTGGATGGCGAGCGATTTAGCCTGTCACCCTTGGTTAAGAGCTTGGGGGTTCAGTTGGACTCCTTGCTGACCATGGAGACTCATGTCTCCTCGGTCAGCAGGACGTCATTCTTTCACCTCCGACAGGCTAGGCGACTGGCACCCTACCTGTCCAGGAAAGACCTGGCCACGGTAATCCAAGCGACGGTCATCTTGAGGTTAGACTACTGTAACGCCCTCTACGTCGGCCCTCCCTTGTCGACAATCCAGAAACTCAAGCTAGTGCAGAATGCCGCTGCTCGCTTGCTGACGGGATCGCCAGTGAGGGAGCACATCACACCCATCCTCCGGCAACTGCACTGGCTCCCTATTGAGTACCGAATTGCCTTCAAGGTGTTGGTATTGACCTTTAAGGCCTTACACGGCCTAGGGCCTGCGTACTTGAGGGACCGCCTTACCCCGTATTCACCCCCGAGATCATTGCGTTCAGATGAACAGAATCTGCTACAGGTACCATCAATCCGCTCCTGCCATCTGTCTACAGCCAGACAAAGAGCTTTTTCTGTGGCAGCTCCGGTGCTATGGGACTCTCTCCCGGACAGCACCCGAGCCATCTCGGAGCTGGCCCCCTTCCGAAGGGCTTGCAAGACCGCCCTTTTTGGACTAGCCTTTAATTAGGCATATCGGTTTTAAGAAACGTGCCTGTATGTCATCCACCACTTGTGTTGTGACGTAATGTGTTTTAATATGTTCTATGTTTTTATTGTAGGGCCACATGTCTACTTGTCTGTGACATGCCGCCCATCTATTTTACTGTTATCCGCCCCGAGCCTGCAGGAAGGAGCGGAATATAAAATTGAAATAATAAATAAATAATAAATAAAATGTTAGTGCAGAACTTTCTAAACTTTTCATCTTGGTGGCACACGTTTTAGACATTAACAATAGTAGTTCAACACAATTATATGCAATCACTTTTCATTTATATATCAAAACATCAAAAGTAATATTCACATTTCATATCTATAAGCATCAAGCACAATACCGTGTCTATGGAACCTTACTAATGGATATCTAGCCTTTGAAAAAGACCACGAAACGGAATTCAGCGGCCCCGATTGTTTTGGATATCTTTCCGTCAGGCTTGCTTCATCTCATTCCCAGAAGCCTTGAATTGTTTGGGCTTCGGTTCTTTCACGGTCTATGGTTTTGGATTACCTTCATGCATCCCTATACCTGTGTCATGCTTCCACTGAGCTTTGGACCAAAGGTCCCTGTGTGTACGGACTGGACTTATTGATATGTACTTCCTATGGACATTGTGTGCCACAGCCGCACCACGGACACGGTATTGTGTTTGATGCTTATAGATATGAAATGTGAATATTACTTTTGATGTTTTGATATATAAATGAAAAGTGATTGCATATAATTGTGTTGAACTATTATTGTTAGTAGTATCTAACCTGACTCAGTTTGTAGACACGTTTTAGACATGCAACATTTTGCAACACAGTGATTCAGTTTTACTGGCAAACTGGAGATTAAATGAACCACTCAGAAGAGATATGGACCCATTCATAAATGTATGGGGACACAACGCATCTCATGTAAACCTTTCCTATATATATATATATATATATATATATATATATATATATATATATACACACACACACACACACACACACACACACACACATATATATATAATGATTTATTGCTTATTTCACATCAAATCAGCTGTCTCTCTTTACATTGTGCAATATACCAATACACTGTAACATACTAACATATCGTGACACAGAGTTTGGAAACCTGTGTGTTACTGTGTCACCTGTAGTGTTGATGTGTGTAGTCAAAAAGTGGTGGGAGACAACAATTGTGCTCTCCATGGCTCCTCTCAACACCAGGGACAAAGGTGTCTTGCAAGCTGGGTGACATCCAAATGGGAATGAGTGGACCTCCTCCCTTGGATTGGCTTGGCAGCTACTTGTATTACCAGATCCATGCAAGTGCTGGGACACCATTGGCTGCTGACGGTCAAATGGCATAGGGAGGTGCACCCACCCACCCAACTGCAAAGGCCTGCAATGAAAGGTTTTCATGAGATATGTTGTGTCCCCAAACATATTGTTATTGCTTGTTATTTGTGTCTGTATCTCTTAGGTGTTGGCTTAACCAATAGTTTGCTAGTAAAGGTGAATTACTGTATTGTGAAATTGTGCATATCTAAAAATGTGTCACCCAAATGAAAAGTTTGGGAAATTCTGTGTTTCAGGTTATGAAGAGCCATTGACTTACAAGGGTTCTTGGGGTGCTGCATAACACCCCCCCCCCCACCTCCCCAGGTATGTGAATCTCTTAAAATTTATGACTCTCTCTCCAATGGGGACAACTTCCCTATGGGTTTTTTTGTAGGCCCAGAAGACGTATATTTTCAATTGGAAGTGACCTAGAAATTGACCCCTGGGGGAAAGGCCTGGTAAAAATGCCCCCACCCCATACTCTTAGTGGTATTTTTTGGACATTTGAGGGCAAAACATATTCATGTTCTTAAAAAATGGGAGAGGGTTGCATATGCTTCTAGTGAATGAAGTATTTTTATTACTGGGTCCATCTCAAGTTTACTTGCCAAGTGGTTTAATTTACACTTCTAGTCCATTAACATAAAGTAGTTAAAGGACTAAGACAAAGTACTGGAGAACTATTAAATTGGCTTACTCGACATATTTTGGACATCCAGAAAGATTGTATCATATACCTCTTATTGTTCTTGTGCCTTTGCTTTCATCTAGGTTGTGAGAGTGTGACTCACTCAAGGTCACCTTGGGTGAGTAGGGATTTAACCCTGGTCTCCAATTATAGTCCAGTGCTCGGACCACTGCACCATACTGGCTCCCGTCTCCCCTCCTAATACTTGTCAATGTTCCTTTATAATGGCACTGCAGGCTCTTATCAGATCAAGAGAAATAAATTTATTCCTTAGAGCCATGTCATTGCAAACTTATGTCCTGATATTACAGCTGAATGGCTTGACCCAAAAACAAGGCTTCCCATCTTGTTAACACATTGAACAGACTTTAGTCCCATACAAGACAGAGATTTGTTCAGCCATATGTCAAGCACATGAAGGGAACATTTTATTTTGCTTCACACTGATGGAATATTAAATCACAAGGGGAAAAAACCCACCAGGAAACCAGTGCTTTGAACTGTCTAGAAATTTTCCAAAGAAAGAATGCATGAAAGCTGGATTTCTTTCACTTTCCCTACCCCCAAGGATATTTTAAAATGAGCTTTATTGAAGAATTAATATGATGCTGTGCAAAAATGCAAACAGCTGCTGTCTCTGAAGTCTACGAGGAATAAAAGGAAAAAATAGGCAAGTTAAAGATACCATTGGATTATAGTCATCGCTGTAAAAGTCCCCAAGAGCTATCTAGTCCAATTCCCTGCCATTCAGAAACAATCAAAGCACTCCTGAAAGATGGCCATCCAGCCCCTGCTTTAAAACCTCCAGAGGAGACTTCACCATACTCAAGGCAGCATATTCCACTGCCTCTTTGTGTTTTTGTTATCTTCATTTTATTTGGGATTTTTTAAAAAATCCTGCTCCAAATTGTTTAAGCTCCGATCTGCAGTAGACTGTGGTGCCAATAGGGCCTTATAAATTGTTTCACTTACATAACCAGAGATGAACAACTTGAGGCATCTGTCATTACTTACACAGCCTGACTTTCTGCTTTGCAGAGGGATCAAATGGATCATCAATTGAGGAAGAAATAAAGACATTGAATGTAAACCTTTTCTAAGATGTAGTGGGAAATATCCCAACAGAGCCTTCCCAGCTGTCAATAGAACCATAAACTGCTATTGTATCTGTATCCTGTGTAGAACCTTCCCTCTTGGGAACAGTTGATAGTCGCTGGAAAAGTGTTATATCAAAGAAAGATGAGCTTTTCTTGCACCTTGGTCATGTCTGAATGTAGAGACGTTGCAAACTGTTGTTTGGTCAAGACCTGACTACTACACCATATTGGAAACCCTGGAACTACGCAAACATCTCTACATTTAGAGATGACCAAGGTGCCAGAAAAGACTCCAGAAGATAACCAGCAAGAGATAAGTGACGTTTTGGAAACTCTTGCAAAGTCACTGATCAGAATATTTTGGCACATTGGCTTAATTCTCATTTGTGCATGACAAGCTGGCATGTGTCTAGAGGAGGGCAACTAAAATGATCAAGGGTCTGGAGAAGAAGCCCTTTGAGGAGCGGCTGAAAGAGCTGGGCATGTTTAGCGTGCAGAAGAGAAGGCTGAGAGGAGGCATGATGGTCATGTATAAATATGTGAGAAGTCATATGGAGGAGGGAGCAAGCTTATTTTCTGCTGCCCTGGAGACTAGGAGGTGGAACAATGGCTTCAAGTTACAAGAAAGGAGATTCCACCTGAACATTAGGAAGAACTTCTTAACTGTGGGAGCTGTTCAGGAGTAGAACTCTCTGCCCTGGAGTGTGGTGGAGGGTCCTTCTTTGGAGGCTTTTAAACAGAGGCTGGATGGCTATCTGTCAGGGATGTCTTGAATGTGATTTTCCTGCTTTTTGGCAGCGGGTTGGACTGGATGGCCCACGAGGTCTCTTCCAACTCAAGAATTCTATAATTCTAACTTCTCCATAATTGTAAGCAGAATATACATCTTAAAATTAAATTTAGTTTGGTTCCTGCCTGTTCCAGTATGACAGCCTGACTCTGTTCCTCTTGGGTATGAAGGTATGGGAGAAGTGTATATAGTGTACAGCTCTTGGGATTTGGTTCCAGGACTTCCCATAGTTCCTAACTCCTGTGGATCCTAAAGTCCCATTATACACAATGGTGTAGTAAAATGGTACCCCTTAAATAAAGTGGCAACATCAAGGTCTACTTTGAAGTTTGAAGTTACTATATTTCATTAATTCTAAGTCTTAATTTTTTCCTAAATAAACATCTCTCAAAATGAGGTGCACCTTAGAATTGCAGGTGTGTCTTATGTATTTTTGGTGGTGGTAGCAGTTCTGAAATTAGGGTGTGTCTTACAATGAATGGCATCGTACAATGGAAGACATATGGTACATAGATTGCACTTGTGGGAAAGCCTATCACTGTAATAGCAGTTTCATTGTTTGTCTTGGCATTTGTTCTGGCACACTCACAAGTAAAAATGCTTGTTCTTCAGAAAAGAAACTTGAGAATCTCAAGATAAGAATGTTATTCGAGAATATAAGAATAAAACAGGGGCATATTTTGAAGCCATGCTTTGTGATTCAACACCCATTCAAAAAAAGCAATGTGAGAAAGCAGAAAGGTAGGGAATTTGATCAAGAAACAGTGTGAGGCAAAGATAGGCTCTAAATCCCATAAGTCAAATCGTAAATCACAAACTTACATCCACAAAACACTAATTTCAAACAAGCCAAAGTGGTGATGCCCATAGAAACATGAAAACAAGACTCTCGCACACTCTAGGTCAGTGTTTCCCAACCAGTGTGCCATGAGTGATCATCAGGTGTGCTGTGGGAAATTGGAACCTCCAAAACCCTTTCTTCCCCCTCCTGCCGGACACTTTTTCTTCTCCACTCGGGCTCCCTTCTTCCCAGCCTTGCTCTGCTTGCTTTGCCTCGCTTTGCTCACGCTGCCGCTTCTGCTGGAGGGGGGAGGAAGACGTGACCCGTGCGGGCGCTACTGCGCAGACTCGCCCCACGTCTTCCTCCCTCTCCTCCACAGTGCTCTCTGGATATAGGTGAACTACAACTCCAAAACTCAAGATCAATGCCCACCAAACTCTTACAGTATTTTTTCTTGGTTATGGTAGTTCTGTATGGGAAGTTTGATTCCATTCCATCATTGGTGGAGTTCAGAATGCTCTTTGATTGCGGGTGAACTATAACTCCCAGCTGTTGAGCAAGACCTTCGTGTGTGTCTTTCTGCCATTCCTGCCAGGATATCTATGTTGTGTTCATCGAAACAGGCCCAGGTTTCACACTGAGTGTATAAATACATTAAAAACATATTAACTATATGTATTACTGTGTTAGAGTGTCATTTTGTGTCATTTTGGTTGGTGGTGTGCTCCAGGATTTTGTAAATGTAAAAAATGTGCCGCGGCTCAACAAAAAAACCCACTGTTCTAGGTTATCTACAAATTAAGCAAACTATGCATCCAAATTGTATGGACAGACAAAAACAGACAAACACAAATAGGCAACACACCCATCTCTTACCCTGCCGCCCCCTCTTTTCATGAAAGTGAGTATAGAAAACTGAACTATTTTCTTTAAATACTTTATTTTTAGAATTTTGTGGTCTGAAAAG
Source organism: Anolis apletophallus (assembly GCA_030556195.1). NCBI lineage: Eukaryota > Metazoa > Chordata > Lepidosauria > Squamata > Anolidae > Anolis > Anolis apletophallus. Next base: position 26,337,737 of record JARBWK010000001.1, read on the forward strand.
TGCAACACAGCAATAAACTGCACAACAAAAGAAACAGGAGGACAAAATGTCCTGTTCATCCCAGGCAGCAATTTTGACTGATCAGTCTGTTTTTGAACAAAATGATTGCAGTTTGTCACCACTTTATCTGCCATGGCTTAATGCTATGGAATCCCGAGAGCTGTAGTATGATGAGGCACCAGCACATTTTGGCAGAGAAGGCTATATAGACCTTATAAAAGTAAAAAACATGAACCGTTGCCCTAGACTTCTTGGAGAAAGTTAATCAACAAAATATACCACCCTAATTCATTTTTTTCTATTTTAGGATTAGACAATGGCTGTAGTTTTTATTAACTTCTACAGGTTATACCCAATTAGAGTCTCCTGCCAAGAGAATCACTTTGGTTCAGGGATAAACATGAAAAAAACCAACAAAACAAAACAAGCAACAAAATGAACAGCTACTGGTCACTGCATCTCCTTCAAGATTTAGCACTAATATATGGGTCACATACCTGTATCATTCTTAGAGATACCTTCTATTAGCCATGGCTTGGTGGTTCAGTGATGAATTGTCTGACAGATGACCTAACAAGCTATAGTTTGTTCTCTTCATTTGTGCTCTGTTTCTCTTCCGCTCTTTCTGTCAACTTATGAGAGAGCAAGACAGGAACAAGTTACAGTTCGGGGTATACCTGCAACATTAACCCATGATTTGAATAAACCCAAGTTAACAATATGCTTATTACTGACATACAATTGGCTAAGGGCCCCCTGGTGGCACAGCAGGTTAAACCGCTGAGCTGCTGAAATTGCTGACTGAAAGGTTGGTGGATCAAATTCAAGGAGCAGGATGAGTTCCCGCTGTTAGGCCCAGCTCCTGCCAACCTAGCAGTTCGAAAACATGCAAAAGTGAGATCAATAGGTACCGCTTCTTCGGGAAGGTAACGGCGCTCTATACAGTCATGCCGGCCCATGACGTTGGAGGTGTCTACAGACAACGCCGGCATTTTGGCTTAGAAATTAAAATGAGCACCATCCTCCCAGAGTTGGAAACAACTAGACAATGTCAGGCGAAACCTTTACCTTTACAATTGGCTATGAAACAATAGTTAGTTTGCAAAGATGGGCCAACATTCAACAAACCACAATCCGGTTTCCTGTTGTGCTATTTGTGACTTGAAAAAAATCCTGCAATTTAATAATAATAATAATAATAATAATAATCTTTATTTATAACCCGCCACCATCTCCTCAACGGGGACTCGGGGTGGCTAACATGAGGCCAAGCCCAAAATAATACAACATAATTAGCCACAAAATAACAGTTTACATTTGACTGCTACAATTTCTTTTTCAGGGGCAACATATGTGTAGCTTTATGAGCTGCATATATATTAACTATTTGTTTTTGGGTGCCTTCAAATCATTTCCAAATTGTGGTGACCCTAAGGGTCTTCACAGGGTTGTCTGGGACTGAGAAGGTGTGAGTTGCCCAGGATCACCTGGTGGGTTTTTATAGCTGAGCATGGATTTGAACCCTGGACTCCGGAGTCAAAGTCCTGTGCTCAAACCACCACACAATGCTGCCTTTCTATCAAATGGAGGCACCCAATGCGATTATTTCTTATACCTTCTGGGATTAATAATAAATTATTAAAAGAATCTGGATCCAAACACCAAACATTTTCCATCTTTGGAGGCAGCATGGAATTCAACTAAATTGTTAGGAAGGAAATAAATATGCTACTTCAATTACAAAATTAAAAAAAACGAGTTCAACATATAATTCAATACGAGATGTTGCAATGTGCCAGGTTGTATAGCATTGTTATTGTTGCTTGTCTTCACGTCATTTCCAACTTATGGAAACCATAAGAAAAATCTATCATGGTTTTTTTTTTCTGGGGCTCAGAGTTTGTGACAGACTCAGAGGGGTTTCTATGGCCAAGAGGGGAATTGAACCCTGGACTCCAGACTCACAGTCCAATGCTCAAACCATCACCTCCTAACATGAACATTAGCATAACAACTGATGGATAATTCAGGTGAACTCAAAGCTTTATGTAGTACTGACATTAGATGATATAACACTATAAAAACATTTTATGTATCTCTGTGACTGATCTTAAGAGTTCCCACAATACATTACAGAAGATGGAATAAAATATGTGATCCATTTTCAGCTCTGGCTTTATGCATATGTAGCAAGCAGGCTGTTCATATTATTGTAATATGGAGCCCTGTTTTCTCAGACCTCTTCAAGAGCATTTTTTGGTTCTGGCTTTAACTGCACCACCTGAGAATAATGGCAGGCCCGCTACATATTCTGGACAACTGCCTTGGTCCCTAATCATTGTCCTGATATTGTCCAAATCATCTGGAGAGCACCTTGATCTGGGAAGGATGTGCTGTCATCAGTTCAAAACTGAGATTTCCCAGGAGATTTTTCCTCGCTTTCCCCAACAAGTAGCCACTTACAATCTCTGTCTCTCTCTGTGTAAAATATTATTCAGAGAGCCAATGACTGCTGATTACACTGTAACTCTATCTACTCGTAAAGGAAAATAATTACTGAAGACAACTGGGGAGCGCAAAAACATGAAGTGTGGTTTGTTTCAGGAGGACTAACCCATTAGATAGATTTTCAGTGGTTCCCAACCTTTGGGCCTCTAGGAGTTTTGTACTTCAGCTCCCACAATTCCTAACAGCTGGTAAGACAGTTGGGATTTCTGGAAGTTGAAGTCCAAATTACCTGAACGCCCAATGGTTGGGAATCACTATGAAAGTCCTGATTATAGTTGTGTGTCTCAGCTAGAATAAATCAATTCAATAAACTGAATTTACAAATATTTTAGCATCCAGCAATTGAATTCAATCTCCATATTCTAGTTGGAAAACAGCATGGTGAACTATGCACTACCTATCTACTACTTTCTGATAGTATCTTATCAGGAATTTCAGATGTTTCTTAAAATGTGAAAATTGGCCAGTGGCTGATGTATTTCCAGTTATTTCCAGTTATGACCTCTGAAGATGCCTGCCGTAGATGCAGGCAAAACATAAGGAGAGAATGCTTCTGGAACATGGCCATACACCCCGAAATATTTACAGCAACCCAGTGATTCCAGCCATGAAAGCCTTCAACAATACATTGTACATCAGCCACATTTGCTGAAGTTACTTACACAAACCAGAAAGGTTGCCCCACAGGCAGGAATCTGAGCCATCTCAATAATATTAATAATAATTTATTATTATTATTTGTACCCCGCCACCATCTCCCCAACGGGGACTCGGGGTGGCTTACATGAGGCCAAGCCATCCAAGTGCCACCTCTGTGTTGATGGAGGCAGGCAGGATTTCCCCGGGTACTGGTTGTGGGGGGTCGGGAGCAGGTGAGGGTTCTGCCCTCCTTTCTGCTAGAGATCCCTGTGTACAACTAGTGGGCCACTGTGTGACACAGAATGCTGGACTAGCTGGGCTGAGGCCCGATTCAGCATGGCTCTTCTTATGTTCTTATGTTCTTAAGCCCAACAACACAACAACAAAATAAAATTAATCAAAAACAACATAAACAATTATATAGAACATAAATAAAAAATACAACAATCAATATAAAATTATAGTAAAATAAAACCATTTATGACGCAGGACAATGAGCAGGCCGCATGTACATAATTAAAATAGAAGGGATAGAGATAAAAACAGGGGGGTGAGATAGCTGTGGGGCAAAATTATTTGTGAGGGAGAAAACTCTTTCAAAAAGAGGTTGAGAATGGAAGAATTTAGAGAAATAAAACTGACATGGTTCCATTGTATACAATTAGAACAATGGTTTAAAAATTGGCTAAAAAATAATAAAAAAGGAAGTAAGGTTAACCAATTTGAACAAATAATACTAAATGGGAGGGATATAGAAGAGCACGAAAACTTGAAAGGAATAACTAGTAAAGTATATAAGATAATAATTGAAATAAAGGAAGGAAAAACAAAAAATAACACCCTTAAGGAGGTTTGGGAAGAAGATTTAGGGATAAAAATAAAGGAAACAGAGTGGCAACAATTATGGAGACAAAGACATCTAAAAAATTTATCAATAAGGATTAAAGAAAATTACTATAAGTTAATATGGAAATGGTACCTTACACCAGTAAGAATAGCAAATATAAATAAAAACTACTCGAAAAACTGTTGGAGAGGATGCCAAGAAACAGGAACATATATACACATGTGGTGGCAATGTAAATATGTAAGCAAATTTTGGGCAAAAGTATTTAAAGAAATAGAAGATATAATGAATATTAAAATAGAAAGAAGTCCTAGTATAGCTTTATTATCATTATATAATAGTAAACAATTGGAAAAAAGGATAAAGATGCGATAACAAACCTATTAACAATAGCAAGACTGCTTATAGCAAGGAATTGGAAAAAAATATACAAATAGAGGAATGGTACAAGGAAGTATGGAAACTGGCAATAAATGACAAGTTAACATGTATATTAAAAGTAAAAAGAGGTATATGGAAACAAAGTGATTTCTATGAGGTATGGAGAAAATTTATTGAAAAAGGATTAGAAAAGGAAGAAAGAACCTCCACAAGAAATGAAATTTTGGACGAATGATATGTAAAAGCAATGGCTTGGGGGAGGGGGGGAGGGGAGCACAGTGGTGAGGGATACAAACATGTATAAGAAAAACATAATGGCAGATGCTAAAGATTGAAGTATTGTAGCTAGAAATGAATAACATGAATCTGCTGTAAATAGATATTGTATAATATTGTGTAAAAATTTTTTTTAAAAAAAAAGAGGTTGAGAAAGGACCTTCATATAGAGGGGGGAGGGGATGTACACTCAAGGCAAATATTGAGGGTGAATGAGGCATGAGATTATATAATTACTCTCCAAAAGCACAACAGAAGAGCCAGGTCTAAAGGTTCTTCTTGAAACTGTCTAAAGTAGGAGCTCGCTCAATCCACTACAATCCAGTGCTTCAAACTCCACTTTCTTTCAACAACCATCAGGTAAATGTGCTTAGTGTTGCAGCCTTGGTATAAGAAACACAGATCTGGCAGCAGTTATCAGCTGGGTATATTACACAAATTGTTCAAACACATTTCCCTACTTTGTGTCCTTGACAATTTCTCTCCACATCCTGTCCAGTGTTTCCATCCACCTTCTTCAGGTTCCACCGGGGCATTCCAATGTAATCCCATTATTTAATTAAACAATAGAATGCTCAGGATGTTGTTACTCACCAAGGTAAAAGAGGCCTCTGGTAAACAGCAAGTGATCCTGAGGCATTTCACAGACAAAGCATATTGCAAAACATTTCCAGAGGTAAATCTTAGAGGCGAAGGCAAAATATATCTCAAGTTACCTATCCCAAAGAAAGCTAACTGCATTCACATCCTATTGAAATCACTGAGTCAAGAAAATCATACCTGAACTAGCCACCAAATTTTAGTGGGGCTTGAACGTCCTTGAACTCCGGATTATATTTTCTGTTTCTCTTCACTTGTGACCTAATTGCAACAATTATAATTAAAGGAAACCTAGCAATGCTCCCCCCAAAGTACTATAAATCTATCTTGTGTTTGAAGGGAGTTGTTTCAGAAGGATGTTCCTTTATTTTCAGAATAATGCTTAGGTACACAATTCTGTTCTTTTTTATTTCAATACAAATGGATGTGATCTCCAAATACCATAATTAAACATTTCATATACTGTATTTTTCGCACCATAAGACGCACCTGCTGATAAGACGCACCTAGATTTTAGAGGAGGAAAATAGAAAAAAAAATATTTTCGCTCCCCCTCTAAAATCTAGGTAAGTCTTATCAGCAGGTGCGTCTTATCAGAGCCCTCTGGGGCGATGCTGCTTCACTCTTGCTCCTTCATCCCCCCCCCCCTTTCCTCCAGGGAAGAAAGAGTGGAGGAAGGAAAAGCAGCAAGAGGAGGAGAGAAGCAGGATCGGGCCCAGAGCCCTCTGGGGCAATGCTGCTTCCCTCCTCCTCTAGCACCTTCTTCCCCCACCCTTTCCTCCAGGGAAGAAAGAGTGGAGGAAGGAAAAGCAGCAAGAGGAGGAGAGAAGCAGGATCGGGCCAGAGCCCTCTGGGGCAATGCTGCTTCCCTCCTCCTCTTGCACCTTCTTTCCCCCACCCTTTCCTCCAGGGAAGAAAGAGTGGAGGAAGGAAAAGCAGCAAGAGGAGGAGAGAAGCAGGATCGGGCCAGAGCCCTCTGGGGCAATGCTGCTTCCCTCCTCCTCTTGCACCTTCTCCCCCCCCCCCTTTCCTCCAGGGAAGAAAGAGTGGAGGAAGGAAAAGCAGCAAGAGGAGGAGAGAAGCAGGATCGGGCCAGAGCCCTCTGGGGCAATGCTGCTTCCCTCCTCCTCTTGCACCTTCTTTCCCCCACCCTTTCCTCCAGGGAAGAACGAGTGGAGGAAGGAAAAGCAGCAAGAGGAGGAGAGAAGCAGGATCGGGCCAGAGCCCTCTGGGGCAATGCTGCTTCCCTCCTCCTCTTGCACCTCCTTCTTCCCCACCCTTTCCTCCAGGGAAGAAAGAGTGGAGGAAGGAAAAGCAGCAAGAGGAGGAGAGAAGCAGGATCGGGCCAGAGCCCTCTGGGGCAATGCTGCTTCCTCCTCCTCTTGCACCTTCTTTCCCCACCCTTTCCTCCAGGGAAGAAAGAGTGGAGGAAGGAAAAGCAGCAAGAGGAGGAGAGAAGCAGGATCGGGCCAGAGCCCTCTGGAAGAAAGTGGATGCTGCTTCCCTCCTCCTCTTGCACCTTCTTCCCCCACCCTTTCCTCCAGGGAAGAAAGAGTGGAGGAAGGAAAAGCAGCAAGAGGAGGAGAGAAGCAGGATCGGGCCAGAGCCCTCTGGGGCAATGCTGCTTCCTCCCTCCTCTTGCACCTTCTTCCCCCACCCTTTCCTCCAGGGAAGAAAGAGTGGAGGAAGGAAAAGCAGCAAGAGGAGGAGAGAAGCAGGATCGGGCCAGAGCCCTCTGGGGCAATGCTGCTTCCTCCTCCTCTTGCACCTTCTTCCCCCCACCCTTTCCTCCAGGGAAGAAAGAGTGGAGGAAGGAAAAGCAGCAAGAGGAGGAGAGAAGCAGGATCGGGCCAGAGCCCTCTGGGGCAATGGAGGAAGGAAAAGCAGCAAGAGGAGGAGAGAAGCAGGATTCCCTCCTCCTTGCACCTTCTTCCCCCCCACCCTTTCCTCCAGGGAAGAAAGAGTGGAGGAAGGAAAAGCAGCAAGAGGAGGAGAGAAGCAGGATCGGGCCAGAGCCCTCTGGGGCAATGCTGCTTCCCTCCTCCTCTTGCACCTTTCTTTCCCCCACCCTTTCCTCCAGGGAAGAAAGAAGTGGAGGAAGGAAAAAGCAGCAAGAGGAGGAGAGAAGCAGGATCGGGCCAGAGCCCTCTGGGGCAATGCTGCTTCCCTCCTCCTCTTGCACCTTCTTTCCCCCCACCCTTTCCTCCAGGGAAGAAAGAGTGGAGGAAGGAAAAGCAGCAAGAGGAGGAGAGAAGCAGGATCGGGCCAGAGCCCTCTGGGGCAATGCTGCTTCCCTAAACCTCTTGCACCTTCTTGCCCCCACTCACTTTCCTCCAGGGAGGAAAGAGTGGAGGAATGAAAAGCAGCAAGAGGAGGAGAGAAGCAGGATCGGGCCAGAGCCCTCTGGGGAAGCAATGCTGCTTCCTCCTCCTCTTGCACCTTCTTTCCCCCCACCCTTTCCTCCAGGGAAGAAAGAGTGGAGGAAGGAAAAGCAGCAAGAGGAGGAGAGAAGCAGGATCGGGCCAGAGCCCTCTGGGGGCAATGCTGCTTCCTCCTCCTCTTGCACCTCTTCCCCCACCCTTTCCTCCAGGGAAGAAAGAGTGGAGGAAGGAAAAGCAGCAAGAGGAGGAGGAGAAGCAGGATCGGGCCAGAGCCCTCTGGGGCAATGCTGCTTCCTCCTCCTCTTGCACCTTCTTTCCCCACACCCTTTCCTCCAGGGAAGAAAGAGTGGAGGAAGGAAAAGCAGCAAGAGGAGGAGAGAAGCAGGATCGGGCCAGAGCCCTCTGGGGCAATGCTGCTTCCTCCTCCTCTTGCACCTTCTTTCCCCCACCCTTTCCTCCAGGGAAGAAAGGGCGGAGGGAGGGAAAAGGAGCAAGAGGGGAGCGAACCAGCGTCCCTCCGCCTCCGCAACGGACCAGAGAAGAGGAGAGGCAGCGACAGGGTGAGTATATCGCAGCCCTCCCTCTGCTCCAGCGCCTCCCCCGCCTGCATCTTCGCTCCATAAGACGCAGCTGATTTTTCATCCCACTTTGGGAGGAAAAAAACTGCGTCTTATGGTGCGAAAAGTACGGTACATAAGTACAGTCCAGTGATAGAAAGAAATTTGCTAGCTAACGTACACAATATTCCTTTTTTTTTCTTTTTTGGTGAGATGGTTTTTTTGCCTGCTCTAAACTTTTTTTCTTTAAGGCCTTGGTGAGTTTTCTTAGTCCCCCACAGCTTTTGGCTTTTTGTCACTGTAGGTAGTCAGGCAGAGTATCAGCTGCACAGCGGAATCCCAGGTTTGAAGCAGAGCTGTCAGGAGTATTTTGGCTTCGAGCTGCACATCGATACCTATAGCAGTAGGACTGAGAAGAAAAACTGAACATTATCACAGGTTCCTATTAAATTACATTGATTCGGTGAATATGCCATTGTAATTCGCCAATGGATAACAAATAACATTAGTCACCCAAAGGAGAGATTCTCTAATTTAGCTCATGTGAACCGAAATGGACCAAGAAAAGTTGGTTTCTGAGACAAACAATACTAATAACACCCCATGGTGATCTACATAATCTGACACTCTAGTCCAGGGGTGCTCATTAGGTAAATCGCGATCTACTAGTAGATCGTGTAGGGCGTCCTGGTAGATTGCAGGCAGGAAGGCTCAGTCCCGCCCCGCAGGCTCCCGACGCCACCCAAGTGCTGCCGGCCCTGGGTTATCTGAGGTGCTTTCCACACAGTTGAATAAAATCCCATGTTATCTGCTTTGAATCAGATTATATGGTAGTGTGGACTCAGAAAACTCAGTTCAAAGCAGATATTGTGTTATATGTTTCACATGTTTGTAGTGGGTAGGTAGATCATTTTGACTTGGTTGTTTTATAAGTAGCTCGCATGCTGAAAAAGTGTGAGCACCCCTGCTCTAGTCTGTCTAAAGGAAAGAGTCTTCTAGGGTAAAAAGGAAAATAGGCCAGACTTCCTAAAATATTTAAAGTGGAAAAAAATTAAATGTGTTATTTCTCAGGTCCATTTTACCTTAAGGAAGTATTGCTGCAAATGATTTCATAGGACATTTCCAACTTCTTGTCAATATAAATTTCAGAACTGGGTTTGCAAGGGATGCAAGAGATGTGTGTTTGCAAGAGATGTATGTTTGTTTAGGGCTGCAAAAGCATGCACGAGCTGGAACTTTTGCAAAATGGGCATGTTAATATAATTTTCAGAACTGGATTTACTCAGCACTTTCCTAATTTTTTAGAATGCTGACTCTGAAGTAGCCACTGATCCAAAGCCTTTGCATGCTAATGATTTTGATCGTAACAGATGTCTTGCCGCAGACAAAAAATCTCTACTATTTTGCTAGGTGTATAACTGGGAAGATTCCCATCATCACTCTTCACATTGTCAGAAAAAGCAACACCTGTGGGATAAATCAGGCCAGGTCTGTTTTCATATATCTTGTAGCATGTGAACTTTAAAAAAGCATATGCAAATCTTTGCTATTCATGGTTCCTATGCCTTTCCTCTTCTTTGCTATGAGTCCAACAAGAATTTCATTTTCCGTTTTGACTGACAGTCTCTAGTGCCCTCCTGAACATTTCTGCCCTTTTTTCCAAATTTATTCTGACATGACTTGTACCTCCCTAACAGTCATTTCAGCTTCTTTGGGGATATGTGCTTTATCATGTGAGAACTACGGCTGCTACAGAATGATATGATCTATGTTGCCATAGAGATTTCCGTGACTTGCAATCCTTCTACAGGTCTACTGTGGCAAACTCTGTGCAAGACAGCTTGATGATATCTTTAAAGAACAGAAGGACAGCAAAAGAGACACGCAGCTCATAGTTGTGCTTGACGTCCCCAAGCACAACATGAGCAGTAATCCTGCAATTATAGCACTAGCACCTCTATTCCCAGGTCTACCACACAAAAGGTTTTTGCAAATAAGAAGCCTCTTGTTATATTTAATAAAATTACTAGGGGAATTGAAAGACGCTTTTATTCCAAAACTTTGCAATTGCCTATTATCTCAAGTGATTTAAAAATCTGGGTTGCATTCAATTGTAGTGTTGCACTACGTGGAAAGCTCTCGCGTTCCTGTGAGGCAGAACATCAATTTTTCAGAACATCCATTTCTTTTTCCTGTACCCATCGCCTTAACCTCATGATCTCTGAGCCTGTGAGTTGGGAGATCCTCCTGGGCAATATGGGATCGGGTGCTGAAGCTTGTAGAGAGGACTGATTAAAAAAAACGTTATGGCTGTGTTGTCGGAGGCTTTCATAGCCAGAACCACTGGGTTGCTATGAATTTTCTGGCCTGTATGACCATGTTGCAGAAGCCTTCTCTCCTGATGTTTCGCCCACATCCTCAGAAGTTGTGATCTCACAACCTTTATGGATGCCTGCCATAAATGTGGGTGAAACATCAGGAACGAATGCTTCCAGATCATGTCCCTACAGCCTTGAAAACTCACAGCAACCCAACTTCGTGGATGCTCCATCTACTGTGAACATAAGCAATGAAACCGGATACAACTCACTACCTTGAGGTAAAGCTTACAAACTGAGTTATGTACTTATTTTTAACATGTTAAATTCCACAGCATGAATCATTTCAATGAAGTGTTGTGGTTGTTTATTCGTTCAGTGACTTCCGACTCTTTGTGACCTCATGGACCAGCCCATGCTAGAGCTCCCTGCCAGCCGTGGCCATGCCCAGTTCCTTCAAAGTCAATCCAGTCACTTCAAGAATATCATCCATCTATCTTGCCCTTGATCTGCCCCTCTTCCTTTTTCCTTCCATTTTTACCAGCATCATTGTCTTCTCTAAACTTTCCTGTCTTCTTATTATGTGGCCAAAGTACTTCATCTTTGCCTCTAATATCCTTCCCTTCAGTGAGCAGTCAGGCTGCATTTCCTGAAGTATAGACTGATTGGATCTCAGAATTTTTCTCCAACACCACAGTTCAAAAATGTCTATCTTCCTTTGCTGGGCCTTCCTTACGGTTCAGCTCTCACATCCATACGTAACTACAGGGAAAACCATTACTTTAACTATGCGGATCTTTGTCGCCAGTGTGATGTCTCTACTCTTCGTTATTTTATTGAGATTGGACATTGCTCTCCTCCCAAGAAGTAAACGTCTTTTGATTTCCTGGCTGCAATCAATGAAATGGACTGTGTTTAATCTGATTTTGAGAATGCTTCCAGCTCATACAACAAAGCAGAGCCACTGATAATGTATTCATAAAAACACCAACGACATCCTGATTATGCATATTACACCCAGTAAGTCCCAGTAGGATTTTACCTTATTAAATGGAATTGGGCATTTTGCCTGGAATGTTCCGGCCCAGACACACTTTGTAGATCAAATCTGTAATTGGATTTGATTTACTAGTGTCCATTCTGTTAATTTGTGAAGGAAGATAATTGATACCAAATAAGACAGTTTTCAATTTAGAACACTTCATGATTTGTGCAACACGATATTAAGAAAAGCCAAACACGCTCCTTTATCTCATTGATTAAATGAATACAGTCAGCATTTGCTGGAATACATGACATCAAAATGATGTTCCCCATGACATCAATCGGCCATTAGCAGAGACAACTCATTTTCCTTTAAAGATGGGACCTGCTACTGTCTTTGAATTAAGAAGGATTGGAAAAGAGAAATTTTGACACATGTCTAGGAGAATCTCTATTTAATTGAAAAGATTCTCTGTTTCCTGGAGGGAGAACTACATAGATGCACCCTGGCGATCAGAAAACTGCTGGTGCAGAGATTCAATTAGTGTGATATAACTAGGCTGACCTAAAAATGACATACCAAAAAGATGACCATCAGCTACAAGACACATGTCACTTCAATTTTAAACCTCTCTTGGATGTTGTTGCTGCTGAAAGTCAGCTTTCCCTCCTTCCTCTGTCTCTGACCATCTGGAGTCCTATCGATCCTCCTCGTCCTATGCCATAATGACTAGAAGCGAACTCACAGTTAGCAGCATGAATCTGCCACTCTCTTTCTTCTAATTCTTAAGTTTCTATACCTAAAACAAGAGCAATAAATAAGGGGAAAATAGGTAACACAACTAAAAACCATGCCAGAAAGCAGTGTCTGTTGGGATAATTTCTCCTCCAACTGCAGCCTTGGAGATGTACAGTTGGAAGGCCAGCAACTTCGTCTAGAAACTATGAGTGCAAAACCTGCCGTTTTTTAGCATTACAAGAAAAGAAGAAGGGAATGAGGTCAGGGTGGTCTTTGGAGGAAGGAGACTGGTAAAGGTTAGTCATTCTAATTTGGGAAAGAATCACTAAAGTTTAGAGATGGAAAGCGTATTCATAATTTTTCTTTCTTAGAGTAAAAAATGTTGGGAAGGATTATAGACAAATGAAATTTTTGATCAGTTTTTACTGCTATTAAATATGTTGGAACCTTGTGGAACAATTATTTTGCAGAGAAACACACATGGAGCTTTTGTGCAAAAACCTGGGTGCTTCACAGAAGATAGAGTGAAGACATCTGCCCTTGCGCTTTGCTACTCTGCTGCTGAATATGCATGCCCAGTGTGGAATACATCTCATCACGTCAAAACAATGGGTGTGGCTCTTAATGAGACAGGCCACATTATTAAGGATGTCTACGCCCTACACCACTGGAGAAATTATACTGTTTAGTCGGTATTGCACCACCGTCGGGAAATAGCAGCCAGCAATGAAAGGACCAAGGCATTGACATCCCTGGCCCATCCCCTGTTTGAATATCAGCTAGCATGCCAACACCTTAAATCAAGAAACAGCTTCCTAAGATCTACAGAGATACTCAAAGGAACACCTCAGCAAGTGGGAGTCCAAAAGTGGCAGGCTAAAAACTCAATAAGTGGCTGAGACTGGATGAGAAACTCCCTCCTGGGCACACAGAGGACTGGGTGACTTGGAAAGCACTGAACAGGCTGCGCTCTGGCACTATGAGATGCAGGGCCAATCTTAAGAAATTGGGCTATAAAATGGAATCCACAGCATGTGAATGTGGAGAAGACCAAACCACAGACCACCTACTACAGTGCAGTCTGCGCCCTGCCACACACACCAGAGACACTTGAAGTGGCCAGTTTCTGGTGAAAGGAAATTTAGCATAATGCCAAGTTTTAAACTTTGTTTGTGGTTTTTAAAAAATACATTATAACTGTATTCTCAATTTGCTTCTGACATGATAAATAAAATAATAGTAAGAGAAAATGGGTTTCCTACACAGAAAACCTGCCTTCTGCCTATGAAACAATTTTTTTCTATATTTGCAAAAAAAAAAACCCCTGTGTTTTCCCCCCTGTGGAATGATTTCTCTGCAATACTTCAGGGTACTCAAATACAAGGAGAATACTGCATGGGAATATTCATTTCCTTCCACAGTGGGAAGTAATTTTTGTGCTGACATGCATGTAAGAAATAACTAAGGATTTACATTCCTATTCAAATTTCTGAACTAACCCAAGTGGAAACCTGGAATATATTTAGCTGAAGGTAGTTTACCTGTATTAATACTTTAGAGGAAACAGAAGTTGGTGAAATTCTGTTTTACTTCTACATTCAAGTCCTGAAATCACAGACAAGTTTTATTATCCTTTAAAAGAAAGCCTATTTTGTCTTCATTAGACTCTAAATTGGGCCATATTACTCATCTCTAAAGGAAACTGTTATTCTGTTTTTAATTGACTCAATCTACTAATTAATGTGTGACATTGATTTCACCTGAAAATAAAACAGTGTACAGCATGTGATCTCGGTATAGACAATGTGAGCTTCTTCTGGAGGATAAGAATGTAATGCATTATAAATGAAAATGTTAAAGTGTAAAACAAACAGAACCTCTGAACCACACAGAAGGAAAATGCACAATAAGATTAATTTTTAATTAGAATAAATAAAATTGGATGCATTGTTTTGCCTTGCACAAGAGATCTTTTGTAAAAGCTCTGCTATACATAACACTGGGAATTAGGAAAATGGCAGGAGGGAAATATTCATTTCCTATTACAAATACTCTTCAAGAATTACTGGTTACTAAGAATGTAGATAGCATTCATTTATATTTTCAGGCGGTTAGCTCCTCTCTAATTTTATTTGAGTTCTACAATTTCCTGGAAAAATTTCATTAATATAAGTGCAATATAAGTGCAAACAGCTTTACTGTCTTTTCTTTGCACTTGTGGTTGGCTTGTGGCCTATTTCATATTTCATTGATCCCTTTCATATGTACTGTTTTCAAGACAAATGTCATCCATCTGTGCATTTCATTTTTATTGCCAAAGTGCAACACTGTATATTTCTCCCTGTTGAAATTGAAATTTGTTTTGTTAGTTTTGGCTTAGCTTTCTAATTTTTCGATGTCATTTTGGACTCTGATCCTTTCCTCTTGGGTATTAGCTAAGCCTCCCAATTTTGGTGTCATCTGCAATTTTGATAATAAAAAAGCTTTCTATTCCATAAGTCACTGATAAAGATGTTGAACAGCACTGGCCTGAGGGCAGAGCTCTGTGGCACCCCAGTGGTCACTCCTCTCCAGGATGAAGAGGAACCATGGGGGAGCACCCTTTGGGTTCATCCAGTCAATCAATTCCCAATCCACCTAACAATAGCATCGTCTAGGTCACATTTTACTGGCTTCCTTGTGAAAATGTCATAGGGAGCCTTGTCAAAGGACTTATTGAAATCAGAATATGCTATAGCCACAGCATTGTCTTTATCTACCAAGCTTGTACATATATAAAAAGAGGTAAAGTTCATCTGGTATTACTTGTTTTTGAGAAACCCATGTTAACTTTTTGCAAGTATGGCATTCCTTTTGAACTGCATACAGATTTATGATCTCCTCCAGGATTTTTCCTAGTGTTGATGACAGGCTCATCAACCTGGTGGTAACTGATTGGTAAGAGCACTTCACAACAAAGTAATTCTTTCAACATGGCTTTAGATAAAACTTCTGTCAATATAGCAGTTCAGAAACATGCAAATGTGAGTAAATCAATAGGTACCACTCTGGCGGGAAAGTAACAGAGCTCCATGAAGGCCACATAACTTTGGAGGTGTTTACGGAAAATGCTGGCTCTTCCGCTTAAAAATGGAGATGAGTACCAACCTCCAGAGTCAGACACGACTGGACTTAATGTCTGGGGGAAACTTTTACATTTACCTTTTTAAGATAAAACTTATTTTCATCTTTCATTACACTGCTTTCTTCATTTCCTCTCCAGTTAAAATGGATTCTGACATCCAACAGAGGAGTTGTGAATGACTGCAAGGTTTCAGCACAATTGTATAACTCTAGCAACACATAACTATGTTATACAGAAAACACAGCCTTGACTTTGGAGACCAAACATGTCATTGATAATGTAGGGTTGAGAAAATGAAAGTCTCCAAAAATAAGCTGTTCAAAGACCATGAATTAAAAGGAAGGCTTCAATATTAAAACATCAACATTATGGATGGAAATTAAAGGCTCCAAAATAAGTAGTTCAAAGACCATGAACAGATGTAATCTCCTGAAATATAATCTCTCCTATAACTTCAGAATCACAATCATGTTGACTGTAGGCCTATTAATGGAAGGTAGAAAAAACAGGAAAATCACAGGAATGACTTTTCCTTCACCCTTAAGTACTCACGGTTGAAAGCCCCAAAGTGTTAGTTGACCACCTACTTAGCTCTTCTTATATTCCCCACTCTGCTTGGCATTGTAGTGCTGATTATGTATGGCTAACAGCGATTAAAACATGTACACCAATTTATAAAGGAAGTGAAGACACATGAGATCATCAGGAGAAGTCCTTCTTTCAGTCCCACCACCACTGCAAGCACAGTTGTTGGAGGTGCGAGAGTGGATCTTCTTAGTGGTTGCCCCTGGACTCTGGCACTCTCTTCCCAGAAAGGTCAGAATGGCCCCTTCCTTGCTGCTCTTACATTGGCAGGCTTAGATATTTTATTCAGACTGGACAAAGGTGTACTGTAGTGGTTTTAACTGAACCATTTTAGAGCTTTATATTTGTTTTTATTCTTTTATATTAAACTAATTGAATCATTTCAAGTATATTAATAGTTTAATTCTATTCTGATGCTTATTTCTATGTGTTTCTAATGCATTATTTTAAATTGTGAACCTGTTCTAATTTCCATCAACATACTAGTTGATTCTAGAGCAGTCTCCTAGAAAATGAGGTCTTTATTATATTTATGTCATACAATGGCTGAAATCCTGTTAGTGGCATTGCATCTGTATATGTGTGACCCCACTGGCATGTGCCCTGTCTTTCGGCAGCTATAATAGCTCCTCTATGACCATTTAGTAACTAGGAGAAAGTGAGGGATTAAGAGGAAAGTAGTGGTATTTTCTTGTGGCCAGAGACACGAAGAACACAGCATTTCCCTGGAATTCTGGAGGTTCTCCATAGGTGTGAAAGGACATTTTCTTTGTCTACCTGACTGCAGACGCACAACCACTACCCGACCTCCCCCACAGCCTGCTTTATCCACTAAATGGCCATAAAGGGCTCATTGGAAACAGAGAGGTAGGCTGCACTTTAAGGGAGAAGGCCTTGAAGTGGAATTATGCTTGCCAAAGTTTTGGTAGACTCTTGTCCAATAACTTGCAAATACAAAAGCATCCAAAAAATGGCACTTATACAAATGTTAGTTAATATAAGAGAAAATAAACTCAACAAAAATTGTAAAAATCCCTCAAAACCTAAAAAGAAAACACACTTAAAGCAGAGTAATAGAAACCATTTATCTACGAAGAGTTAAAAAAATGATTTGATCTAGCATCTAAAAACTGGAAGAAAACAGACATCAACATTTTAAAAAACTTTCCAAGAGTGACACTGTGTCAATCTCAGCAGCATCCTCAGAAGGTTTATTTCACAGTAGTATTAAAATCAAGCATCTGATTTGAGCAGATGGTAAGGAAAGGTAACGTTCCTCCCATTTTATATTTGTGTGCAAAGTGTGCTGGAATGTGTTGGACCAAGTCAAATCACAGTCTGTCTCCACATGTCTACAATGGGGAAAAACTTTTTTCCCTCTTGGTCATATTTGTTTCCATGTAATGTTTCTCTGAAAACAACCTTACTGCCATTTTCCCTCCTTCTCCATCTGGATGGCACCAAAAGTACATTCTGCCAAACTAAATCCAGATTCAATTGCACTTGCAGAGGTCCTACTTTTCTCTTACTTAGATCTTTTGAAAACTTCTGATCTCGTATCATGTTCTAGCAGCTGTGTGGGCTGGCCGCTGGAGTAAAAGGGAGATTGTCAAGCTCTTCACATTTTAGGTATGTCATACTGGGACAGCTAAACTGTCATCAAGCTAAAATTAGTAGACAACCAATACTTTATCTCTGTGAATATAAAAGGGAATGTAAATTAACAGTTCATTGTTTCATCATCACTTCAACCTATCCATCCCTAGAGCACTTTTAAAGTCATTGCCTTCATTTGTATGTCATGCAGTATAATGTTATTTATCGGTTATCACATATTCAAATAAAGCTCTGTGTGTACTAACATCAGAGTGGCAATATCTTCAAAATGTATATGGAAATGTCTTAGCCTTACCTTATGGCACATATAGGATCCACCTTTCTTTACTCTATCAGTCCCTGTTGGAGGTCCTTTCTGCAGATAGAAGGATACCAATTATAGTTTACAAACCTAGCAGCTGAATACCAATCATGTCAGCATTAGAGACCGGAAAGTGAGGGAGTTGTGATAAACAAACACTGAAAAGAATAGAAGACAGTCCAGTGGCACAATTGCTCAGTACAGTTTGTAATTGCCTTTTTCTTCCATCAAAGCTGCAAGCAACATGTTATTTTAATGTCTCCAGATAAAGTTGTAATATACTGCTAAGAGCACAGTGACAAGAGTGGGATTGTGGTGACAGACAGAAACTGTAAGGCAAGGAAGGAACCAATTTACTTCATGGAAAGAGATGCAAAATCTATGTTGATTCAAGACAGTGTGATAGGTTTGATGATTAATAAAATCTAACGTAACTGTGGATTTGTTGGTAGGTCAGTTCCTCATAATGTACACGGATATCAGAGTACCACTTAGGAGCTTGACCACGTGTAGACCTCGCATCCTTGGTACTTTAAAGCTGTTCATAACACAGAGAGATATACACATCCAGAAATTAGGCCATCCAAACAAGAACAGCTTGAAGGATACTTGGAATAGAATTCTGTATGGTAGAGATATGAGCCTAGTTCTGAAACTGAAAACCAATTCAGTACCTAAACTGAGAGACACTTGGGGGTCCATTAGATTTTACATGTGGTCCACCCCTTTCTATGACCTCCAGTTTTGAATTTTGGGATTCTAGATGTCATATAAGCTTAAACACTACCCATCCTGCTAGAGCAGAGAGAGAATAATATGGCCACAACTAATAGGCCAGAGTATACTGTAAGCTCTTTCATAAAATCATTGGGGATATGGAACATGAATGCTTTCAGATTTGGTATTGGTTTTTATTTTAATTACCTGGCTAGATTAGTGGTTCCCAATCTTTTTTTGACCAAGGACTACTTTGACCAGGGACCACTCTTCAACATTAGTACCAAAGGGATTATGAATCAGTTTTTGCTCAACTTTAGATTTGGTTTGGTTATTTGGGGTGCTGATTCGGAAAATTGCATGGGATAGACCACATCAGCTCTAGTTTCTGATGCAGAACATATGCCATCCAGTAGCCTAGTTGCCATCTGCTTGCCCACAGAAAACTATATTTAATAATCTAGTGTCAATGTGGTAGTAGTAATCCTTTATGGGTAGTCAGCCTCTCCCCTCCTGACATCCTCATTGCCACGTGGTTCTGAGGCAACGGTGTAGTAATGTTGAGGCCACAGACCATATTTTCATTCTTGTGGACCACTACTTGTCCACGAACCACAGGTTAGGAACCACTGGGCTGGAGGAATGGTGATGATGACAACAATAACGATTTAGTTATATGGACATTTTAAAACTGCATTTTGTTAGTGTTAATCTTCATATAGCACTTCAACCAGAAATGTAAGACAATTAGGGAATTCTGTGCAAACTATGAGATTCCAACTTTTTTCTATGCTCTTGAAGAACTTAAGGTACATATGATTGCAGCATACGCATGGCTGGGTATGTGGGTAGGTAAGTAGATAGGTTGCCTTCATGCTTTCAAAGTAACATCCTTTTACTTATAGTTCTGAGTCAGAAGTGGGCAAATTTGGCCTTCAGGTGGTTTCATCTACCTATCACAGCCAATGGTGAAGGACACTGCAAACTGTAGTTCACAATTGCTCACTCCTGTTTAAGTAGCTGCATATAATATTGCCAAAGGCATAAATATGATCTGCTAACTACCAATGGACAAGACATAAGTACACTTTCAGAGCTGCCTATAGTTCTCAAACTCTGTGAAAACTTTCTAATATACTGTTTGACACTTGTATCACTTACACATCATAAAAACCTTTGTCCCTCAAGCTACACACAAAATGTGGAAAGCTACATTAGCAAGCTAACTCAATAGGATTCCCTATAGTAAAATTAAAGAAAACCTCAAACCCAAAGAAGTATGATTTAAAATCTGAGAAATATCTCCATCAAAATGAAAACTATCTTGCTGCTGGAAGAAAAGTAACTGGCAAAAGTAGTTTCATCTCTAATTTGCAAAGGTCTCTCTCCCCCCCCCCCCCTTGCGCCCATGTGACTATGTGCGTTCTGAATGTGCAAAGATTATAAAGGGGATAACTTCTGCTTCTAAAGCACAGGTACAATTAGCAGGTTCTTTGGATTAAGTCCCCAGCTTCATTAATTATGCAAAGAGGAAGATAAGGGGAATGCAGAGCATTCTGGCAGCAAAGTATGAATTAAAGTGAGCATTGCACATTCCCAAGAAGGATTAATATACAGCAATTCATTACTGGAGCATTTGAGCTGTAACCTCTTCAGGCCACAAACTGCATTACTCAACATTATCCCCTTAATGGAATAGTACAAACATTGTTTTATTGCAGTGGAGGGAATTCAGCTGTAAGTGGATTCAGTGGTATTTGGGGGAGGAAGGGAGTGTATAAATAAAAAAAATTAATCCTGTCTCCAGTCTGTTTCTCATTTTCCCATTCTATATAGCTGGAATATTATATATTGAAATGGAAAGGTGGGATCTGGAAGGCCTGGCCTAAGTATGAATTTCCTTGTCATGGAGTGGGACCATGCAGGGTGCAGAATGGGTGGCTATAAACCTATATTTGAGAATGCAGGAAGGTCTTGGTCATAATACACAATGAAAGCAACATGGCAAAAAACACCATATTTGTGCTGATTGGCTGCAACTGTTTCTTTCTTTTCTGGAAACCTGTCAGGTACCAGCAGTCAATGACTCAAGAGACAAGGCCTGGTCCCAGGAGCATTGGTTTGAGAAGCATGAACCCTGCAGCTCAGTCTATGATACCACCAGCAAATCTTTCCTTCTTACTCCTATTATCAATCTCACACTCATGGTGTGGGTGGCATTTCAATTCTAAAACAAGAATGTGGTATGAAACGTGCCTATTTTCTCTGAATGCAAAAAACATAGGTAATCTCACACCAAGGGAGTCTTAAATTTAAGTACTTTTTGAGTTTAAAGTACAGGAAGGATTGTGGCTTTGGATTTCATCAGTTAATGAATTATATCATGTGATCACATACGAACGTAATCATACGTAAGCCATGCAAAAACAAAGGTTAGGTCAAAGAAACTCTCCATAACATTCCAGCATTAGTTTGAATAACTATTTATTGGCACCATTTGTTATTTCTTTTTAATTCCTGCATTTTAAATAATTTATAAGGCAACCTATAAGAAGGAATGTTCTACTGTATATACAGTATATATTACATATATGTATTAAGTATTTCTCTTTTGGAACGCTCACTGTAACTGGGATTCCTATAATAATGTCCTCTCTCAGAAGGCGAGTCAAGGGGCCACAGAGCTTGGGAAAGAAACAAATTGTATATAGAAGTGGTTCTCAACCTGTGAGTCCCCAGATGTCTTGGCCTTCAGCTCCCAGAAATCCTAACAGCTGGTAAACTAGCTGGGATCTCTGGGAGTTGTAGGCCAAAATATTTGGGGAACCACAAGTTGAGAACCACTACTATAAAGCATTACAGTCCTGTCTTCACATTTACAGGCTTAACTTTGGTTAATTTGATTATTCAGAGATTTCATTTATATGTTCTCTCTAGGAATGACTAGGTACTTCAGCATCACCCTGTGGCCAATTTCCACCCGAAAGTGATTATGGAGTTGCCCTGGAGGACCGAGATCAGTGGTGTCAAACATGTGGCCCTCCAGGTGTTTTGGACTGAAACCCCCAGAATTCCTGGCCATTTTATTTTGTCCTTCCTCTCTCGTGAGGGTCCCGTGCCCCTAATCCTCAACAAAGGTGCACAGCCTACAATACTCTCAAATTGGTTTTCTCATCTGACATATCCACTTCTTTTTGAAACATATTCTTTTTTTCTTTCATCCCCTCAATTTATCGAATACTTTCTGATCTGAGCATTAACTCTACAAAGTATTTTCAATTAAAAAACAATGATCTGTCGGCTGCCCCTAGGCTTTGAGAGAGAGGTGGCCTTTTGAACAGAAGGAAATACTTTCTTTTCTAATAGGCTTTGGGGAACATGCTTATAAACATGTGCTGTGTTGTCTGCAATTGCTTTAAAATTGTTCTTTTAGTTCTTTTTGATCTAGCTGATAATTCAATTACATTTTAAATCCCCTACATGATTTTATCTGTATTGCATTTTAGGCTACCTCATGTCCTGCTAGTGGAAAGAAAGTGGGATATAAATAAAATGAGTGAATGACTGTTCAAAGGTAATAGTAGAATTATTCAGCAGAGCCTTAATTCAACAATATGGTGTGCATATTATTTTTAAACTATTTTCCAATGTCATGGAATTTAACAGAAAATTATCTTTTGTGCCTTAACAATATTGGAAAGACAAGATATCCAGTGAATAAAAGATTTAATAATGCAAGCATTTTGATTGGAAAAAAGTTTTAAAATAATATGCACACCATTCAACACCAGACATATCTCTTCTACCCAATTATTTGTGTAATTACTTGCCCCATAATGAGGCAACTACAGGACTTATGCAAAAGTTTAAAGTTTAAAATGCATTTGTATATAGATAAGCATTGAATTGTCAGGTCACTTTGTATGCACTGATAATTGGAACATCCTGTGTCTTCTCCCCTTGGCCTTCGGTCTTCCATTCCCTTTTGCCAAGAGGGGCACTTTTGTTAACATTTCAGCATTTTGCAGTATTAAGCTCATTAACCCCTTCTGGGCTGTATAGCCATGGTCCAGAGGCATTCTCTACTGATGTTTCATCCAGCCAGGCTTTGAAGCTGCAAGGCCATTAAATGCTAATCAAGAGGGCCAATTGCAACATTCACACTGTCACAATCGCCGACTTAGAACTGCCCCTTTAACACACACACGGAGACGTAGCAAAGGCTAACTACTTTATTGAGTATATAAAAACAGTTCCAAAGAGTAAATAGTCCAATAATATGCAAGTGTTCAAAGTGTTAAGCAAGTAGTCCAAAGTAACGTAGCAAATAGCTTGAAGCGTGGCAAGGCTCGCAAAACCAATGCGGAGCAGGAAACAGGGCAAGGTTTCGCACCAATGCGAATCAGGAACCAGGACAAGGTGCCGCAAACCGCTGCGGCTCAAGAAACAAGGCAAAGGCAAGGCAAGGCTTGATGACCACTGTTGGCTTGTGGTCCCACTCGCTCGCGTCTATTCAGGTAAGACGTGGCCGGAGAACTGACGATCAGTTCCCACGGGCCGTTCTTAATCCCTCGGCCTGGAACCCCGACGATCTAGGGCCCGGCGTCTCCAGTCTCTACTTTCCGAACGGTGACGGTCTAGGGACAGATGCCAGCTCCTCCTGCCCTCCTCTATGTCCCTGCGCCTGTTGTGAGAACGGCCCCGCTCTTCCAGTCTAGTATCGCTATCTTCCTGAGAAGCAGCCTCCCGGGAGTTTCCCAGCCGCTAGTCTCCATCTGCTGCCCGGCCAGCTCTTGGGAACCTCGGCCATTTGGGAATTCATAACTATCTCCGCTATCTGCTTCGCTGCCTCCCATCTCCACCTGGTCCGCTCCTTCCCCGGGAGAATGCTCCCACTCGAGATCCCAGGCTAAACTCTCTACAGGTGAACTGGGCAAAGGTACGGCTGACCAATCTTGCTCTGGGCCTTCCAACTCATCCTCCGAGTCCCTTTCAGCCTGTGCGGGTCCCAATGCCAACGGGACCCCGGTGCGTCACCCCTCCCGGTGGCACGGCCGGGCCCCGGGGTGCTACACTAGCCCCCCCCCCTCAGGGCCCCCCCCCTGGGCCGCCCCCCGGGGCTTGGGCTGGTCAGGATACTTGCGGTGGAAGCGAGCCACCAACGTGAACATCTCGAGCCTTGACCCAAGCACGTTCTTCCGGGCCAAAACCCTTCCAGTCAATAAAGTACTCCAACTTCCTGTAACGGAGGCGGGCATCCAAGATGTCCTGCACCTCGACCTCCTCTCCGCCCTCCCGCATCACAGGGGAGGAGGCGGCTGCGCCACGTCAGGCCGCACCCCCTCGCTGGCGGAGCAGCGAACGATGAAACACCGGGTGGAGCTTCATGTCCGCTGGGAGTTGCAGTTTGAAGGACACAGGCCCCACCTTTTCCAAAACCTTGTAGGGACCCAAAATCTTGCGCCCAGCTTGCGGCTGGGGCGCTGCGTAGGCAAATTCTTGGTGGACAGCCAAACTTTATCCCCACAAGGATGTCAGGACCCTCCTGGCGCCGCCGATCAGCCATCCGCTTGTAGTCAGCTTTTCGCTGGTCCAATTGAGTGCGTAGCAAGTCTTGGAGTGCAGTGAGCTCTCGAAGCCAATCCTTAGCCTCGGAAACGTCTCCGGACGGGTCCACCGGGGGGTAGAACCGAGGGTGGTGTCCATAGTTAGCAAAGAAAGGAGTTTCTTTGATGGATTCCTGCGTCGCATTGTTGTAAGCAAACTCTGCCAGGGACAACAAGGACGCCCAATTGTTCTGCTGATAGTTGACATAGCAGCGGAGGTACTGCTCCAAGGTGGCATTGACCCTTTCGGTCTGACCATCGGTCTGCGGGTGATGAGCCGAGGACATCCGCACATCAATCCCCAGCAATTTCTGGACAGCCTTCCAGAACTGGGAAGTGAATTGGGTGCCCCGGTCAGTCACCAGGCTCTGTGGAAGTCCATGCAGCCGAAACACATGTTGCACAAACATATCAGCAGTCTCTTTGGCAGTGGGCACCCCCACACAGGGGATGAAGTGTCCCATCTTGGTGAAACAGTCCACCACGACCAATATCGTGGTGAAGCCCTTGGACTTGGGGAGGTCGGTGATGAAATCGGCCGAAATCATCTTCCAAGGGGCAGAGGGGGTCGGAAGCGGCTGGAGCAAACCGCCGGCTTGCCCCCTGGTTCTTGGCCCGATGACACACAGGGCAGGATCCCACATAGTCCTCCACATCCCTCCGCACTTTAAGCCACCAAAAGTCCCGTAGGACCAGTTGCAGAGTCTTGAACAGTCCAAAATGGCCTGCGGCCCGGCTATCGTGGCAAAGCTTGAGAATGTCCGCCCGCTCGGGCCCAGGGGAAACATAAACAGAGTCCCGGTGGTAAAGCACCCCGTTCTTTACCTGGAAAGTGGCTTGGGGCCCCTTGGCCAGTTGCTCCTGTACCCACGGATCGGTCCGCTGGCGAGCCTGGACACGCACACTCAAGGGTCTCTTGTCAGCAGGGGCTGGCGGGGCCACCGGAGGCTTGACAGGAAGCGCCCGAGCAGCCGCAAAGTTCTCCGCTTTAAGCAACCGGGCCTCGGACGGCCCGTCGCCCTCACGAACATACTCCGGCTTTCGGGACAGCGCATCAGGTTGCTTGGTCTGCTTGGGGGTGACATAGTGAATGCGGAAATTGAATCGCTCAAAGAACAGGGACCATCTCTGTTGCCTCTGGTTCAATTTGCGCTGGGACTTCAGATGCTCCAAGTTCCGGTGGTCGGTGTGCACCTCCACCGGGAACTTGGCCCCTTCCAGCAGGTGTCTCCAGACTTCAAACGCCACCTTGATGGCCAAAAGTTCCTTCTCCCAAATGGTGTAGTTCTTTTCCGGAGCCGTCAGCTGCCGGGAATAGTAGGCACAGGGCAACAAGTCCGTCCCCTGGGGCTGTAGCAGGATCGCTCCCACCGCCACATCCGAAGCATCGGCCTGGACGATTAAAGGGGTGCGGGGTTGGGGTGCTGCAAAAGCGGCTGAGTGGTGAACAGCTGCTTCAACTTGCGGAACCCCACATCCGCCTCCGGAGTCCACCGGAACGGCACCTTTCCCCCGCAAACACTGGGTGATCGGATCAGCCCACTTGGCAAAGTCAGGAATGAACTTTCTGTAGTAGTTGGCAAAGCCCAGGAATCTTTGAATGTCTTTCTTGCTAGCAGGGGGTGCCCAGTCGACCACGGCTTGGACCTTGGTGTCATCCATGGCAATGCCCGTAGGTGAGATACGGTAGCCCAGAAAGTCCACCTCACGCAAGTCAAAAGCACATTTCTCCAGCTTAGCATAGAGCCTGTGGGCCCTCAGTCTCTGGAGCACTTCCTTGACATGGCGATCATGGGTCGCCTGATCCGGAGAAAAAATCAGCAGGTCGTCTAGGTAGACCGCCAGATAGCGGTCCAACAGGTCTCGGAAAATGTCATTCATGAAATGTTGGAAACAGGCAGGGGCGTTGCACAAACCGAATCCCATCACCAGGTATTCGAAACTTCCCCACTTGGTCTGGAAAGCCGTCTTCCATTCATCACCCTGGCGAATCCGGACAAGGTTGTAAGCCCCCTCAGGTCCAGTTTAGTGAACACCTTAGCTCCCGCATCCGCTCCAAGAGCTCGGGGATCAAGGGCAGGGGATAGCGATTCGGATCGTGATCTTGTTGAGTTCCCTGTAGTCATTGCAAAGCCGCAACTCCCCGATTTCTTCTTGACGAAAAGAATCGGAGCCCCGGCCGGGATTGGGAGGGCCGAATGAACCCCTTCCGCAGGTTCTCATCCAGGAAATCTCGGAGAGCCTGTTGCTCTGGTTCCGAGAGAGGAGAGAGTCTCCCCGCGGGATTGGAGCCCCCGGTTGCAGTTCAATGGCACAGTCATAGGGCCGGTGGGGAGGCAAGCGTTCCGCCTCCTTCTCACTGAAGACATCCCAAAATCCGGCATACTTCTTGGGCAGGGTGGCCACATTCTCCACTTCTTGGGCCAGGCACGCCCGAGCCGTCATGCAGTGGCCCTGGCAATGGTCCGAAGAAAAAATTAGCTGCCTCTTGGCCCAGGAGATCTGGGGGTCGTGGAGCGCGAGCCACACAATGCCCAGGACAATGGGGAAATCTGGGAGCTTGGTCACAAGGAAAGAAATGTCCTCTTTATGGGAGCTAGTCCACATCCTGGTAGGAGCTGTATACTGAGTTACAGCCCCCGTTTTCAGAACTCTCCCATCAATAGTCTGGACACCCTTGGGCTCTTGGAGATCAAGAAATTTTAATCCAGCGGACTTGGCATAGTCTGCATCGATGAAGTTGTTGGTGGCCCCCGAGTCGATCATGGCGTGGACCATCATCGGCCCCTTCTCGGGAGACCACAAGCTGACCATTACAAGGAACAATTGTCCAGTCTTGGGTTCAGGGGGGAGGTTAGCGACATCGGCCGAGTGAGCGAACCCTCTTACACCCGGCCGGTCCCTTCCCCCGCCGCCTGAAGGGCTTCTTCGGACTCTGGGGCCCCTCCGAGGGCGGCAGAGGCCCGAGGAGTCTTTCCACGCGGTTTCTGGGGCACTCCTTAGAAAAATGTCCAGCCCCCGCAGTACCAGCATAAGTTGAGGCGCTGACGCCGTGCCTTCTCCGCTTGGTCTACTTTGGGCCGAACTGTCCCCAACTGCATGGGCTCCGGGTCATCCGGGCCGGCCGGCACTGGCAATTGCCGGGGTTGAAACTGTCCAGCCCCTTCCTTCCGTGCCACCGGTTTCTCCATCACGCCCTTGTCCCACCGCCTCCTGGTCTGCAATCCTGCTTCCATACGAAGGCTCAAGGTGATGGCGGCCTCCAGATCCGCGGGCCGGGGGTGTTTTAACATCTCCTGTTGCAGTTCTGAAGGTAGCCCCGCAATGTAGTGATACCGCAACGGCGGCAGACCCCACTGCGTCTGGGAGGCCAGAACTCGAAAACGGGAGATGTACTGGGACAGGGATAGATCCTTGCTCGTCAGCCGAGCCAAATCCCTCTCGGCGAGTTCTTCATTGACAGGAGCCCCCCATGTTGCCCTGATTGCATCTAGGAAAGCCCGCAGCGTGTTGGTATGGGGGGACTGCGCCCGGATCAACGCGGTGGCCCACGTTGCCGCTGTCCCTTCCAGCAGGTTGAAGACAAAAACCACCTGGGCTCGATCGTTGGCGAACTCGTTGGGGCGTTGCTCCAAATAAAGTTCCACTTGGCAAACAAAAACCTCCACCTGGGCCGGATTACCACTGAAGCGGCCAGGTGGGCTCACCCCCGGGTGCCGTCCGGCCCGGGTCCGCAGCTCACCCAATTCTCGTTGCATCTCTTGCACTTGGGCATCGGTCAGGTTAGCCATGGCGACAGTGGGGACGATGGGAGCCTGGGCGCGCTGCCGGCGGTTCCTGGTACGTCCCATGGTGTGAAAGGGGTTCGAGGAGTTCTCCGGCCAACTGTCACAATCGCCGACTTAGAACTGCCCCTTTAACACACACACGGAGACGTAGCAAAGGCTAACTACTTTATTGAGTATATAAAAACAGTTCCAAAGAGTAAATAGTCCAATAATATGCAAGTGTTCAAAGTGTTAAGCAAGTAGTCCAAAGTAACGTAGCAAATAGCTTGAAGCGTGGCAAGGCTCCGCAAACCAATGCGGATCAGGAAACAGGGCAAGGTTTCGCACCAATGCGAATCAGGAACCAGGACAAGGTGCCGCAAACCGCTGCGGCTCAAGAAACAAGGCAAAGGCAAGGCAAGGCTTGATGACCACTGTTGGCTTGTGGTCCCACTCCGCTTCGCGTCTATTCAGGTAAGACGTGGCCGGAGAACTGACGATCAGTTCCCACGGGGCCGTTCTAATCCTCGGCCTGGAACCCCGACGATCTAGGGCCCGGCGTCTCCAGTCTCTACTTTCCGAACGGTGACGGTCTAGGGACAGATGCCAGCTCCTCCTGCCCTCCTCTATGTCCCTGCGCCTGTTGTGAGAACGGCCCCGCTCTTCCAGTCTAGTATCGCTATCTTCCTGAGAAGCAGCCTCCCCCGGAGATTCCCAGCCGCTAGTCTCCATCTGCTGCCCGGCCAGCTCTTGGGAACCTCGGCCATTTGGGAATTCATAACTATCTCCGCTATCTGCTTCGCTGCCTCCCATCTCCACCTGGTCCGCTCCTTCCCCGGGAGAATGCTCCCACTCGAGATCCCAGGCTAAACTCTCTACAGGTGAACTGGGCAAAGGTACGGCTGACCAATCTTGCTCTGGGCCTTCCAACTCATCCTCCGAGTCCCTTTCAGCCTGTGCGGGTCCCAATGCCAACGGGACCCCCGGTGCGTCGCCCCTCCCCCGTGGCACGGACGGGCCCATGGGTGCTACACACACTTGACAAGAGTTCTTTCTCCCATCTGGGACATTCCACCAATATACAAACATCATCTGCCTAGTGTCCAACAGACCCCTCAACCTCTGAGGATGCCCCCCATAGATGTGGGTAAAACGTAAGTAGAGAATGCTTCTGGACCATGACCATACAGCCCAGAAAACTCACAGCAACCCAGTGATTCTGGCCAGTCATGAAAGCCTTCAACAACACATGTAGTTATACTTTTGCAGAAATGTTACAAGACTATAACGTTTATTTGTTCTTCTGCGTCTTCTATTTAAACTAGAGTGACAGATGGAATCCACATATCAGTCTTTAATCTCTATCCGTCAATAGTTGAAAGGAAGGTGAAAATAAATATATTGATTTTCAAAGGCATTTTACCAGTAAAAACTTTGACAGAGACATTAAAATAAGTAACATTTTAATGAGACACGTTTTATTTTAAAAAAGGAAAAGGATCAGGTCAAGGATTAGGTCAGCTACACATAAAACACTGCTCTTAATGTGAAAGACAGAAGTACCAAGCCACACACAGTACTCTCCTGAGGCTCAATTCATCCAGCCTTGGATTAATGAGACTATAGCTAAACTTTGCAGAAATGATGCACTAAAATCCCCATCCTATCCTTGAGGACATGGGGCACAGATGGCTTGTTAGGGAACACAGAAAAATGCAATCACTATAATAAACAGTGTCCAGGCTGTTATCTCTCTTTCTTCATATACTGAAAACAACAAAGCAGAGCCATAACTAAGTCCAAAAAGCAAGCCACAATTAGTTGGACTCTAAAAAAAAAGAGGTACTACATCACTCTTGTGGAGCTTAAAGCTTCACATGTGCTGTTTTGGGTCCTTTCTACCAGATCCAGCTGATTTCAATCTCCAGGTAAACTGCTATGTTTATTAGTAGGGAGGGAAAAAAGAAAAGGAAGACAATTCAGTCAATTAAGATGCACCTAGTATGGTTTTTAAGTGTGAAGGTTAGGAAAGGTGTGCTCATGAATTCAGTGTGCCTTCCTCGTGTGTTTCCCAGAGACCAATTATCTCATTGTTGGAAATGCCTCACATTTCCATCCTGTCTCTTCCCCATCAATAAGCAGAAGAAGCATCCAACACTAGCTGAAAACTGCTGGGATGGGAGTATTATTGGATGGTGTACAAGTAATATAGAGTTGTTCCCTGTGCTCTGTTCAAGAAGAGACATTGTTGTTGATGTGTTTGTTCAAGCTGTTCCTGACTTATGGCAGCCCTACAGCAAACAGGCACACGCATATGTAAATCATGCTTAGAATCATAGTGTTGGAAGAGACCTTGTGGGCCATCCAGTCCAACTCCCTGCCAAGAAGCAGGAAGATCACCTTGAAAGCACCCCCAACAGATGTGCACATATGCCAGCAACAGGAGTGCATGCATTGAGTCTTCTCCATCTGCAAGAAAATTTCAGAGCTCTCAAAACAAGGGACACAAGATTAAAGATGTATTGCTATCCCTCTTGTTGTTGAAATGCTGCAGAGCTTTTCACAGCCAAATATCATAGCACAGCCAAATATCATTGGTTGTGTTTCTGTGATATCACCCCATTGTTGCAATTATTAAGATGATTAAAAAATCAGTACAAATGACTAATAGGAAGATGAAAGCTCTTAGTATTAATGGAGAAAGGAAAGATTACATAATTTCAAAGTAGACAATGAAGACATTGAAAAAGTTTAAGATTTTCTATACCTTGGCTCAATCATTAATCAGACTGGAGACTGCAGCTAAGAATAAAAAAAAGGATGAGGGCTTAGAAGGGCAGCTATGAAGGAACAAGAAAAGATCCTGAAGTGTCACTGAATATGAAATACAGAATCATTCAAGCCATCAAATTCCTATTTCTATGGTATGGATAGGAAAGCTGGACAGGGAAGAAGAATTAAACTCTTTTGAAATGTGGCGCTGGAGAAAAATTATACTCCCTTAAACCAAAGCTGTGAAACCAATAGCAGCATTTACATGTATATCTCAGTTAGCAAAGTAGTTTCCTACACTACCCCCTTCCTCTCAAAAAAGAGCAGTTCAACATGTTTCAGAAAACTTGGTTCTTAAACCAACCATGTGCAATGGGAGAAAATATCTCAGATCAACCTGACATAAGTGAACAGAACATTTTGAACCTTCTAGAGACCACTTGAAACCTGGATGCACTGTTAAGATGCATTCAAGAAATATTCTTCCCCTGCTTTCAACTCCACCTATCATATGATTTCCATTTTGATGGCCATTGTTATGATGTGGATAGTTGGCTGGGCAGGTTATCTTCCTCCTCCCTTTTCCTCTGTAATCTGCACACATGCTCAGTTTGGAATCTTGGAAGCACGCACTGTTTGCATTGCCTGTTGTATGCAGGCAGGCACATCTACAATAGCAGATCAAAAATTATTTATTTACTTACAGTATTTATATTCCACCCTTCTCACCCCGCAGGGGACTCACGGCGGATTACAATATACATATACATAGCAAACATTCAATCCCATAAACACACAACATATATAGACAGACACTCAGAAGCTATTTAACATTCCAGCTTCTGGCCACCAGGGGAGCTGTTGCTTCCTCATTCTTTGCATACTTTCTGGAGATTTTTATGGCCTCGTAAATCAGTTAAATTAACCTCCCCAGAAAGTGATACCAGTCTTTTGGGCTGCAAAGGTCGACAACAAGCTACACAATTTTGGTTGGGAGCTCACTCTGACCCGGGCTGGCTTTGAACTCATGACCTTTTCGTGAGTAGTGATCTTAACAGCTATGTGAGTAGAAAAATGGCAACCTCATTAAGCAGGGAGGTATTTTAGGCACGACGTTTTGATCAGAAAAGAAAAGTCTATGAACAAAGAAAGCTCTTCGGCAAGGAAATTGAATGACAGCACCCCCCTGTAGCCAGAATCAAACACAGCCTCAAAAGATGAGGAAAAGACTATATATATACCTCTATCTGTTGTCTGTCTTGTTATTGTATAATCAGCATTTAATGTTTGCCATATATGTGTTCTGTATTCTGTCCTGAGTCCCCTTTGGGGTGAGAAGGGCAGAATATAAATACTGTAAATAAATAAATAAATAACTACAGTAGGATCTATTAGAACAGAATCCCATTATTTTCCAACTCAAACCTTATTGCACTGTTTGCTACAGACATGCTTCTGCATCCCAACACTTTCTTTCTTTCCTTCATCCCCCTCTTCATATTGATATAGCGTAAAAAGCAGAAAAAGGATGCATAGGAATCAGGAACCTGGGCCAGCATAAAAAAAAGACTTTAGAAGAAGGAATTTCTTTATCTGAGGCTTTGTTCATGGTTGTCACTCTTGGGTCCTCTTATGTTATACTTCTGTTTCCAGGTAACATGACTATCGTTCAAGCTGGCTGGAGATTTGGTAACTTAAATCCAAAGGCAACTGAGTTTGGGAACCACGACTTTAAATAGTCAGTAGAAAGCTAAATGACTGTGCTGATGTCTCCGATGGCAAAAGAGTGACTAACAGTACTATTTTGTGCACATACATGCATGTGAGAAAGGAAGAGCTGAAGGATGTCCTGCTTCTGCTTTGTCAACTGTAACTTATCCGCTGGCAAAGAAGCAGCCAAGCATAAATATGATAAATTAACTGTGCTGCTTCTTAACCTAGCAATGGATTTTAATGTAAGCCTTTTGCCTGTTTGGAAATGCAAGGTTGCTGGGCAAAGTACAGCTCAACACTAAGAGGCTATTTTAGCTTTGTGGCGCCACAAGCGGTTTGCACCCTCCTTTGTTTTACTTGTGGAAAGTTACAGATTAGTGTTTAGAAATACATTTCATATTGCTTTACAAGTGCTAGCAGATGGGGACCATTTAAATGTGTGATTGTTTTAAGATGTAATTTCATGTGTTTTTAATCCTATGTGTTTTATATACTGTTTTATAATGTGCTGTTTTATATGCTGTTTTTATATGTCGTCGTATGTACTGTTTTTATATGCTGTACACCGCCCTGAGCCTCGGGAAGGGCGGTTTATCAAATCGAAATAAATAAATAATAATAATAAATGTTTAAAGAAGCACTTGTAAAACAACTTTTTACAGGTGTAGAATGAGATTTGCATTACCTTCAATCTACCTTTATGTCTCCACTCCTAGACCTTTTCTGGTTTTTGGAAGGGATACTTGTCTCTGGATAAAAGTGTCTATTTTTCCACCCACTGCCTTCTAAGGTACAAAAAGAAAGAACATTTTTATGACCATAAAGGATAGGGAAAGTGTAGGCATCTTCCCAGCAAATGTCATAATCTGTTTCTGTCCATACAGATCCGTCTTACCTTCATGTTATCTGTCCCCTTGTCTCATTTCTGCAAGCCAGGACTGGGGAATGCAGAGTGTTGTTGGAATACTAGTTCCCATCATCCCCAGTCAGCCTAGTCACTGATGATGTGAGTAGTAGTTCTTGAAGGCTAGAGGTTCCCGGCCCCTGTCTTATGAGGTCTGCCCATTGTGTGACTCTCAGCAAGTAATTCTAGATCAATGCATTTCTACATAGGCAGAAATAGGGGCCCTTTCACACAGGTTTTCATGGAATGTAGCCATTGCAGTTGAAGTGGAATTATAGCGCTATAATTGTGTAATGTGGGAGGGTCTTTGGAGTTAAAACAGAGCAGGTAGTCCTCTCCTCTGCCTCCAAGTTCCACAGCAGAAAAACAAGCAGCGCCTCCCCAACCAATCTCTGCCATGCAGGCTCTTAGAAAGTTTAGATTGTCCTGGAGGAACCCAAGAAGGTCCACTGTGATCCCTATCTTGACAAAAGCTCCATTTGCACTGACTTCTGGGATGAAACAGTAGGTGACTCAAGTTCAGTGACCAAAAATTTCTGTTTAACTCTTTTATTGCTATTACTAAGACCTCTCCATTCTTACATTCTTGGCTTCATTATTTGATTGATTTGCCCACTTTGATTTTTGAAGGCTTCTGACTACTAGTTTTTCTTGGTGTTGGCTTGTTATGCAGTGCAAATTGTCAGTAATTATTTTGTTTGCTTTTTGTCGAACTTTGAATCTGGAATAGCCTCCTATTTCATTTCCATGAACTATGGAAACATTGTGGGCCAGTAAATCAAATAAAGAACCAAACATATAGCTTAAGGAGTGACATACAGTATGTTAGCAGAATAAGAAAGAATTAATTAAATATTTGGCTACTTACAGAACTTTAAAAGACCCTTTTTTCTTCTCAGTTTATTGATCCTAGAATTTTTTGCTCCTTATTTCAGGTCTTTTCACTATTTAGCTTCTCAACATAGTCTCTCCTAACCTGTTGCCCTCAAGATGTGTTGATCTACACTTCCCTGGCAAATGAAGGGAGTTGTATTTCAATACATTTGGGGGTGGTGAGTTGGAGAAAGTTGCCTTGGAAACTGTCTTTCTTTTTCCCATTAAGCCTCTCCTTTGTTCCTATTAACTCTGCTTAGCTTTACCTAATTCACTGTATTCATAATGTGTACAGTTAACCTCCCTCCCTCCCATCGTTCTTCCTTTTCTGCCCTAGATTGCAATTCCTTTGAGGCATGGGCCTGTTGTTAATTTAGTGCTTGTGTACTGGCAAGCCATGATTTAATAGTTACAAGTAATTAACAATAGGGCATAGCAGCACATAACCAGGAGATCCATAGGAAGTACAACAGCAATCCAGATTGTGCCTCTTTCAAAGTGGAATAAACTAGAACAAACTGGATGCTCATATTTCCATTATGACCAAAGTCAAACATGCAGGATCAGGCAAGCATACACATATTAGCTTTTCATGATCTCAGGTTGCATATAAATGTAGGTGGGAGCTGTATTTAATTCTTAATCTGAAGATATATTCATATTATCTTTTCCATACTAACATGGTAGAGCAACTCCAGAGGAAATTTCCAAATCAGCATTACTGTCTAATAAGGGGAGGGGGGAATTCAAATAATGACTGAAATCAGGGGTAGATGGCAATGGTCAGTGACTTAGTACTGTTTTAAGGAAGGCAGGAGCTATATATACAATACCTTGTTAAATTCTTGCTCGCAGATAATAGCTAGTTATGAGCTGTCAATCTTTTTGTTAACTGTCGTGGTAGCAGAAACACAGGACTTGAAGTGACAGTATTCCAAACAATGTTCCTGCATTTTTCTTTAAATCCTGTGATTCTTTTGGGTTAGTTAACTTTTAGATGACGGATGAAAAATATTACAAAAGTTTACCTGTATCACACATCAGTTTCACGAAATCAAGGGTATGCATAGACCTTCTAGACAAAAACAGACTCTGCTTTGGAGAGTGTGCCATAGAAGAAATCACTGTAGCTGAAGAACAGTTTGTTGATCTCATCTTACACATTTCTGTCACTTTGGATACCTTCGTGAAATAAAGTGTTGATCTCTCACATACAGGAAAACAACATACACAAACACAGAAACAGAAGGGGAAAACAGCAGACAGTTGTGTGGCAAGAGATGATGCATTGCTAAGCTAAATTTACTAATCAGAGCAGACAAATTTTCTTTCTCAATGGTTTGATGGAATGCCGGCCACTTATTATGAGGCAAAAGCCAGCACAGAACAATAGGTGGAAGCATCAGCAAGAAGGGAATACAAAAATACCTATATTTTATGAAAGTATAAGATACATGTACAAAAACTTTTGAGTATCAAATCACAGAACCAAGTTAAACCTCTACTCAATGCAGGATCTCCAGTTGGAATATCCAGAGCAGGGAGTTGTCCATTTTTTTAAAAACAAACAAACAAACAAACAGTGAAATACATCTTATCACCTCTCTAGGCAATTGGTCCCATTGCCAACTGCTCTTCCTATCAAGAAGTCTCTGCTAATGCTTAATCAAACCTCACTCTTGTATAACTTAAAACCTTTAGACCTAGTTCTATCCTTCCACCTGAACATTAGGATGAACTTCCTGATGGTGAGAGCTGTTCAGCAGTGGAATTCTCTGCCTCAGAGTGTGGTGGAGTCTCCTTCTTTGGAGGCTTTTAAGCGGAGGCTGGATAGCCATCTGTCAGGGGTGTTTTGAATGCAATTTTCCTGCTTCTTGGCAGGGGGTTGGGCTGCATGGCCCATGAGGTCTCTTCCAACGCTATGATTCTTCACAGCAACACAAAACAAACTCGCACCCTCTTTTTGTGGCTACGCTTGAGGTATTTAAGTGTTATCATGGCACCCTTTAGTATTCTTTTCACCAAGCTAGACATGGCCACCTCCTTCTACTTCTCCACATGTATTTTGTTCACAACCTTCTTATTGTCCTCATTGCCCTTTTCTGAGCTCACTCAACTTTGTTTTTATCCTTCTTAAAATGAGATATGAGAATAAAACTCAATAACTCAGTTGAGACTTGGCCAATTGAGAATATTGTGAGACTATTATTTCCCTCAACTTGGAGACTATGCTTCTATTAATAAAGGTTAAGACAACATTTGTATTCGTTGTTACAGTATCACACTGCTGGTTAGTGTTAATCAACAACAACCCCAAGGTCCTTTGGACATGTAGTATCACTAAGTCTTTCTCATCCTATACATGTGCACTTGGTTTTTGTGGACTAAATGTAGAATTTTGTATTGCTCATTTGAAGGCAGCAAACTTCTTGACGGTTCTCCCTCTGAGAAATAAATCTCCTATTACCAGCACCTTTTTTCTTGCTGCATTTGGAGTTTAGGCTGCCTCCTTCCCTGGCATGAAGGATTTGCACCTCTTCACTGCTATTATTTTATTTTATTTAGTTAGTTAGTTTTATATACCGTCCTTCCCCGAGGGCTCAGGACGGCTTACAGAGAACTCTTCTTCAGGAAGAGTTTAGAATAGAATCGCTTTGTGCATGTTCTGCTCTTGATGGTGCCTGTCCTTCAAAATGCTCACTCTGTATTACAGACATCATTGTTTTCCTTGGTAGTTTTTTCCTTTCATTCTGTAAGATCATTTCTCCATCTTTTCTATCCAGGAAGTCCTCACATTCTCTGATGTGTTGGAGATTCTTAATACTTATCTGTGGTGTTCTGACCACTTTTCCAAGACAACAAGCAGTTGACACTTGCAGTCATAGAAATTGTCTGGCAAGAAAACAAACATTGCAGAAAAAACTGCTTGTTCTTCCTACATCTCTGCAGATTTCAGATTGCAATAGCTCTTGGTGGCATGATTGCACATGCAACAAGGTGCATGAAACTGACCCTCACAGATTGAGCTCCAAAGACTGAGACAGCAGTGGCTAGCTCTGTCCCAAGCAGGAGTTCCACTCCCTTAAACCATGCGCTCAAGGAGAGCCCATGGCCAAAACTAAACAAAAGCCTCTCCTACAAGCTTCAAAAACACAGTAAAAAAAACAAGGATGGTCTCCAAACACAGCTCACCTTCTGCACTCTTCTCAGAGCTGTGCTTGTATTTGCACAGCTGTATTTCCCAGCGCTGCACAGCATCAAAAATTACACACACACACCAGGGGGCACATTTCAGAAGATGCAAAATATCTCTTGGTTTTCAATTCCTTAGCTCAGATCAGATGCCTTTACTCCAGAACAAAAATAGAAGGCATTAAAAACACTTTCTAGGCTGATGGGAACTTTAATTATAGTAATGAACCATAGTTCCTGTTTATTTGTGCCACCTGGAGAATTTTTATTTTCACTACTCCAAAGAAATAGCATCTTGGAGGCCTAAACATAAGACACTTAGAAAATAAGCACTAACTGCACCACCCACTTAAATACTCTCATATTGCAAGTCAGTCCAAGATTACTTATCTTCAGAGACACTGGTTGGGGTATAGAGAGAAACAGGCTCCTACTCCTCTATTTGCAGCAAGAGCTCTGTTGGTGCAAACCAAAGATCTACTCAGCCCAGCATCCTGTAGTCTGCAGTGGTCCATAAGCGCGAGATGGAGACTGTGTTGTCAGACATGGTCCTCAAAGGAAAGAGTGACCCAAGGACAGAGAAATTTTCACAGAAGAAAATTGACTGCCACATCCTACCCATTTCCAGGAGTCACTCCTTTCTGGAAGAGGAGTAATCAGCACCCCCCCCCCCCCCCAAATGTAACTGAGGAAGCATAATCAGTTCTAAAGAGCCAAGATGGATTAATTCAGGACATGTAGACTCTATTATTTTTTCTGAAAGCCTCTAAATGGAACAATGAAAACAAGCTGGCAATGTTAGTCATCTTTTCAAAGATAAGCAGGATCTAACTGCCTTAAATTAAAAGAAACACACAAGGTTACTGGCTATGGAAGCTTGAGGTTGCTTTTGTAGTGAATATTATCTTGACCCTTGGGAAATGAAAGCTTTCCTTCAAACTGTACTGGGAATGTAGAATGTACTTGACTATATGTAACACTTTCTCCTTGATTGCTCACGAACACTTCAATAAAGTTTGGACTCCCCTTTTGTCTTTCATTTTAAACAGTATCTTTGTAAAAAAAAAATATGTGGTTGTGTATATCGTTGATCTCTGTCACTTCTTCTTGATGCTGACTCCCAATAAATGTAACCTAAACCATCATCTCATTAACCTTTTGTTTACTTGGAAGAGAGTCATGTTTAAATATTTGAAAGGATGTCATAAGGAAGACGGAGAAGCCTTGTTTTCTTCTGCCCCGGAAACTAGGGCTCGGAGCAATGGGTTCAAATAATAGAAAGAACTACCTGACAATTTAGCAGGGAAACTCTGCCTCAGAGTGTCATGGAAGCTCCTTCTTTGGAGGCTTTTAAACATAGGTTGGATGATCATCTGTCAGGGGCACTTTGATTGTACTTTACCTGCATGGCAGATGGTTGGACTAGACGGCCTATGCAGTCTATAATTATCTTGGTCTTTCTTTAAGCATTAACCCAAACTCTTCTTGAACCCACAACTTGGAGTGAACCATTCCACTCTGTGATAATAGACTCTTCTATTGGCAACACTTTTTCTAGAATTGGGCAACACAACTGAGGAATATAGCTTATCATGTCTCCTCTCAACCTTTGTTTCTAAAGACTTTGCTTCTTTAAGCTGCTCCTCATAGGGCATGATCTCCAGACCTTTAATCATTTTAGTTGCCCTCCTCTGGACACCTTCCAGCTTGTTAGTATCTCTTAAATGGTGGTGCCCAGAATGGGGCATAGTATTCCAGGTGAGGTCTGACCAAAGCGGAATAGGGAGGCACTATGACTTCCCTTGATCTAAACCAGTGGTTCTCAACCTGTTGGTTCCAAGATGTTTGGGCCTTCAACTCCCAGAAATCCTTACAGCTAATAAACTGGCTGGGATTTCTGGGAGTTGTAGGCCTAAACACCTGGGGACCCACAGGCTGAGAACCAAAACACTATACCCCTTTTTATGCAGCCCAAAATCCCATTGGCTTTTTAGCATAAAGACAGCAAAACAGGCAATAACAAATGGTGGGCTTGATTACTCTTACAGAAGAACTCAAACACAATTTGTGATTGAGGCATTCCTTAAGGATGTATTTTTAATTAGTAAACTAACTGAACTTTCCATGTTACAAAAATGGAACTCAGATATATATTTGATATATAAATATTCAATAGAGAAGAGGAAAATATCTGTATGCTAGAGGACTGTATAAATGGCCAGGCAATGATTTTGTTTCCTTGTTTTGCTCTCACAATGCTTTGCCCATATTTAAGTTACAAACATTATATAATAATTGTATGATTTACTGTAAACAAATCAAAGCAATGGGATGGATGGAATGATTGCATGCATAAACAAATTATTCTGAACATATAAAGCTGCCATAATTAATCACATCTCTGGTCCATCACATCTCAAATTACAAGAGCTTGGCAATGTTAGTTTCTTAAAGTGCATCTCCCAAAATCTTCCATAACAACTGTGAGAGTAAAAAACAAAACAAAACAAACATGTATCTGCTCTGCCAATCATCCTGGTAGAAGCTCCCCAAAGCCCCAGACAGAATTCTTATGCAGCTCTGCTACTGAAGTTCTTTTTGAACTATAACATGCAAAACATATACTCTAGAATTGACAGAGCTCTACCCCTTGATCTCAGCCATTTTCTAGAATCAAATTTAAGCCTAAAGTAATGGTTTCTTGAGAAGAAAGCATAGTTCCTATAAGAATCATTATAATATAACCATACTTTGCATATAAAACACCTGACATCTATTATTTATTTATTTATTTATGGTATTTGTACCTCGTCGCTTCTCACCCCTGAAGGGGGACTCAGCACGGCTTACATTCACAGCACTGCAAGCCGCTACACCACAATACAGAAAAATATCAAATGCACAGAATGCACCTACAAGCATATATGACAAACACTGACAAAGCTGCAGGAAAGTTGCCATATTGACTTTCACCACTAAGACTAGAATCCTTTACATGT
This sequence comes from Anolis apletophallus, assembly GCA_030556195.1. Lineage (NCBI taxonomy): Eukaryota > Metazoa > Chordata > Lepidosauria > Squamata > Anolidae > Anolis > Anolis apletophallus. The sequence goes on from JARBWK010000001.1 coordinate 26,378,137, forward strand.
TTTCATTTGAATAAGTTCTGTTGGAATTGCTGGGCATTTCTTCCCTGTAACTTGTATAGGATTGCACTGTAAAACTCCTTGCAGAGCTTTCACAGTTACATTTGAAACTGCTATTTCATCTCAGACTTCCTAACAGGTCAGCTTTGAATCTCCCCAAGAATCAAGATTCGGAACAGCTTTCTCAACACCTTCCCAACAGTTTACACCTCAAACAGCCATCTGATGAGTTTCAAAGTCTACAGGATTTTCTGTAGTGATCTTCGCAACAGACTGGGCTTTATACTCTGTCTATCATCTGAGGCTTCTGTAGCTTACAATTACGCACTGTACAGCTACTTTTGTCTTAAATTTAGACTCGAATAAATTGGGATTTTTAGCTCAACACAGACTTAAGCAGTTCACAATATTTAATAGCATTATCTATAAGTAAAAAATAGATTTTGTTAAATTTTGTATTTGATAGGACATCAACAAGATCCCATTTTCATTGCACTCACATAAAAACAACCTATAAAGGCAATGTAGATATGCTGGGGTTTTTTTCCCTTTCCTATAAATCCAAAATGCAAATTTACTGTAAAAATTCTCCGTTCCTTTGGAGTAGTGGTTCCCAACCTGCGGTTCGTGGACCACTAGAGTGGTTTGCAAGAAGAAAAAAAACTACATAGTTGCAACAAGAGCCTCGCAAAACCTTCTTATAATGCCGAGGCTTATTAAATATAGTTTTTGGGAGTCAGCAGATGGCAACTACTGGATGGCATATGTTCTATATCAGAAACTAGAGCTGATGTAGTCTATCCAAAAACTGATTCATAACCCTTTTGGTATTAATGTTGGAGAGTGGTGCCTGGCTAACGTGCTTCCTGGTCAGATGGTCCCCAATCGAGTAGCCTATGATTTAGAAAAAAAAGATTTGGAACTACTGCTCTGGAGGGAAAGCATGGGCAGCAGCTCTATCAGGGGACCTCATTGGTGGTACAGAGAGAGAATTTCTCCATTAGGAAAGACTTGGAGGTATGTGCAAAAAATAGCTTTAAATATAACAGGGCTGTCCAACTGGCGGCCCTGGGGCCGTACACGGCCCCCCAGCCTGTTGGCTCCGGCCCCAGCTATGCCCCCGGCCGCCATTTTTTAATTTTTTTGAGAGGGGAGGCGGGGCAGGGAGGAGGAAGTGAGCCAGCTCCTCCTCCCTGCACCGCCCCCTCTGTCCTTCTCTCCATGCCGCCGCTGCGAGTTCGAGACAAGGGGCGGTGCAGGGAGGAGGAGCCAGGTAGAGAGGAGCGTGCCTAAGAGGAGGAAGGCAAGCGCTTGCCTTCCTCCTCTTTAGGCACGAGCCTCCGTTCTGTCTCTCCCACCGGCGCCCTGACCCGGGCGCCGGTGGAAGAGGCAGAACAGGGGAGGGGGGTGCCTAAAGAGGAGGAGGGCAAGCGCTTGCCTTCCTCCTCTTTAGGCATTTGCTCTCCGTTGTCTCTCCCACCGGCGCCTGATCAGTGCGCCGGTGGAAGAGGCAGAACAGGGGGGGGGCGTGCCTAAAGAGGAGGAGGGCAAGCGCTTGCTTTCCTCCTCTTCAGGCACGGGCTTCTCCGTTCTGTCTCTCCCACCGGCGCCCTGATCAGGGCGCCGGTGGAAGAGGCAGAACAGGGAGGGCGTGCCTAAAGAGGAGGAAGGCAAGCACTTGCTTTCCTCCTCTTCAGGCACGGGGCTTCTCGTTCTGTCTCTCCACGGGCGCCTGATCAGGGCGCCGGTGGAAGAGGCAGAACAGGGGAGGGGGCTGGCATGACACTAGGAGGGAAGGAGAAGCCATGGAGGGCTCCCTTGGCTTTGCCTTCCCTCCTAAAGAGTCACGCCAGCCTCAGAGCGAAATCGCCGCTTCTGAGGCTGGCGTGACACTTTAGGAGGAGGGACCGGGGGCGGGGCTGGGGGCGGGGGCGGGGCAGAGCGGCCCCCCAGGTCTTCAGTGACTGGAAGTCCGGCCCTAGGTGCAGTAGAAGTTGGACAGCACTGAAATATAAGATCCAGCATCTTATATTTAAAAAGAAAATTCCATGCACAAGGATCTATGATGTATCTTAGAAAGGATTCCTATGCACTGCTTCTTCCTTTCTACATGCCTAGGAAAGGAGAGATAGAGAAATAACCACCCCTGTGTTTACTGCAAGAGGCTGAATAGCAGTGGATAACGTACAGCTCTGCCCTTTCTGCTTCTCGGGGCCATGTGCATCTTTAATCTTCTACAATCTCAGCAATCTGAAAGGAGGAAAGATTAAAAGCAGGGGCAAGCAACTGCCTGCCTAATAATTTTTACCCTCACCGGTGCATAAAGCATTCTAGAAGTGACATTCCCCTCCAGGATAGGCTGGAAGTTCTTTGAGAGACTGAAGCTAAAATATATTGATACAAGTGGTTCTGTTGCATTTTGAATAGTGGAAATGGCACTATTTCTCCTCCATTGGAGGCTGCTATCATCATCCCTCTTCAATATTCCCAGGTGTACATATCAGCATCAGGGTCCAGAGATGATGAGAAGAAGGATAAGATCACCTGAAGATGTCTGACATTTTCGCCCAGCTGGGTAATAAAATTGGCTTTAGAATTAGTCATAGGGTCCCTTTTCCTATAAAGCCCTTAGGTCTCTGTGTTTGGCTAATTATTACACTATATAACAAAATTTGAAAAAAAATCTATTCCTGGTTTGAAAGTATTATTTCTGCTTAACTACTTTGAAACTAGTTGTTAAACTCCAGAAACTTCATTTCTGTGGCTGCCACAAATTATGTTGAATTGGTTGAGACTCGGTGAAATATTAATTGAAAAACTATAGCAAAATGTGCTGCTGGATGTCCTGCAAAAACAAAGTTTTTGCAGTTTTATAAACCTTTTCTATGTTTTTATGATATAACCAATTAGGAAATGAAATTTACAACCCAGGGACAAAAATCATGTTACATAGTGTTACGGTCTGATGCTGAATTGTGGCCGTGCACATCAGACAAAACTACGTAATCACTGAAGGCATCAATACTGAACATTGCGTAATTATTGACAAGGTTTGCACTTGGGATTTCTCGCAACTAGATTGTCATAGCATTGGAAGAGGAGTAGTCTTATACAGCGAGTATATCCCTAACTGCATTTTATCTTGAAAAGTTGGGGGTTGTCTTATACACCCAGTCAATTTGTACGGTGGAAAATATGGTAACAAAAACAACAACAATACTTTATTTATATCCCACCCCCTCTCCCCAAACAGACTTGGTGTGGCTCACAATTGAAAAAATACACTAACCATAATAATACTCAACCAACCATGACAAGCAACATTCATCAATTGACAAATCACCCAAATACACATATATTATTCACTTGCTTTATTATTTCAATTATTTGATCTTTCTCTCAAAATCAGGATTCAAGGCAACACAATAAAGATATAACTATAAAAGGTTGAGATAAAATCACAAAAAATGTAATATTGAAATTCAATCAATTATAATATTATAATTAATAATTCATCATAAATAAAAGTAGTTAAAATATTACTCATAAGGCAAGTGCAACACCCCTGCCTCTGTAACAATGAATTGCCAAATTACCTGTCTTAGTAAAACAGGTGTTGCATTTTGGGCTAACTGTCAGGGCAGTGAACATCCATTCACGATACCTCCCCCTTGTATTTGCTATCAGCCTCTGTTATTTTGTAGTCAAAGGAAGCCCCTTCTTCAGTCACCAAGATTCATATGGCACAAAAGTAGTTTGAAAGTAAGCGATTCAGGTCAGCTAAGCTAACCTGGCATCCCCCATGTATTTTCAAACCACAACCCCTATAATCCTGATCCATGAGATATGCTGCCTGGGATTTATGGGAGCTGAAGCCCAACTTCTGAATGCCTACTGAAGTTAAAGTGTGGGTGGTTCTTTTGCAAGATGAAGCAAAGAACACACTAACTGGGAAATGCTTTCAGAAATTATGCAGCCCTGTTCAACACTTAACAAACCGAGTCCAACAGTGTCATGCGTGGAAGTGTTAATTGAAGATGAAGAGCAAAAGAGCAGATGGATGCCTTCTAGTTTGCTCATTCAAAAGAAATCACTCACCGGATTGTGTGCTGTATCTGCAGAGTGACTAATGCTCCACCAATCTGATGTCCATTCCCAAGCATTTCCTACAATGTTGTACAAGCCATAACTATTTGGAGGGAATGCTGTTACCTAAGGACAGGGAAAGATACAAACAACAGAGTTCGTGTCTATGAATCAAATTGATTTGAAACCAACATATTGATAAAAGGGTTGCCCAATAACTCTATGTAACAAAATTTGAAATGTTTTCTGCTCCTGGTTATTCCTGTTTAATTGTGCAGTACTTATTTAAAAGTAGTCGTTATACACCAGAAACTTCATTTTTGTGACTGCCACAAACTGTGTCGAATTAGTTGAGACTTGATGAGATATTTATTGGAAAACTATAGAAAAATGTGCTGCAGGATGTCCCGCAAAAACAAAGTTTTGGCAGTTTAATAAACTTTTTTCTTGTTTTATGATTGAATCAATAGGGAAACAAAAATTTGTAATCATTTATTACATTTTTCATTTTGCATTCCATTTTTATATTTTGCTTTCAGGAGCAAATAAGAAAATATGTTCACAACTGTTTTTTTAAAAGTAGACTGCCTTTTTAATTAAAAACACATATTTGTATTAAATGTTCAAACTATATTTTGTAAGCTATCTTGAGTCCCGTACTGGGGAAAAACACACAAACAGAAGTAAAGTTACAAACCCATTATTATTTAACTCATTCGATTCTCATCTCCCCCATGTTGGAAAGTATGGTACCTTTTATAAAATGTGTGAGCTTCTCTTGGTAGTAAGCTATACTCATTGGGCATTTCACCAGCTTTTAACATATAGCATTATTATTTTACATAACTTCTAGACCTACATAGGTTAGACAATAGTTCAGAAAGTTAGTTCCATGTAGTCCTACTTCAAAGATCCCTGTCTTTTGCCAACAGACAATGCATCTGAAAAAAAATCATATATCTATATCAGGTTGTCATGGCTAAAGAAGTTCAAATAACACTTCAATTAAAAGTGAAAGATTCAAACAATATAAAAAACAGATCACAATAAAAATATAAAAACACAACTGTTACAAAAAAATGTCAATTACATAAATTATAAACCAAATGCCTGCCTAAATAAAGAAATCCTAGCCTGTTAGTGAAAGGAAAGGAGAGGGGGTCAACTGAACCTCTTATGGGAGGAAATTCCACGATCTGGGAGCAGATTAACAATCTTATGAAATAGATCACATAGGAGGAGGATCTAGCCCAAGAACACAAAGGGAACTTAACAACTTAGTATTTTGGTTTCCCAAGTTCTCCCCAGGTTCTTAATCCTCACATTTATAGTTCTAAAATTCTAAACTACTCAAAGGACTAGTGACTCCTTAAATATTGTCCCTTCTCTCTTGCAGACCTCTCCCACCATAACTGGGGGACCTATACATTAGGTCCTTTTCTGGAAGGAAAGCTGAAGGAAGTAACCTATCCACTTAAAGCAGAACAAATACAGGATAACCATTCAAACGAAGACTTATATCTAGGCATAGAATCTACACTGTAGGAGTTAAACAATTCCTGTTACAAAGACCTTGATATTTTTCCTGTTAAGAGATCATTTGAATACATCCTCATAATTGAGTGAAACAAATCATTCTCATTACATCTGCAGGTAGGATTGTTGATGCTGAGTTGTAAATTGCCTTCATTTTGACCCTGACATTTGTAATAGAGAAAGGATTTGTTGCAAGAGAATACCGTTCCACCCTGCAGAGAGTGGGCAGAGAGTAGGATGCTTCTCAGAAAATGTCATTTACAAATTCATAGGAATAGTGCTCTAATCAATTCATGAAACCAGTTATTTGCATCTGGCATTGCATGCATAACGTTTCCATATTTTCAATTTCAGAAAAAAAAGATCCTGGAAAAAAGCCTATCTAAACTTCCTCCTTCAAATCCTGTTCTGATTTATGTCTCCTATTGAATTTATTATTGGCACTTGGCTCTTTTTCTGTAACTGCTCCCATCAGACTGGTAAATAAAGTGGTGGAGTTCTTTGAATGTTGGGCTAGGGCTATGCAAAACCAGGGTTCAAATCCCAGTTCAACCATAGAAACATCACGGGTGATTTTAGAAAGTCACACTCCCTCAGCATTGGACAGCACCTTCCTCCTCCCCCCCCCCCCCCGCCTTTGATGAGAAAACCCACATTGAAGGAATAGAACAATAATCATACATGTGCAAATGAAACAAAAAGAGTATCTACACTACAGGGTTATAGTAGACTTATAACATTTTTGTTATCTTGACATCATCCTATAATATCCTGGGATGTACAGTCTGCTGAGATACTTGCAACTTCTTTCTAGAGAGCTCCAGTGCTGTAGGTCTAAAGAGTGAAGTTATCTAATTTTAAATAACTGTTTACTGGGGAGTTGTCCTTCTCTTCTCAGGGCGCTTGTGCCCATTTTGTGCTAGTCAGTGACCATAATAAAGTTTTGTTGATATTGAAAGAGTGAAGTTGAGCTTTCTACCAGAAATTCCTAGTAGTTCATCAAACTCCAACTCCAATCCAATGGCAAAATGCTGGATGAGGTCATTCGGAGTTTTGGAGTTTGGTGTCATCTGTATGCAGATGACACCCAACTCTTTGACTCCTTTCCACTAAAGTCCAAAGAAGCCCCCCCTGACTGATTGGGATATAGGGTGGCAACCTGTGCTCGATGGGATAACACTCCCCTGAGGACACAGGTCCGCAGTCTGAGGGTCCTCCTGGACTCAGTGCTGATGCTTGATGCTCAGGTATTGGTGGTGGCTGGGATGGCTTTTGCACAGTTAAAGCTTGTGTGCCACTGTGACCATATCTCGAGAAGCCTGACTTGGCCACAGTGCTCCATGCCTTGGTTATATCCAGATTGGATTTTTGTAATGCACTCTATGTGGGGCTGCCTTTGAAGATGGCCCGGAAACTGCAACTTGTGTGAAGACTGACAGCGATGCTTCCAATTGAAGCTAATTATAGAGCATACAACACCTCTATTAAAGCAGCTCCACTGACTGCCAATCAGCTTTCGGTCCCAATTCAAAGTGCAAGTTATCACCTACAAAGCTCTAAACGGTTTGGGCCCTGTCTATCTTCATGACCGCATCTCCCCCTATGAACCGGTGCAGGCTCTAAGATCCACCGGAGAGTCCCTTCTCTCACTCCCACCACCATCACAAGCACGATTGGTGAGGACAAGGGAGAGGACCTTTTCAGTGGTAGTCTCCTAATTTTGGAACACCCTCCCCAGGGAAATTAGGCAAACCCTCACACTGTCCACTTTTTGCAGGGAGCTGAAAACTTAGATGTTTCAGCAAGCATTTGAAAATGATTAGCCCCATTTATAAATGCCCAGTCCCTAGTTTGTGAGACAGGACTCAGCTCTATTTACCCCATCCAATTCCACGGCCCTATAGTTTGCTGTTTGCATTTTCCCATACCCAGCCCTTTTGATAACTGGCTCATGCTAATTTTAGTAGCACTGGTTCCTGGATCTGGATTTGAGTATTGATTCGATGGAGTTTTGATGCTAATTGTTTTATACTTTTATGTCTATTTTCTTTATTTTTAACTGGGCAAATGCTCGATTGATTATGTTCTTATTTTAATTGTGTTGTTGTTTGATGGATTGGTTGTTTTTTTTGTAATGTTTTTATTGAGCATTTTCATTTTAAGCACACATATAATGGGGTGGGGAAGGGTACACGGGGGGAGGGAGGGGGGTTAGGAAGTAACTGGGGTTGGGAGGTTGGGAAGGGGGTACAAACATGACAGTGAAAAAAAAGGGGGTGACTTCCCATGAGTGAGGTGAGATTATTGATTATATAACTGGAATTGGCATACTCTCTGAAGAAACTTCAACTAATTTCATAAAGTTCATTGTTACAATTCTAAGTGTGTGCCTTATATTGCATTTAGATCTATGGAGAATTTTGGGTATTACTTCTGCAGATATATTTTAAAGCTTGTCCAATCTGTATTTTTCTTCCTGTCCATCAACTTTTGGTTCAGAGAGTCCATCTGGATCATGTCCAGCACTTTTATTGTCCATTCCTCGATGTCCGGGGTGGTATTCCTTTTCCAGTGCCGGGCTAAGGCAATCCTGCTACAAGTACTCAGTATGAAAAACACTCTTTCTTGATTTTTATTGAGGTTGGGGTTCGAGAGACCCAATAGGTAATTTTGCGGCTCCATACGGAATTTCACCTGCAGTATCTTTTGCATTTCGTTATGGATGGTTTTCCAATATTTCACCACCTTACCGCATTTCCACCATTGGTGTATGTAGGTCCCTAGTTCCCTTTCACATTTCCAACATACATTGGACGTTCCCTTGCTGTATTTGGCCAACTTGGCTGGGTAAAGATGCCACCTATATTGCATCTTTACCCAGTTTTCTATGATTTCTGTCGATGGTGTATATTTTAGTTTTTCTAGCCAAATTTCCTCCCACTGGTGTAGAAGTATCGAATGTCCTAAGTCCTGAGCCCATTTAACGTGACAGTTCTTGATTTGCTCATCCTCCGTGTCCCACCTCAGGAGTTGTTTGTAAAAAAAACTGATATTATTTTTTTGCTTTCTCCTGGTTGGCTCCCATCTGGGGTCTTCTAGAAAACCTACTTTTTTATCCTCTTTATATCTCAGCGTAATTTGATGGTATTGGAACCATGAGAGGTTGTACCCCTCTTGTTTCATTTCTTCTCTCGTTTTTATTTCCCAGTTATTCCTCTTTTTTTTAAGCATTTGTTTGTATGTTAGCCAATTTTCCTCTGGCAACTCCCTTTTGTGAAATGCTTCGCCCGGCGATATCCACAGAGGGGTCCGTCCAAAAAAATACTGTTTGTACTTCTCCCACATCTTAATAAGGGCAGTTCTTAAATAGTGATTGCCGAAATTCCTTTCCACCTTCCTCCGATCGTACCACAGGTACGCATGCCATCCGGCACGGAGGTCGTGGCCTTCTAAAGTTAACAAATTTCGGTTGTCTAGCAGGATCCATTCCTGAATGGCAACAAGGTTGCAGGCCTCGTAATATAATTTCAAATTGGGGAGATTCAGTCCCCCTCTGTGTTTGTCATCTGACATAGATTTTAGGCTTATTCTAGGTTTCTGATTCCTCCAGATGAACTTCCTAATGTCCGTATTCCATCTTTTGAACAAAAAATCATTCCTAATAATAGGGATGTTTTGAAATAGGAAAAGGATTCTCGGAAGCACTGACATTTTTATCGTGGCGACCCTGCCCAGTAACGATAGATTCTGATGTTTCCACTTCTCTAGAGTGATGGATTGGTTTTTTATTGTCTTATGGTCATTTGGTCCCATGTAAGCCACACTGAGACTCTTTGGGGAAATGGTGGTGGAGTATAATAATAAAGTAGTTGTTCTTGTGTTGTTGTTGTTCTTGGGGAGATGGTGGTGGAGTATAATAATAAAGTAGTTGTTCGGGTTGTTGTTGTTGTTATTATTATTATTATTAGAACTCTTCTAAGTAAATCCTGTCACAAAAACCACCTGATGGGACTTTCATGACAATATGACAATAGGTTGTAATGAACTTTAAGGTATATAACTGCAACAAATAAAGGGGAAGGAGGAGCAGAGGTAAAGATCTGTGACTCAGTTCAAGCATTCCAGCTAGACAGAATTCTCCTTCTTAATCCAGGCAGTCACAGTGCTTTGGGAAGAAGGAACAGTTTATCCGCTGGTACCAACTGAGCAGAGAACAAGAACCAAGGCTTAATTATTTCCTTACCCTACCTTTTTATTTTTTTTAAAAAACTACTTCAACTCTACAATCTTATGCGGTTTCTTAGCCAAAGGCTTCTTCTTTACGTGAAGCACCAAGGTTTTCGTAGACATCATCTAGAAATCCGTTATGGGAGAAAGGATAAATCTCTCTTGCCACAAAGCACCTGCACCTATCCGTTTGATTCTGGGCAGGCTTCAACCCCTAAGAAGGATGCTAGAATTGTAAGATATATGTCTCCCTTTTTAAAAAAAATAGTACACACTCCAAACCCAAAGGCAGATAGCATAGAAACCTTGCATCGATATGTCTGGTGAGATAAGAAACTGCTTTGATACCTACAAATTTCCTCTAATTCTGACAAAAGCTTTTTAAAGTGATACCCACTGCTAATTATACGTCATTGTCTTGCTAACTTACAGGTGCTGTTCCTTTGTAGCCATCCTCCCTCGTGTTGCTTGCTGGGAAATCTCCTTGCCAGATGTTGGCATAATGCTGGCCATTTGGATGAAGCTTGTTCCCCCAGGGGAAGAGTCTGTTGAAAGAAACACAAGCAAATGTTATTCAGTCAACAGTGGGATGCTTTTGAAGAGATGCAAAGCAAAGAAGTGCAAGGGACTACCATTTTCAAACCCTTCTTTTTATCAATTGCTGATCAGGAAGTACTCATTCTTGAATGTAAACAGATTTCTTTTAATTAAAAAAGGAAATTAAAAATATATATCCACTGTATGCTTATGTAGTAGCTGTATAAAGGCTAGGATGTATATATTAGAAAGCAGCAACATTGATTCTGCATGAAAATTTGACTTAAAAAAGAAGAAAATCTGGGAACCTTGGGAAATCCCCTTATATAGTATAAAGGAATATGGATGAGGGTTGGTCTCAGGAAACTGCCTCCGCTAAGCCTTCCCAGCATCCATCATTTATTGAATTGATAAATAATCATCATACACTATTTCAAACACATTCAAAAGCACAACCATGTATTACTTATTTTGCAGGGGGGTTTTTTTCAGTAGTTTGAAAAACCAGTTTTCACCACAGGGCAATTTTCTTTGTGCTCCTGAATTGATTTGTAGGACTCTTCCTTAAAACTTATATAATTTCAACAATCTGAGGGTCATTCGGATCTATTTAAAGGCCTTATGTAAAAGGAAAAGGGCTTTCTTCCCCTTGATCTTAGTTACATCCAGAATGGATTACTGCAATGCAGTCTACGTGAAGTTACCTTTGAAGATGGCTCAGAAACTGCAGTTGGTGCAAAGGTTGGTGGCCTGATTACTAACTGGGGCTAGCTATAGGGAGCATACCATGCCCGTATTAAAGCAGCTCCACTGGCTGCCAACAAGTTTCTAAACCCAATTCAAAGTGCAGGTTATCACCTATAAAGCTTTCTTCCCTTCGGGTCCAACCTGTCTTAAAGACTGCATCTTCTTCTATGAACTTGCGTGGGCTCTGAGATCTGTCGAGGAGGCCCTTCTCTCAGTCCCACCTTTTTCCCAAGTACGCTTGGTAGGGGCGAGAGAGAGGGCCTTCTTGGTGGTGGCTCCCCAGCTCTGGAATGCCCTCCCTAGAGAGGTTAGGTTAGCCCCCACTCTCCAAGCTTTTCGGTCTAGGCTAAAAATCTTTATTAGATTATTAGTCCCATCAGACAGGCCTTTGACCTTGAGTAGATTTTAAGGTTAGACAGGATGACTTAGTGAATGCTCCATTGTGGTACTTGGATTTTAAGACTACTAGTTTTATCAGCAAGCATTGCTGTATTTTATGAATGTTATTTTTTTTAAAAAAAGTCATTTTATGTATGTTTGTTGTTGTAAATTCATGCTGTTATAGTCTATATATATGTTTATGTATTGTTTATTTTATGTTCAGCACTTGTGGTGCTTCTGTGAGCTGCCCTGAGTTCCTTTGGGAAGATGGTGGAAGGGTATAAATAAAGTTTATTATTAAGCTGCTTCAATTTGCAAAAGAAAAATTAGGAGCTGTACCTATTTTCAAGGCCACCTCGGCAGCTGTACTCCCATTCAGCTTCTGTTGGCAGCCGTTTTCCTGCCCAAGTGCAAAATGCTATGGCATCATTCCAAGAAACGTGAAGGACGGGATGATCCATTCTGAAAAACAAGTCAAAAACAAAATCCAAGCAGTGTAAACAAGGACATCAGGGGTATCAATAAGGCTTGACTCAGATCCTCTGATGTGAAACAGTCATCATGTTTTGCCAGGCCATGACATTGCTTCATATAATGTATGTGTGAACAAATAAAACAAAAATGGGGCTACTTGATACTAGAACTCCAAATACCCAGGCTAGTGAGTAAAAGATTAAAACCATAGCACAAATGTCACAAGATTAAAAGTGGAAGAGGACATGCTAAAGAAAGAGTATAGATCATTGGTCTGTGGAGATAGCAAGGTAGTAAAGAAAACGTATCCATACCTTTATCTGTATCTAAGGAAAATGGTACTAATCAACTAATAGAGCACAGGTACCAAGCAATAGCAATATATTTTTAAAATGTTATTCAGACCCTTTAAAAGCACTTGGTTTTTTAAATGAGCAGTAAGAACAAAAGAAGAAAGAGTAGCTTTAGGACATTTCTTAGACCAGAAAGACATGATTCACATGAATGCCAAATTAATACAACAGTTTCTGTGTCGCTCTTAAAAGGGTAAAGATCAGAAAGCATTATTCTAGAATCTGTGATAAAGGGTCCTCAAAAGGATATAAAGTCTCACAGGATATACAATGTATAGCCTTTTAATATTGTTCATTTTTGTACCCATCCTTCTACTGAGCTAAAGAGGGCATATATGGATGTGTTTTACCCCACTGTATCTTCATAATAATCCTGAGGTGAGATTGACTTGCAGTGAACCACATGGCAGGGGTATGAAACCAAGCTTCCCTAGCAATTATTTAGCTTTCTGATCAACCCTACAACCCCGAGCCAACTTAGTGTTCTTTGGCTTCTAGCAAATCCTAATCAATTTTCGGCTTACTATCATTATATATCTACAACACATTGCAGTGGTCAAACAAATTATCATATTACCAGACAGAATATGGGAGCATTAGAGCAGTGGTTCTCAACCTTCGTAATGTCGTGCCCCTTTAATACAATTCATCATGTTGTGGTGACCCTCAATCATAACATTATTTTTATTGCTACTTCATATCTGTAGTTTTGCTACTGGTTACGAATCATGATGTAAATATCTGATATGCAGGATGTATTTTAATTCGCTGGACCAAATTTGGCACAAATACCCAATACGCCCAAATTTGAATACTGGCGGGGTTCGGGGTGGGGGTGATTTTGTCATTTGGGAGTTGTAGTTGCTGGGATTTATAGTTCACTAACAATCACAGAGCATTCTGAGCTCCGTCAATGATGGAATTGAACCAAACTTGGTACACAGTACTCCCATGACCAACAGAAAATACTGGAAGGGTCTGGTGGGCATTGACCTTGAGTTTCAGAATTGTAGCTCACCTACATCCAGAGAGCACTGTGGACTCAAACAATGATGGATCTGGACCAAACTTGGCACAAATACTCAATATGCCCAAATGTGAACAATGGTGGAGTTTGGGGAAAATAGACCTTGGCATTTGGGAGGTGTAGTTGCTGGGATTTATAGTTCACCTACAATCAAAGAGCATTCTGAACTCCAGCAAGAAAATTGGGTCAAACTTCCCACACAGAACCCCCATGACGGTTTTCTGACGGTTTTCTGACAGTTTTTGGTGACCCTTCTGACACCCCCTCATCGCCACCCCCCAGAGGTCCTGACCCCCAGGTTGAGAAAGACTGCATTAGAGTTTTCTGGCAAAATATTGCAAATTATCTTCTTAAAACTGCAAATAAGATTCCACAGAATGTTAGTATGGCAGTTAAAAGTGTAATCATAGTGGTATAATTGTGAAGTATAAAAGAGACTCACAAAGTGAGTCTATAGTATTGAGGGCTGAGAACAGATTCGGGACATTAGCAGAGATGGAGGGTAAAGGATGACCAGAGAAAAGAGAAGAAAGTCACTAGAGTAATGTCAGATTTGATCCAAATTTAGCAATGAATTTCATTAATTTTTATTTGGGTTCTTTTTAGGTTTTATAAAACCCACAAGGAAAGTATTATTGAACAGCCTTCTATAATAAGAAACTATATTACACTGCTATCTTATTATAGAACAGTGTTCTGGAAAACTTTGGTTAACATGCCTATAACCTGTCCTAGGTCAGGATTATTGACGTTTATAACACATTAAGGCTAAAAGAAGAACCTTTCTGGAACTGTTATTTAGCACTGTTTTTGACCTCTTTTTTGTTTTTTAATCATCTCATGTCTCTATTTTTGGTGTCAATTCATTCTCTTTCGACCCCTCTGGAGACCAAGTGACGGAGGATCAAGCACCAGATGATATTAGAGCAATGCAGTTCTTGTCTTAATAGATTTGAGAGATAAGTTAGCTTTTGCCAGCCCTAAGGGGAAGAATCTGATTAATACACTCTAATGACAGACTCAAGGCCACTTCACTGGTTATAGCTTTCTGCAAAAATATTCATGGAGATAAAACAAAAAGTGTACATTGTAATATCAAAAGTTCTACAAAGTTTGATGAGAAGGCAGTGAGGACCATCTAGCGAAGAAAGTGAGGATCTAAACAAATCTATCCATGCATGTTTGTGGCCATTCATGTCACCTTTTCCTGTCTCCTCTCCCTTCTCGTCCCCTGAAAAATCCTCTTCTCATACTATGTTGGTGTAAATGAGATCAAATTTATATCCAAATTCAAGAGGACAACAAAGGTAATGTAATTGTAAAGTAGGTATGAGGCAGCAAAGTTTTAACACTATAATTGCAAAATAACAACATAAAATACTTTCTATAACAAGGGAAAACATATTATAAAACATAAAAGACAATTAAGCCAAACCTCAAAATGATATAGTATCTAGATCCCTGGAATTCTAATAAATTTCAGATGTGTCATCATTGCTCTTAATCTTTTTACATGTTAATTCTTTTAAACTTCTTTCTAAAGTTTTGGTCTCAGCTGAAACTGTGCACATTTAAGGTGTCTACAGTTTTAAGAACAATTTAAAAGATTCTTTCTACAGACAGCGCTTCCCAATGGTTGTTTTTCAAACACACTACTGTAGATTTAAGAAAAGGAATAAGAAAAACCAAATGTCCTCTAGATTTCTCATATGTTTCCTTTTTGTGTAGAATACTTGAAAAGGTAATCCCAGGTAAATATTTATAGGACTGCAGCTTAAGAAGAATATGAACAGAAAATAAATTCTAGTATCTTCATAGCAGGCACTGTAGCCTTAATTCCCAATGGCCTAAATCCAGTACCACAGCAGAATCAATGGGAATACTTCATGTGATCCAAAATTCTGGTCCAGAGAGTTTCCCAGTCCTTTGGAGCAGGGTTTTAGTTTAAGGGGGTTGAAGAGTGAAGAAATAATTGCTCCCACCAGTAGATCAATAGAACAACTCTACTGGATCTTGGTCCTCATGAAAGTACTCATACGTTCAAAGTGCTATGCAACTTGGCTTCAGGCAATTTGAAGGAGCAAATATTCAGGGGAGGCCCTAGTTTTGGTCCTACCTCTTTCCCAGGATCATTTGGGAGGAAAGCAGGAGATGGCCTTTCCGGTGCCCCCAGGTTTTGGTATTCCCTCCCTTTGTTATGCTCCCATCAACAAGTGAAGTTACTGCCAAGGTTTTTAATGGGATCCTGTTCTGACGATTTTTCATAATCTGTCCTTTAATGGATTTGCTTTAAGGGTTTTAATTCTGTGTACTGCTTAATTGTACTCTTTGAACAACAGTTTATATGTTTCACTTATAAGTGAAACTTGTAAATGTTTTAAAACTGTTTAAAGATTTTTAGGCTTCCTTGAGTCCCGGCACTGGGGATAGCCAGGATTTAAATGAATTAAAGAATTAATGGATTGATCACAACATTAATTCGTCTTTGTTCATGAAGAATGGAACTATGAACCATTTCTTAAAATTCTACAAAAAAAAGGTCCCTTTAAGGCTATAACCCAATTCTCCCATGTCCAAAAGAACTACAATTTGTTTAAATTACACACAGTGTAGGTATACTGAAACAAGAAATTGGAAGGAAAGCGCAAGGAAGCCAAAAGAAAAGCAGCAGAAAACCAATGCTCCAGAGCCCTACAAGGAGAGTTCATAAAAGCAATGACTTTAAGAGTATTTTTTCATATTTTTTTGTATCTAGGCACAGAGGGCCAAGAACAAAGTTTTTGAAACCTACACAGTTACAATGAGCAGGTTTCAAAAATCCTACTCTTCTCTTTGTAAAATTCCGCAAGTGATTATTTTTCTTTGAAATGAAAGGAAGAATTTGAAATAATGTACAAAACCTTGCCACCATTCTACATACATCTGCCCCACGAATTTAATCTTGTAATCAAATATTTAAAACTTAATATAAATCATCCAGTCACAGCAGCATCGAATCATAGAGTTGGAAGTGATCTCGTGGGCCATCCAGTCCAACGCCTGAAGCAGGATAATGACATAGTCAAAAGCATAAATGCCAGGAATGGGATCAATCCTACTTTTCATAAAACTTTTAGCAGAACGATATATCATTAAACAAAGCAGGCTACTGTTTTGTATGTCGTTTATTTGTAAAGTGCCATGCACTGTGATGGCACTATATAAATAAATAAATAATTATGGTTGAGTTTGGAGAATGTATTGATCCAACCATGGAAAAATACAGAATTTTTAAAATAGACCATGGAGCCAACATAGCATAATAGTTTGAGTATTGTATTACACTCTGAAGAACAGGATACAATTTCCACTTGGTCATGAAAACCTATTGTTCGAGCAAGTCATATACTCTTAGTCTCAGAAAACCTTGTGATTGGTTCATCTTAGGTAATCCTACATTAGAAATTATTTGAAGGGACATCACCACCACAACAACAACCCTTATGTTTTCTAAACAAAATCAATCTATGGGATAAAAACCTTTCTTCTGACCCTGCACATATAGATTTCTTAGTCTGAAATGCAAATACTAGAATGTGAATTGAACTATTAAAATGTCCCCCAAAGTATCTCATTAATTCAAGGACATACCACTGAAACTCAATCACTTACCTCTCTATGATATTAGAATCTGGACCCTCTGGGTGCTTCCAGTCGGCTCCTTTGACTGGCAGCCACCATGGAGCAGCTGCAACCTTTAAAACAATCAAAAACAACACCTAGCTTAGAAAGGTGTTGGCAAGATTCAGAATAGTCTATCATAGTCAATCATAGTAAGATAGACTCCATGGTGCCAAAAACTGGCCACACCTCTATGAATTGTGGTGGGTATTTCTAATCAAACATTTTAGGGGCCCTTGAAGACTCCTTGGCAGTCTCAGAAATAATCTTGGGACCAACTTTGTCCCATATTTTGTATTCCTGCTTTCCCCTTTTAGAAGTAGATACCACTAGCAAGTGTCTCTCAGTGTTCTGAATCAAATAATTACATTTGAATTTGCCAAATTAGATAACACCAAGAGGCCTATATTGGGACACTCTCTGTTGAGGGTGTCTGTATGTTTAAACTAAGTCCTCACACTACATGGCATTATGCTAGATGAGAGATACAACAAACGTCCTTGAGAAAACAAATCTACCAAAGGTCTATATCCACTATTGAGGCAGAGACACTTTATTCTGATGGCCTATATCATGATAGATTACAAGAGATTGGGAATCCCAATGGAACTATAGCATATTTAGCCAACAAAACCTGGAACTTTATCGGATTTGCTAATATGGTGACAGGGTGACAATTAGCCTTAATGGTGGTTTCTGGGCAAAGTACAAAGTGTTGGTTTTGACCTTTAAAACTCTACATAGTTTGGGTCCAAGCTACCTACAGGATCACCTTCTCCTGTACAATCTGCCCCGAACACTGAGGTCCTCTGGGGGGGCATCTACTCCAGCCAACCAGAACCTGACTGGCAACTGTCACCCAGAGGATCTTTTCATTGGTTGTCCCAAGACTGTGAAACAACTTGCTGGAAGAGATCTGACAGCTAGATCAGCTGTCAGAATTCAAAACACATCTGAAGACATATTTGTTCCAGTAGGCCTACCCAGGCAGTTTTAATCACGAATTGTAAATGCATGTCTTATGTTCACTACATTTTAATCTTTGTTCTGTGTGTTTTAATATATGTATTTTATAGAAACATGTTTTAATGTGTGTGTTTTATATAATGATTGTGTGTTTTAGCTATGTTGTAACCCTCCTCAAGCCACAAGGATGGGGGGGGGGTAATAAATAAAATTATTTATAATCATAATAATTAATATTGAGTATATAAAGTAAAAGGTAAATGCAAAATTTTGCATATATTTTTAGATAATCTGGTAAATAAATAGATGGTAGAGGATGTAATTGTCTTGTATTGTCTTGTATATTTGTTACATGGATGCCAAAACAATATAAGGCAGAGACTATTCCTAGAAAATATTGTGTGCACACAGTTATCCTGAAAACCACATTAATATTCATGGTGCAATTTGGATATGTCGCAAGATGACATGATTCATTGGAAAAGGTTAAAAGGCTTGATAAAGGAGAAGGCAATTGGCAAATAGGAGGACCACATTACAGATAAGGTGTCTCAGTTAAGATTATTGGTCCTGACCTTGCTGTTAATGACAAGGACTCCCTGTGGTCTCTTAGTCATAGAGACATTTTAAATTGAAGTTGGCCTCATGGAACATAACAGCAAAGTATGCTAAGAAGTCACTATTTTTGTTCAAATCATTATTATTAGATTGGAATGTATGAATGTATTCCCATTCAGCTGTGTCCCTTTCCAGGCTTCCCTTGAAATTCCTTTGAGATCAGTGGCAAAGTGGCCCAGGGAACTGCATCTCCTTTTAATGAGGAACCTTTTTTATTATTCATGTAGATAAACCTCTTATGCCTTTTATACCTAAAAGGTGTTTTCTGCTAATTTTTTAATATATATTTTTGGCGCACCCAAAACCAGCTTTTTCGCTGCAAATTGTTTCTCCCGGACAACAAGAGGTGGAGAAGGAGAATCCCAAGCAACAACCCTAAAGCCCTCCCTTTGATAAGAAATCAACGAGATTCGTGTTATCCAGTTGTGTCTCAAACTAGAGAAAGAGTTACAGAGTTAATCTGAGAATAAATATGGGGAGGGGGATTATGTATATACTTGAGCTCTGGAGAAGAAAGGTAGAAGATTTGTGTAAGAAATAAATGAAAGACTGCTCAGTGTAGCTTAGCTACACCAGACAAGTTCAATCCTGGTCTTCCCAGTTAAAGGAACATATAACAGATTATGTTTCTGTTGGAGAGCTATTATGAATTAACATAGACTGACATAAGCAACCTGGTGTCATCAGGGTTTTTTAAAACTACATATTCCACCATCTCTGGCTATTGACTACTGTGACTGAAGCTGATGACAGATATAGTATCCTGAGAGCATGAGATTCCCTTTCCATTAATACCTAACTAGACAAAAAAAATGGCCTGCCCTATGGTCCTAACAATTTCTACTTTTTCCTTCATTTTTCTGCAATGCAGATTTCACAAAAAGTCTGTCACTTAGACATTTCTGAAAGCAATCCCAAAATGACTATATGTGTTCTCCCAATTTCAGCCCATAACACCTGACTAGAAATGCCTTACTAATCCCGTCCCTCTCAATGTATTGTTATCATGCCAATGCCCCGGTTTATGGCTTTATGTATTGCACGAATGTGTGATAAAAGCTGCAGTGTTTTGTCCCTAAACAGGATTAGAGTTTTAACCTCCTTACTGCTTTCACCTGGTGCCTTCACAAAGCATCAGCAAACAGCATTATCAAGCTGTAGAAGCAATACTTTTTTAAAATAAAAAATGCCATTATTGATTCCCTTCTGTCCTCTTCAGCTGATAACACTTAATTGAGGTCAAGAACTAATAATGATTGGGAAGAGGTATATAAGAGTATCTAGTAGGCTGCTATCAGTCCTCTTTTAGTTCAGATGGATCATAAGGCTAAGTAGGGTTGATTTGTGTAGCTATCACTTGTTAAATAGCATTGCTTCAATTAAGTTTTGTCCTTCATGAAGAATAGTCACAAATTTCTTCTATTAAATAAGTGTGCTTTTAAAAAGGGTCCAAGATATGAACTTTTGCTTTGATACACTAAACTAGCTTCCCTGTAGACATATTATACTTCACAAATTGATTGTGCAAAGCTGAATTCAGAGAGAATTCTGTACTGTGAAATACCTCACTTTCATTTGCACAACCCACACTTAGACACAACTGTGCACCTGAGGCATATTTTATGCTTATTGCAAGAAGCCAAGCCGATCACCTGGAGAACAAAAGCCCAGAAAATGAGTGCTTCAATAGAGAACCCCCTGCTCCAGATCCTTGTACCTAACCAAAGTAGGAGAAGACATGTAGAATGAAGTCTCAATGAATGATCAAGCATCCTTCCTGATGTCCTCCAGATGTTTTGGCCTGGATCGGGAATACTGGAAATCACCTGAGCATCTGGATAACTTCCAGTAGTCCTGACAATCCAGTCTCAAACATGAAGAGGGCATTAGGCTGAGGTAAACTGCTTCATTGGTTGAGGTCTGAATCAAAGAGATGATGGGGGGAATCTAGCTAGGCACTCTAGTGACCTAAGCTTTGTTGTATTTCATCAGTTTTCCAATTCTGTTTGTTCACTGCTTGTTGGTTCTAATCATACCTTAATACTCAAGACTTAGTAGTACTGTTATTGCTGCCTTTGTGAACTTCATGAGGCTAAATTGAAGTGGCCAAAGAACAAGCATATTTGTCTCTGGTGTTTCTTGCTGTGTAATCTAGTTTGGCCAGAAGTCTGCAACAAAGAAAGCAAACACCGAGCCCTCATGTCCTAGAAAATCCAACGGCTAAGCTGAATGGGTAAGGTCAGCCCAGGGTCTGATGATGTTTGGTTGTCTAGGTGCAATACACAACTCAGTGGTTTATCACATGCACCGATAAATACACAGTCCCAGTTTAAGCCCAAGCAGCTCCTTGAAGAAAACTAACTTGGCTGAATATCAAGGCAAGCAACTGGCAACACATTGATGAGACTTTTCCTCTATGATTATGAAGGCTTCAAAGTAATTTGTTTAAAATTATAGAATTTTACCATTCTTTGGAGTCGTCAATATCCTATAACATTGGCCCAACAGAGAATTTCTACAGCTGATGAGACTACAATAAGAGATCCTGTTCATGCACTGCATTTTAATAAAGAATAAATGTGTGTTACACATTATAGAATCACAGAATCATCAAGTTGGAAGAGACCTCGTGGCCCATTGTCCAACGCCCTGCCAAGAAACAGGAAAATCATATTCAAAGCACCCCTGACAGATGGACACCCAGCCACTGTTTAAAAGCCTCCAATGAAGGAGCCTCCACCACACTTAAAACTGTAGGGGGTCCAAATCTAGGGGGTCCGTTTTCTATTCTGAGATCTTTTGTGGGCAACACAGACTGTCAAAGATGCCTCCAAACAGGGGTAAAAACAGAGAGACTCAAAATTCCACTTTTACTCTTTAAAAATTGATTTATTTTTTTCAAAAATAATAAACAATGCAGGGGACATTTCAGTCTATTAAAAGGACCACCACAACTCCTGGAAGTTTCCAGGGGAGGCAGAGAAGGGATTGTCCAAAAATCTAAAGGTACTAAAGACCACAAAAAAAGCTAACAGGGCAGATGTAGCCTGAGGGTTATACTTTACTCACCTCAGCTCTAAATAAGTTTCTAAATGCCTACTGAGTCAGTCATTTATTGACATCCTCTAACGGTGTTATCAAGAAGCCCATTTCAAAAATTAGTCAATTGCCTTGCCAATTACAGCCGCCTCTACCAAAGGGGAAAAAATCAGAATGCCGTAAAGCTTCTAATTGTTATAAATCGAATTAGCCTTTGTGCTAATTAGGTAAAAGATATAAGAGCTTGAGATTATTTAATACCACAATCCTTCTCTCACAACTAAGAAGCTTTATTGCTTCCCTAATACTTAGCATTCTCATGCTTTGGATCAAATGCAATGTGTTTAACTACAGCACCAATGTCTTTAAAGGAAAATAGGCAACAAAGGCAACAAGATGATGAATTCCGTGGGGAAAATAGTGCCTTTTCTCATGATGGTCTATTTCTACAAGGACTCGATGGGTCATCCAATTTAATTCGTGCTCCTTACACAATGTATTTTTCATTTAGCTAAAAGGTAAAGGTTTTCCCCTGACATTAAGTCCAATCGTGTCCGACTCTGAGGGGTGGTGCTCATCTCAATTTCTAAGCCAAAGAGCCAGCATTGTCCATAGACACCTCCAATGTCATGTGGCCAGCATGACTACATGGAGCACCGCTACCTTCCCACTGGAGCGGTACCTATTGATTTACTCATATTTGCATGTTTTCAAACTGCTAGGTTGGCAGAAGTTGGGGCTAACAGCAGGAGCTCACACTGCTCCCTGCATTTAGATCTTGACAAAAACCTATTTCTGCATGGTTTTCATGTTGATATAAAATGATGCCCCCAAATCCCCTCTACAGGAGTATGGGGCATCTTTATAATCTCTGGATCATTTGAGGTCTATGCAAAGCCTTTAACAAGAAGCAACTTCTAGTCACTTTTTATTGTTATAAGGGTATTTCCTGGGCCTATTATGGACCAGGGATGCCAGAAAACATGTGTCCAAAAATGTGCATTATGGGGTGATGAGAATAATTTACAATATAAGGTATTTTGGGAAAGTTTTCTACATTTGCTCAGCCTCCTTTAAAATAATCAATGGAAGCTCTCCTTCAGGTATAAAAGAGAGATAATGGGCTCTTTCCTGGTGATGTCAACCCTCGCCTCCAACAATGGTTGTTCTTACAAAAAAAGCTTTTGTGACACACACATGTACCATCTTTACTTTACAGTAACAAATTTTGACTGATTTGTTCTGTCTAGCTCCTCCCCATCCCTGAGCACAATAAGTTATTTTAAGATTTTTTGAAAATTCATATAGTGTGCATCGAAAAAAGTTAGTCATTTTTTTGAAAAAGGAAAATCTCTCCTTTATAGCCATATTGGACTGCAACGTGGTAACAGTAATGGAAGACAAAGTACATAATCTTTGGAAGAGGTAGATGAAAGACTGCAGAAATTTAGACTCAAAACACGAAAGGTCAGTCTGAGGCAGGCAGTACATGGAATCCACAAGAGAAAGTTAACAGGGAAATTAAATCACAGTGTTTTGAAGAGATATAAGTTCAGAGTTGTGCCTATGGGTGTGTAATTGTTGAAAAGTGATGATTAGAATTGTAATGCTTTGTTAATATTATTCTCAAAGGAAGCAATGACTAATTTCAGCAATTTTCTTCCTGCCCTGAAAAAGTCTTCATAAATTGCGTGTAGTTTTCAACAACTATTCAGAAAATTCACATATGGGTTTTCCCCCACAGAAAATAGCAATTTATCCACAGGACACAGCAAGATAAAGACACTCATATCCATGGTCATATCACTCTTATGCCTGAAACCTCATCCAGGCTCAACATAAGCCCTCCCTATGTTCAGATGTTGGCATATCTTTTTGTAATTACCTTATTTAACTGGATCTAAGGCGCCATTGAATGTGAGACACAGCCTGCTTTTAAGCTTCAGTTTTAGGGGAAAAAACAATGTTCTTAAAATACTGTTTAGAATTCCCCTTGCATGCAAAATACTTTTTTTCAATATAGCTTTGTAGTGTAATCTTTTCTGCAAGGTGAGGAGGGAATATGAAGAAATGCGGAAGTCATTCTCTCTGCGTAAGTCTACTTTATTAATTCTATGGGCCCGATGGAGAGGGAGAGGATGTGTCGCTTAGCTAAACAGCCATCTGGTTGAGGCTGAGGACAAAATGATGGAACTTGGCAGAGCTATTGGGTCTGAAGTCCTTCATCCTTCTCCTCTCTCTTGGAGGTAATACACTTTAAACATAGTGAATCTAAAGCACATCCCTCTTTTCAAACCCTTGAAGTGGGAAAAAGTGTGCCTGAGATTCAATGAAATACCGTAAATCCTATTCACAAATGAGAATCACAAATGCAAAGGGTCCGTTGAACCTCACACCATATTTTATGGCCACTTTGAATACCATATTCAAAAAAAGAAAAAATATAAATTAATATGTTACAAATATTTAACTGGCCCAAACATGGCTGTTTTCCAACCAAAACAATACTTTCAATCCAATTAAACTTGTCCTCCAAAGTTGTTTTCTGGTGATCTATATCCTCAAACAGTAAAAATCCCATCCCAAGCAATTATTCCAAAAGGTGACCAGAATGATGTGATGTCACATCATGATGCAATTTGCTAGAGGGCACTGACATAGGGTGATATGGCCCCCTGGGATCTGAAGTGTTCTCATTCATGTATTCATGTGCACAAGATAAAGATTTTGGAAGATGAAATTTGCATCAGTGCAAAGGAAATATATTATGTATTGTTTGCCACATGTAAAAACTTCCAGTTTAAAAGCTGCTGTTTTGCATTCTTGCGGGCGTAATCAGGTTATACCACCATCTCGTCATCGTCACTGGAGAACTGTTGCACCACTAAACTGACAAAAGAACCAGTCTCTACTGCATTCATCTTGCCAACTCATGAGGTGCCACTGCCATGCTTCTTTCAAAATAATAGCATTTTTCAAATCCATGAACCTTGAGTCATGAGAATTCCACATTTCCATAAAACCAATTTATTTTCTGAACTTAAAGGCAAAAGTAAAGGTTTCTCCTTGACATCAAGTCTAATTGTGTCCGACTATTGGGGGGGGGGGTGCTCATCTCAATTTCTAAGCTGAAGAACCAGCAATGTCCATAGACACCTCTATGGTCATGTGGCCAGCATGGAGAGCCATTACCTTCCCACCATATTGGTACCTGTTGATCTACTCACATATTGCATGTTTTCAAACTGCTAGGTTGGCAGAAGCTCAGGCTAACAGCGGATGCTCATCCCACTCCCTGGTTTGAACCGCTGACTTTTTGGTCAGAAAGTTCAGCAACTCAGTGGTTTAACCTGCTGTGCCACCGGGGCTCATTTCTGGACTTACATAATATCTAAGGCTGACAGAATTGTTGTCACGAACACGGACCTGGCGGGCCCCTTAATCACACACACAGAGACGTACTGAAGGCTAACTACTTTATTGAGTATGAAAACAGTTCCAAAGAGTAAATAGTCCAATAATATGCAAGTGTCCAAAAGGTAATAAGCAAGTAGTCCAAAGTAACGTAGCAAATAAGCTGGAAGCGTGGCAAGGCTCCGCAATTCAATGCGAATCAGGAAACAGGGCAAGGTTCCGCAATTCAATGCGAATCAGGAAACAGGGCAAGGTTCCGCAAACCGCTGCGGCTCAAGAAACAAGGCAAATGCAAGGCAAGGCTTGATGACCACTGCTGGCTTGTGGTCCCACTCCACTTCGCGCCTATTCAGGGAAGACGTGGCCGGAGAACTGAGGATGCGTTCCCACGGACCCTATACTTAATCCGTCGGCCGAGGTCCGCGACGCTCTAGGCTCCTTCGTCTCCAATCTCTGCTCACGGACCTCGGTCGGTCTAGGACCCTCGACCAAGCCCTCCTGCTAGACTCGATGTCTCGTCTCCTATCGAAGGAGCGACCTTGCCTCTCGGCAGCTGTGTTGCTATCTTCCTGAGAACTTTCCTCCCTGGCACTTTCCCACTCGGATTCGTCCATGTTTACATTCTCGGGCTCCTGGGAATTCCTCCCCCCGGGGTGCTCATAACTCCCTTCGCTGCTTCCCATCTCCACCTGGTGATCAGAATCTAAGCTGGGCCCAAAGCACATTTCATCCCATGCCAAGCTCTCTGTGGGAGACTGCGGCCCATCCGAAGGGCCCTGCGCTTCACCCCAGTCATCTAGCTCATCCTCCGAATCCACCTCTGCTGCTGCAGGCCCTAATGCTAAAGGAACCCCAGGACCTATTCCTTGCCCTCCAGGCACGAACGAGAACTGCTGTGCTACAATTGTATTGAACAGAAACAGAAACACAGCCAGAGCCAACTGTAGCACACACACACACCTGTTTATTGTTTCTACCTTTTCTTTTAAGCTATTCTCATTTCAATTCTGAAGCATAATGTCTACCTTCCAGAAAAAATGAAGGAAATGTGGAGAAAAAAAGGTGGAAGAAGAAGCTGATGCTAGTTGACACATACACTGTAGTGGGAGCGGGACTCCTTAAGATCTTCTCCTGTACTTACCCCAGTGTGGCTTTCAGATGTTGCTGAATAGCAACTCCCAACATTCCTCACTATCAGCTAGGCTGTCATGGGGCTGCTGAGACTAGTCCAAGAACTCAAGGAGGGTAATACCTTTCATACCTTTGTTCTGTATGTTTCTTCCTGCAAACACATACCAAGTGGACTGCTTATAGTTGGACATGGTAAGAGCCAGTATGAGGTAGTTACTCGAATGTTGGAGTAGGACTCTGGGATATCAGGAATGAAATCTCCCATTAATCATGTACTTGAGAAAACCCTGTGATAATGTCACTTCAAAATCTCTATGTCAGAAAGGAGTTGGAAATACACAATAATAATAACAATCTCAGACTAAACAAAGCGGTACCTAATATCAGGAATGCCTATTGGTTAAGTATTTTAAATTGGACTAAAATGGCCTAATAAAACAGCCAGCTAAGTAGACTCAAAGAGACTGAAGGAGAAAGAAAGGGTTTTTTCCCAGAACATTATACTGACAAAAGGCCAGAAATCAAATAACAGTCATTTCAAACACATTGAGTCCTGAATACGCACATATCAGATAAGAGAGGGTAGCTGAATGATGCATGCTCAGAAGGAAAACCATATTAAGATAAACTCAGCATTAGCAGCAGTATATCATTTTATTATTAAGTACAGCTAAATCTGTCCTTGAATAACCTAGGCTTTATGTTACAACAAAACCTCTCATTAATTTGAAGCCCTTTGAAGGCCAGGTTGCATAGCCTTGGCTTAGAGTCTTTTCAGTGTTGTGTGTAATACTTAAAACTTTACACTAACCTTGTTTGTACTGCAAAATATTTGCAATGATGAAAACTGCTGGTGGAGAGGCTGTTTTGTAATAGAATACTTAATCTGATAAAGATCCCAATTATCTTGTACTTGTGGTACTTAGGCTTGTTCAGTTATAATAAAGGGCTTTGGATTTCCTTCAGCAGTTATAAGATGAAAAGCCAGATGCAGGAGGATAAAAATGAGAAGACAGAAATGTAATGGGGATGCAGATAAAGCGCTTTGGGTGTATGTTCAAAATATACTGGCAGTACAGCCAACGTTTAAAACTGTGAGTGCAAAAGACCTGTTGTTGTAGTGATAAGGGGGATGCTAGTAGTGATAAGGGAGATGCTGAGTCAGTAGCATCTAGCAGTAGTATGGAATGGGGTGTGGCTCTGAGTAATCAAGACACTGGAGCTGGGAGAAAGAGGGCTGCTAGTGATTCTAGCCTTGTGGGTTTAGAGCAGAGAAAGAAGATGTGGCAGATACTTAGAGCTCCTTCAGATTCTGAAACCTTTGAAGGTTTTTCTGAGAATGAAGAAATAGGGTCAGAGGAAAGTGATACTGACCTAGACTGGACTTTAGTTCAGGAAGTAAGGCATGTGTGTAATGAAGAGTCTAACACTGATAGCTTCCTAGGCTTTGATAGTGATTCGGATTGGCCTTCTGAGGCTTCAGGGACAGACTGGGATACTTTAAGTTCCCAGGATCGTTGGCAAAATTGGAGAAATGCACAGAGCACAGCAGCTGCAGGAAATGAAACAGCTCCTGCCCCTGATCAAGGGGAGTCTTCAGGTGAATTTAAAAAAATTGTATTTTTATCCCAATACCCCCATGCATATGAGATATATTGAGCATGGTGATCAGATCATGATATCAATACACATAAACGTTTAAATAATAAATGTTATTTATTTACTTTCATTAACAAAATGTTTAGAATACTTTTTAAACTTATTTTTTACTTTACAGCAACAGTCTTCTTTTCTTCTCCCCAGCCATTTTGTCAATTACTTTTTCTGGTTTGATAGTGATGTCCCGATGGATGGAAATCATTGCTAGTCCACTAAGTCTTTGGTCTGTCATTAAACTTCTAGATACACTTTTCACTCTCTTCATGGTTGAAAACTATCTTTCCACACTGCATGTTGTTACTGGTAGAGTAGCTAACACAGTCAAAAGGAAATGTATTGACCAATAGTCGGTTTTGTCACAGTTCCAACACTTTAAGTACCTCAGTATCTTCCTGAATTGATGGTGTAATATTACACCACATCATATACTCAGCCTTGACGGAAGCAAGTGCTGCATCATTTTCAAAGTATTCTGACAGTTGTTCCATATGGTGAACTTTGTCTAGACCTGAAAACCCAGGGAGGAGAACCTGGAAACTGGTTAAAATGTCTTCATTTGTCATGAACCTTGGAGTAATGTTCTGTATGAGTGAATCAACACATGGTATGAACACCGCAACTCTGAAATAATCTTCTACAGAAGTAGTCCCTGGATTTGCCCGATGCACCTGTCTTGAACTTTGCCTTGGAATAGTCAAGTTGCTTTGAAATATGTTTTCAGATGTTGTTCTTGCTAAGTCAAAGAGTTTTTAAAAATGACCTTTTGCATCTGCTCTCAACATCTCTAAAGACTTCAACAGTGACTTAGCATGATTTATGGCAGATGCCATATCAAGACTTTTTTCCTGAAGAAAAACTGATAGGGGCAAAGTAAGGCTGAAGAGTTGTTCACAAACAAACAGGCTAACAAGGAAATCACTTTTTTCAATTGCAGTCAAAAAGTTTGAAGCTGAAGAAGATATTTTCCATGGTTTCTCTGAGATGTCTTCTAATACAACTACAATCGGCTGAAATAGTTCAACGAATGTTAATACACTGTCATGCCTCTCAATGAAACGAGTCTTGCATAAACGTGTCAATCTTTTTTTCTTTGTTTCTGGCACATGAACACTAATATTAATCTGCAAAATATTGTTAGCACTTGAACTGTTTCTGAAGAAATTTGTTATTTCTTTTATTGTTCCAAGACAATTTCTGACCGAAGAGCTTGAAAATGTATCACTCAATGCAAGGTTCAGTCGATGACTTGCACAATGAAAATATCTTGCTTTGGGGTATGTTTCTCGAATTCTTGTTTGAACTCCACTTAGATGGCCAGCCATGGTGGCAACTCCATCATAGCCCTGCCCTACACACTTGCTCATATCCAATTTCAACATGTTGCATTTTTCTAGGATAACTTTAGTGACATTTTCTGCTGATTGGTCGTATATAGGTATAAATCCTACAAAATCTTCTCGGATGACTGGTAAGTTTTCCTTTAAATCTGCATAGCGAAGACATAACGAAGGCTGCTCTGTTGCCGATACATCCATAGTTTCATCAGCCAGAATGGAGAAGCAATCAGACTTGTTGACTCTAGCAACAATCTCTTCTGTCACTAAACTGCAACTGATTGAAATTATCTCATTCTGTATTTCAGGACTTATGTATGTAGCATTCTTGCCACAGTTAATAACATGTCTCCTTAGATTTTCGTCTTCAGAGCATGCTCTAAATCATAGTAAGGCTCGAAATTTCCCATCTTTTTTGGAAGGTTTTTTCCAAAGAGAGAGGACCACTGTCTTCATTTTCTCTAGAGGCAACTCTTCCTCTGCACAAAAGAGAATTGTTTCTATAATGGGAAGTAGAGCAGCTCTGTTTTCCTCCTTCTCCCTTGCATGTTGTGTGTCTAGTTGAGAGCAAATATCTTTTTGTTTTCCTGACATTATCTTAGTGAAATTGTCTGCATGTACAACACAAGCTTTGTGATATTCTGTAGTAGAGTGTTTCATAAATGTCTCTCTGGCTTTCTTCCAGTCTCTAAAACCACACGTAACCAACTTTCCAGGAGCCTCATGAGTTCCTTTTCCTATACCATGGGGATAAAACAAAAAACATGGTTTGCAATAAACTGCATCTTCTTTTTAGAATAGGCCAAGAAAGCAAATCCTGAGGTGGGGTCTGTAATCCATTTTTCTTGAAATCTTCTTGTTTGATTTTTACTTTGGGTTGAAGGAAAAGTGTAAGGCTGTTTTGGGAGGAGAACTGACTGAAGAATGTTTTTCTTTGTGTTTTCATCTATCTTCTCTTGTTGAATGTCTCCTATGTCAAAAGACTTTGCATGCCAGTTATAAAAACACATCTTTGAAAGTTCTGATATTTTGTCAGCTTCAGAAGTACGACCACTTTGTTGGCTTGAGCAATGGGAGGCTGATGTGGTACTGCTCGAAGAAGGAACGGTATTATCCTCATCTGAAAAAAATAATACTACTTTTAGTACTATAAATGGAATAAATCTGTTACTGCAAACATTGTATTGTTTACTGAGTTGCTGTGAGTTTTACAGGCTGTATGGCCATGTTTCAGAAGCATTCTCTCCTGATTTTTCACCCACATCTGTGGCAGGCATTTATGAAACACTCTACTACAGAATATCACAAAGCTTGTGTTGTACATGCAGACAATTTAACTAACATAATGTCAGGAAAACAAAAAGATATTTGCTCTCAACTAGACACACAACATGCAAGGGAGAAGGAGGAAAACAGAGCTGCTCTACTTCCCATTATAGAGGTTTGAGGTCTGTTGGAAACTACGCAAGTGAGGTTTATTGTATACTTGTATAACAATGTCCAGGGAGGGAGAAAGAACTCTTGTCAGTTGGAGGTAAGTGGGAATGTTGCAATTATCCACCTTGATTAGCATTGAATGTCTTTGCAACTCAAGACCTGACAGCTTAATGCCTGGGGGACTCCTTTTGTTAGGAAGTGTTAGCAGGCCTTGATTGAGAGAGAGAGAGAGAGAGAGAGAGAGAGAGAGAGAGAGAGAGAAATATTTAGGGGCCGGAAGCTATTCCAACAAGCTTCCGGCCCCTAAATATTTGTGACCAATCTGAAATAGCCCTTATATTGCTTTTATACTGCTTTATATGTATTTGATGTACTTTTATATTGTTCGTTTGATCATTGTTGTAAGCCACCCCGAGCCACGTTGGGAGAGGCGGCTAACAAATCCAATAAATAAATAAATAAATTAAAATGTCTGCAATTTCTGATTGTTGTTCTTCTTTCACTGTCCAGATTTTAGAGTTTTTTTAAATACTTGTAGTCAGATTTTGTTCATTTTCATGGTTTCCTGCTTTGCATTGAAATTGACCACATGCTTGTAGATTTCAATAGCTTTTCTGTATAGTCTCACAGCAGTAACCCAGTGATTCGGCCATGAAAGCCTTCGACAACAAATTGTATGTTTTATATATCCAAGATTGTTCTACAATCGTTTTACGACTTAAATGTACAAAAGAAGCTAGTGAAATTACTGTGTGTACTCAGTGCTGCTCTTGTGGCAAAACAATGAACTTCAATAGGGAGAGATAATTTAAGGCCTACTAGCCTAATATATATAAATGCTATTATAATATTTAAAAAGATGCATCAAAATCAGGATACCTACAAGTTTTAAAAGAAAAGGGATTGAGCAAGCAGTGTATTATACATAGTTAATTTAGTGTTATTCTGAATAAAACATAAGTTACCTTTAACTTTAGATGAAATGTTTTCCTCTCTGGGCTTTTTGAAGAATAAATCTATGCTCTTTTGGCTTCTTTTCATTTTAGCTTATCTGTCTTCCTTTCAAGCAAACTCTCTGCTAATTCTAAACTACCCAGAAATCCCCACTCCAAAACCCAGAATACTAAAGCTAGGGCTCCTGACTCCTCCCCTACTCTTAAATATACAGGCTCTAAATTACATATTCTGCCCTTGGAGGCAAGATATTAGTAGCATAACTAACTTCATTTTAATGTAGAATAACTGTTTTTAATAATAATAATAACAACAACACAGGGCATTGAACCGAGCCCATGATGGATCTGGATCAAACCTGTGCATACAGGCAGGAATTGGGGAATGATTGCCCCTTTCCAAATGGACCACCCTGAAAATTTCAGGGGGGGGCTGAAGCCCCCTTAGCCCCCCCTGGCTACATGCCTGCTTGCAGCAGTCAAAGAGTTGCTATCTGGTACTGTTGTCTGGCGTTCCTGTGATCTTTAGCATCTTGGCATCGTGTGTCTTGTTCATGGTTTCAGTTACTCTTGCTGCCGTGTATTCCTGTGGCGGGCTTTTATCTTCGCTGAATCTGCTCCCCTGTGATCCTTGGACCGTCTCTTATTTTCCTCCGTCATTCTCCTGCTCTTGACCTTTGGACCGGCTTACGACTACTCTTCTGGATCTTCCCACATAGGACGTCGTAGACGGACGTGCTGAGTTTGTTTTGCATCGTGCTTCAGAGTTTTTGTTAGGTTTCCTGGGATTTTTGAGGGTTTTTAGCCAAGTTGGCTGCTTTTTTGTTCGTCCCCTTTCCATTTGATTGTTCAATAAACCTTTTGTTACCCCCTTTTACATCTGGGTTTGGCTTACTTGGTCTCTGTGCTACGACACCTGTCTTTACAAACAGATGGGTCATATTCTACTCAGAGGGGCAGTGTGGCTGCATCCTCCAAGGCTTCCAAATGTATTGTCAAAAATACTCTTATTTTTATTTATTTGATATAGATTAATTTTCTTTTAAAATGGGACCCAAAGCAGCTTACGATACAACTTAAAGCATAATAGCTAAAACAATATATGGTACAATAGGTTAAAAAAATTAAAGAATCAATTTAAAGCATTACATTTAAATATTAATTTAAAACAATTTAAACACATGCGCACACACATATACACACACGCATATATACAGGTCCTTCTCAAAAAAATTAGCAATAGTGCTAAAGTTCATTATTTTCCATAATGTAATTATTTATTTTATTTATTTATTTATTTATTAAGTTCGGCTTAATATACCGCTCTCTCTGGCGCCCAGAGCGGTTCACAAAATTAGTGCAAATAAAACAAGTAAAATACATTAAAATACAGTAAAACAATTAAAACACCCGAATTAAAACATATTACCAGCCAATAGCTGTAGTTGGCAATGGCATGCTAACAGCGAACCCACAAGTGCAGATAATGCAGATAGTGCAGATAGTGGCAGTTGGCTATGGGCCGAATGCCTGCCTAAATAGCCATGTTTTTACTGCTCTGCGGAACGGCAAGAGAACCCGGATGGCCCGGATCTCTTCGGGGAGGCCGTTCCACAGAGCTGGCGCGGCAGCGGTAAATGCCCTCCAGCGTGTACTAGCCAATCTGCAAACCCTGATATTAGGCACATCCAAAAGGTTGAGTCCCTCTGAGCGCAGTGATCTCCTGGGCACATAAGGGGTAAGCCGCTCCTTCAGGTACACTGGCCCCAAACCATATAAGGCCTTAAAAGTTAGAACTAACACCTTGAAGATTACTGGAAGCCAGTGCAGTTCGCGCAGGAGTGGAGTCACATGGTCGGATCTTAAGGCTCCCGAGAGCAGACGCGCTGCAGCGTTCTGCACCAGCTTAAGCTTCCGGATTGCCAACAAGGGTAGGCCAATGTACAGCGCATTACAGTAATCGAGCCTCGAGATGACCGTGGCTTGGATCACCGTGGCCAGGTCGCAACGGGAGAGGTAAGGAGCCAGACGTTTTGCCTGACGTAGATGAAAGAAGGCTGTCTTGCAGGCGCAGGCAATCTGCTCCTCCATAGACAGCTGGGCGTCCAGCCGGACCCCTAAACTTTTTACCGACGGTTGCGGATGAAGAGCCGCACCGTCAAACGTCGGCAACTGGGTCTCTACCCCCTCCGGGCGGCCCAGCCACAAGATCTCCGTCTTCGCCGGGTTCACCTTCAACTTACTGGCTCGCAGCCATCCAGTAACGGCCTCCAGGCAGAGATGGAAATTATCGGGTACAGAGACCACCCCGGGGTCCATCCTCAGAATGAGCTGGGTGTCATCAGCGTACTGATGGCACTCCAGCCCAAAACTCCGCACCAGTTGGGCGAGTGGTCACATATAGATGTTAAATAACAGCGGGAGAGGATAGCCCCTGAGGGACCCCACAACATAAGGGGAACCTCGGAGGCCACCCCTCCCCACTTCACTCGCTGCCGGCGGTTTTGGAGGAAGGAGGACAGCCAGTTGAGGGCTGTCCCCCTCACCCCCGCCACCGCCAGGCGGTGTGTCAAAAGTTGGTAATCGACAGTATCAAATGCTGCCGTGAGGTCCAATAACACGAGCAGCGCCGATCCGCCTCGGTCCAAATGGCAGCGGAGTAGGTCTGTGATGGAGACCAGGACAGTCTCCGTCCCATGGCCTGAGTGGAAGCCGGACTGGAAGGGGTCTAGCCAGGTTGTCTCATCCAAGAATGCCTGCAGCTGGTCCATTGCTGCCCTCTCAATTACCTTGCCCAGGTACGGAAGGTTGGACACTGGGCGGTAATTGGAGGGAGCCGCGGGATCTAACCCGGGCTTCTTCAGCAATGGACTGACCACCGCCTCTTTTAACTCCTCTGGAAAAACCCCTTGCTCAAGGGAGCAGTTGACTATATTCAACAGAGGGTCTCGTAACCCCTCCACGCAAGCTCGAATCAGCGTGGAGGGGCACGGATCGAGGGAGCAGGTGGTCGGTCGAAGGGCTGCGACAATCTTGTCAACATCCTCTGCGTCCAGTGGCCGAAACCGGACGAAGGTGGATCCGGCAGAGGGCCACGGAGTCTCAAGCTCCTGTACTGTATCAACCGTGGCAGGGAGGTCCCGGCGGAGCATCGCAATCTTGTCTGCAAAATGATTCTGAAAAGCCTCGGCTAATGATAAAAATTAAACTTTCATATATTTTGGATTCATTGCACACCAACTGAAATATTTCAGTTCTTTTTTTGTTTTAATACTGATGATTTTAGCACACAGCTCCTGAAAACCCAAAAATTCTATCTTAAAAAATTAGCGTATTTCATCCGACCAATAAAATAAAAGTGTTTCTCCATCACAGATCTACTCCGCTGCCATTTGGACCGAGGCGGATCGGCGCTGCTCGTGTTATTGGATCTCACGGCAGCGTTTGATACCGTCGATTACCAACTTTTGATACACCGCCTGGCGGTGGCGGGGGTGAGGGGGACAGCCCTCAACTGGCTGTCCTCCTTCCTCCAACGCCTGGCTCCCTACCTCTCCCAACGCGACCTGGCTACGGTGATCCAAGCCACGGTCATCTCGAGGCTTGATTACTGTAATGCGCTCTACATTGGACTTCCCTTGTCGATGATCCGGAAGCTTAAGCTGGTGCAGCACGCCGCAGCTCGCCTCCTCCTGGGTGCTGCAAGATCTGACCGAGCGACTCCACTCTTGCGCGAGCTGCACTGGCTTCCGATTGAATTCCGGGTCCTCTTCAAGGTGTTAGTCCTCACTTTCAAGGCCATCTATGGTTTGGGGCCAGTGTACTTGAGGGAGCGACTTACCCCCTATATGCCTGCGAGATCACTACGCTCCGAGGAGCTCAACCTCCTTGTGGTGCCTCCCCTCGGAACCTGCCGACTAGCCACTACACGGCGGAGGGCATTCTCTGTAGCCGCCCCAAGTCTCTGGAATGGCCTCCCGGAGGAGATCCGCGCCATCCGCGCTCTCCTGCCCTTTCGCAAGGCCTTGAAGACTTGGCTTTTTAGGAAGGCGTTCGGCTCTTAATTCAACCACATTGCCCGCTTGCCGCCTATGGTTCCCCCCAGGTTTTTATCCCGTCCCCCAGCCTTTGCTGAGGGTTGTGCTCTTAATATGTTTTAATCTGTTGTGATGTGTAATATGTTTTTAACTGCTTAATTGTTTTATTTCTCGGTGTTTTTGCTTCTTTGTAAACCGCTCTGAGCTCCGGAGTGAGCGGTATACTAAATTGAAGTTAATAAATAAATAAATAAATAAATAAATAAAAAAGTCAACCTTCAAATAATTATGTTCAGTTATGCAATCAATACTTGGTCGGGAATCCTTTTGCAGAAATGACTGCTTCAATGCGGCGTGGCATGGAGGTAATCAGCCCGTGGCAGTGCCGAGGTGTTATGGAGGCCCAGGATGCTTCGATAGCGGCCTTAAGCTCATCCAGAGTGTTGGGTCTTGCGTCTCTCAACTTTCTCTTCACAATATCCCACAGATTCTCTATGGGGTTCAGGTCAGGAGAGTTGGCAGGCCAATTGAGCACAGTAATACCATGGTCAGTAAACCATTGACCAGTGGTTTTGGCACTGTGAGCAGGTGCCAGGTCGTGTGAAAAATGAAATCTTCATCTCCATAAAGCTTTTCAGCCGATGGAAGCATGAAGTGCTCCAAAATCTCCTGATAGCTAGCTGCATTGACCCTGCCCTTGATAAAACTCAGTGGGCCAACACCAGCAGCTGAAATGGCACCCCACACCATCACTGACTGTGGATACTTGAAACTGGAGTTCAGGCATTTTGGCATTTCCTTCTCCCCAGTCTTCCTCCAGACTCTGGCACCTTGATTTCCGAATGACATACAAAATTTGCTTTCATCAGAAAAAAGTACTTGGGCCCACTTAGCAACAGTCCAGTGCTGCTTCTCTGTTGCCCAGGTCAGGCGCTTCTGCCGCTGTTTCTGGTTCAAAAGTGGCTTGACCTGGGGAATGCGGCACCTGTAGCCCATTTCCTGCACACGCTTGTGCACGGTGGCTCTTGATGTTTCTACTCCAGACTTAGTCCACTGTTTCCACAGGTCCCCCAAGGTCTGGAATCGGTCCTTCTCCACAATCTTCCTCAAGGTCCGGTCACCTCTTCATGTTGTGCAGCGTTTTCTGCCACATTTTTTCCTTCCCACAGACTTCCCATTGAGGTGCCTTGATACAGCACTCTGGGAACAGCCCATTTGTTCAGAATTTTTTTTCTGGGTCTTACCCTCTTGCTTGAGGGTGTCAATGATGGCCTTCTGGACAGCAGTCAGGTCGGCAGTCTTACCCATGTTGGTGGTTTGGAATAATGAACCAGGCTGGGAGTTTTTAAAAGCCTCAGGAATCTTTTGCAGGTGTTTAGAGTTAATTAGTTGATTCAGATGATTAGGTTAATAGCTCGTTTAGAGGACCTTTTCCTGATATGCTAATTTTTTGAGATAGGATTTTTGGGTTTTCAGGAGCTTTATGCCAAAATGTATGGTGTGCAATGAATCTAACATATATGAAAGTTTAATTTTTATCATTACATTATGGAAAATAATGAACTTTAGCACTATATGCTAATTTTTTGAGAAGGACCTGTATATATACGCATACATTGCAAATCCTTCCACCTCAACCAACTATAAATTGCCTCTATAAAATGAGGTTGTGACTCAAAAAAGGTTGGGAACCACTTCTTCAAACAAGCTTTTATTTAAAAAGCTCTGAACATCAATTTATAAACTTATATAAATCTAACATTTTCCTGGGCTACAGATCTCAGATACATGCAGTCATTGTATGTTTGAACGTCTCTCTGCAAGAAAAAAGATCAGTCCTATTATCATATCATTCCAAATTAATTTATTACAGTAAGTCCATTTCTGCCTTATCTAACACTGCCATGTTCCTGCAGCTTTTGCAGATTATAAATATCACTGATGTGTACATATTCTGCTGCTGACTCTTCAGAGAGTTGGTTGTTTACAAAATCATGGACATTTTTCCAATTTCTGAAGGTTGGCAAGCATGGGATTCAAAGAATGAAAACAGTCCCAGATCTGAAGCCAAAATGTCCACTTAGCAAGGGTCCTTAACCCTTTTTGTTCCACAGACTCCTTGGTTACTGAAAACGATGGACCCTTCTCGGAATGTAGTGGCAGATAGCTTATGACACTCAATGTTGACATTTAAATTAAATTTAAGGATTATTCAAAATTATGTTTTACAACTTTCCCACCATTTCAATTCCTGACTGCAACTTCTTTAATTTATTGCATACATTCATAACTGAGGAAACTGCTAGATTTCAGTTAGAGGAAAGGAAAGAAAAAGATAATAAGTTAATTGTTTTTCAATTCAAGCTCACAGGTCTCTAGAAATCTTTGCCTGGGCTCCCAAGGTGTCCCTGGGCCCCTGTTTAAGAACCCCTGATTTAAAGGGAACTAATGGCATCTGTATACTACATTTAACTCACAAACAGCAACACTAGAAAAGGGGTGCCATAGCCTTCCAAAACCACTAAGGAAGATTTTAGTCAGAAAAGGGGACTCTACAATGATAGGGAAATTTGTGTCAGAGGACAAGAGCAGGCGCTGAAAATGATTGACCCGGGCTCTGATTTTAACTGGCATGTTTTAACAACTGTTTATTTAATGTTCTGTTTTAATGAATTTGTTGATTGTTTTTATTATTGTGATGGCACCGAATGGTGCTTGGTGTGTAGCCGCCCTGAGTCCCCATTCGGGGGTGAGAAAGGCAGGATACAAGTATATGAAATAAATAAATAATAAATAAATGATACAGACACAGAAATATGCTCTTGACCCTCCAGTATTACTAACAGATTGACTCCTACGCTTTGCACTTGAAGAGCCTTCATCTTTCCTGCCATATGCCCATCATTTTTATTTCTCTACTCCAGACATGGGCAACATCCCACAGAGTCCTACAAAGATGTTTTTGAGGTCTTCACTCTTTCAGACTCCCCAAACCTCAATCTGTCCAAAATCCTAGAAGTCAAGAACAACAATTTTCCTATTAAATAGTTTGAATTCCACCAACACACCCACTGTGTAACATTTTAAACTACATTTTTTTCCAAACCAAAAGACTGGAATTTTGTTTTTTTGCATTTTTTGAAAGTATATGTGGCCCTCAGAACCACCATAGCTGCCCACATCTGGACTTCCTGTCTCACAGCTGTAGAACAATACCAAGAGAACAACATCACTTCAGGAACATATCTGCCCTTTTCAAAGTTAACCTCAAGTCAATTTCTAACTTCAAAACATATGGGATTGACTGATGCATCACCTTGTGTGCTTGCACAGCTTCCTACTAATTTTGTTACCAGTGATTGACAGGTCAACGATATTATTTTCTATGTTATCCTTCCAGCCATCCCAAAGGGCCCAGTCCAAGAAATCCTGTTACCCACCCCCTCAGAATACATGGACATCTATGCCAGCTACTAGTCAGGGTACATTAGTCTCTTTTTTTTTGACACACACAAAGTAAACATGTCAGTTATCAACTTTGCCATTTTATCTGTCTCAAAGTGGTTTCTTTAACCCACTTCAGTTGCTTCTGTTGCAACTGAAGTGGATTTTTTCACAACTGAAGTGAAAAAATGCACTTCAGTATATTTGATATTCCTGATTAAGATAGATAGACAGACAGATTATCCATCTACTCTACATAGCAGAAATCAAATGTTTGTAAAGTGGTGCACCTTTGATGCTCAATTGATCCATATTTATTCTCCAGCTAGACTTTTCTGACACCCAAGCACATCAAAAACTATACTAAAGTGACCTACTTCTTCTATTCCAGCATTTTGCATCCATAGCAACTGCACTGAATCTAGGTTGAAAACAGCTGCCGCTGAACATATAGACATTTAACAATGCAAATAATGCTGAAGGGGACACTTCTGGAAACAAAGGAAAAAGCACACTGGGTAGACATCAAGGTTCAGTTGTGCTAACCTGAAAAGAAGTGGCACTTTTAAAATGATTCTATGTTTCGTTATGTCCACAGAATGATCACCATGGCCTTTGGCTATTCAGCCTAGGAAAAAACATAACATAGAAAACTTGGAAGAACTGCTTGTGGGTTCTAGCAGTCATTGGATCACAGGATGCTATACTACATGGAATGAGAGGGGAGCAAAATGTGGCCCCTGTATCACAGGTGTTGTCCTCCCTGATGGTTAGGTGGCCTTCAACCCCTTCAGATTTCCTAGACTGCTCTCCTTCAAGCCAAACAGAAAATGTATTCTTTCCTAGAAACCATCAAGAATGGCAACTCACACTTTCAGCAGGTTGCAGACCATGCCCTCTGTACTTTGCAAAACCAAAATGGACTTAAATTGTTTTTGGCAGTTTATGCAGCAGAAAGGGGGACATATCCACAATGCCTGAAATCCAGTCATATGAATTAATCAGCCTGAGTCTTGTCAGCCAACGTCTTCCAGGTTTTGTCTAGGGAAAAATAAAAATACGGATGCATGTTCAGCTGACATTTCCTATCTTAGAATGGAAGTAATAACAATGCACTGGATTCAATGCTTTAATGTGAGATTTAAAAAGAAGCAGCTAATATTATTCCTCCAGATATTTATTCTCTTCATATTCTCTGATAAAGCCTGAAGAGGGAAACACTTTTGGCTGAATGGTTAAATAACAAGTTAGGAATGCCAAGCTGAAAGAAAAGCAAGTCCCTGCATTGCTAGGCTAGGGGCCAAAGTAATCAGAATCTCAATTTTCCATGCCTACCCAGATGAAGTTCTGCATGACAGGATGTCCTAATAATACATATTGGGACCCTGGGGGGGGGGGGGGGGCAAGGCGAAGGATAGTCCTCTCAAAGTAACTCCAACCAAATAGGGGAAATCTCTGAAAGGAAGTCGCCTCAAGCCAGTTCTAATTTAGGCTGCAGGCCAATTCTAGTTGAGCGATGATACAAACATGAAGTACATTGGTTTCTGAGTTAAACCAAGGACCAGAACTACATGGGCTAACTGCTTAAAGATCAGGCATCTCACCACTTTGACCAGCCAAAAAGACACAGCTTGTTCAATGGGAAATAAAACACTGTTTGGTTTTGTATATTTTGTTTGTGCTTTATGTTTTCTGGCGCTCAGGAGTTATTTAGAGCATTTCAGTTTCTATGCCAAGCATTACAATTCCTTTTGGGGGAAACGATGCAGCTAAGACAAACCTTTATGATTACTCTCTTCCAAATACAAGCACACCAAAACCTTCAACAGTGGTTCTATCATGGGCTCTGAACTCACAAGATCATCCATCTCTGAAAGCTTATGTAAACACCCAGATATATTAAAGGCATTCTACAATTCTAGCTGTTCCTTCTTCGTCTAGATCAGTGGTTCTCAACCTGTGGGTCCTCATATGTTTTCAATTCTGAGAAATCCTTACAGCTGGTAATCTAGCTGGGATTTCTGGGAGTTGTAAACCAAAACACCTGGGGACCCACAGGTGGACAACCACTGGTCTAGACTCTAGACACTATGTGGCCATGACAGTCAATGTACTGTAATAGACAGAACAGTGTACTTCAGACTGGAAAACTTAGGTTCAGATCTCACTTCATCCCTAATGCTTCATGGATGAAACGGAATCAATCATTTACATCAGGGCTGTCCAACTGGCGGCCCCGGGGCCGGATCCGGCCCCGTAGCCTGTTGGACACGGCCCCACCTATGCCCTCAGCCGCCATTTTTAAATTTGAAAAAAAAAATGATTTTTTTTTAAAAAATGGCGGCCGGGGGCCAGGGGGAGGCGGGGCAGGGAGGAAGAGAGCTAGCTCCTCCTCCTTTTCGGCGCCCCCCCCCTCCCTACCTAGGGCGGGGGAGCCGCCGAAAAAAGGGCAGAAGGCGGCGCCAACAGCAGCACGTCACAGGCCTGGCATGACGCGCTGCTCCTTGGCACCACCTACTCCTTTTCGGCGCCCCCTCCCTTCCTAGGGCGGGGGGGGCCGAAAAGAGTAGGCGGCGCCAAGAGCCGCGCGTCACAGGCCTGGCGTGACGCGCTGCTCCTGGCACCGCCTACTCCTCCTTTCGGCGCCCCTCCCTTCCTAGGGGCGGAGGGCGCGAGGAGGAGTAGGCGGCGCCAAGAGCAGCGCGTCACAGGCCTGGCGTGACGCGCTGCTCCTTGGCACCGCCTACTCCTCCTTTTCGCGCCCCCTCCCTACCTAGGGGCGGGAGCCGCCGAAAAAGGGGCAGGCGGCAAGAGCAGCGCGTCACAGGCCTGGCGTGACGCGCTGCCCCTGGCGCCGCCTATTCCTCCTTTTCGGCGCCCCCTCCGCCCTAGGAAGGGAGGGGCGCCGAAAGGAGGAGTAGGCGGTGCCAAGGGCAGCGCGTCACGCCAGGCCTGTGACGCGCTGTTCTTGATGCCGCCTTCTGCCCTTTTTCAGCCGTTTTAGGAGGGGCGGGGCCTGGGGTTGGGGGCGGGGCCTGGGGGCAGGGCCTGGGGCGGGGGCCTGGGGCGGGGCCGAGCGGCCCCCTAGGTCATCAGTGACCTTTTATCCGGCCCTGGACCCCGTAGAAGTTGGACAGCACTGATTTACATGGTTGTTATGAGGATGAAATAGGAAAACAGGAACTATTTCCCCTGCCATGACTTTCCCCCCAAGAAGGACAGGAAAAAAACCTTAATAAGTTCGCTTGTGCATATTTCTCTTTGGAGAGCACAACAGATGAGTTTCCATACCGACCATGTGTCTTTCTCTTCAATTTCTTTTAGGGGAGAGTTAGTCATCTTCATTATTTTTAGGCTCTTTCAATTAAGAATATAAACAGGCTGAAATTGGGAGAAACAAGATGGTTGTTCCAATGTCACTCTAATGCATCAATTAGAGAAAACAGTGTACTCCCCATCCCAAGCCACATCGGTTCTCTAAAGCAGAGTTTCTCAAGCTGTGCCTCTCCAGATGTTTTGAATTTCAGCTTCCACAATTCCTAACAGCTGGTAAACTGACTGGGATTTCTGGGAGCTGAAGTCCAAAACACCTGGAAGAGCAAAGCCTGAGAAACACTGCTTTAGAGAATTGAGGCCCTACTGAAGTGCCAAGAGAAGCTCAATCTTTCTCAAAATTCTACCCACTATCTTACTATATAAAACTCTCATCTGCACTGCCTTGTAATCCATGTCTATGCAAGCTTTGATTACCTCTTCCTGTCATCACTAGTCTGTTGTAGCTTATAGAGCAGAGGAAGATTTGAAAAGAATCTTGTAGTAACTTTCCAACAAGTCTTGATAGTTACACCTAAACATCTCAAAGATGGCCAGGAAAATGATTGTCGTGACGGCAGCCAGGCACAGTTGACCCCCTAGGAAGGTGCTTGCGCTTTCCCCTCTTGGTAGAATGGCCCTTGATTTAGCCATGGGTTATCACTTAGGATTCAAGGAACTGAAAACTGCCACCTGGTTGTAAGGTCAGTTGTAGAAGCTGTGAACCTAGACTCTTGATATCTCATGTTTCCTAAACCCTGGATGTACCTTGGACCTTGGATTAGGACTCTGATTCAACCTTGTATTCTGACTCTCTGGTAATTGGGTCATGACACTGTCAACGTTTGCATCTCTGTTGAACTATCGGCTTGACCTTGGACTGTTAATGTATGCGCTGCTCGTATTTGGAAGTTGAGACTTTGCCAGTAATGTTAATGTTAACAAATTAACATTAACATTGGAGGGCCCTTGGAACTGCAATTATAGCATACTACTGTACTGTATTTTTTAAAAACCCACCTTTTCAGATTTATAAAGGACGTGAATGGGAGGAAAAACTTTGTTTTGCTACATATACTGGTTCAGATTAAGACACCCCATCAGTTTCTAAGATATGGCTCAACACGTTCATTAAACTCCCGCCCTCCACTTTTATTCACAGCATCCACTTCCTTTGACATGAAAGAACAAAGACTGCTGGGTCTAATTGAACTTCGCAGCTCCACACATCATGCTCCAGCCTGTGTCATTATTGCTACAGTGCATAACATTTTCCTTTGGGAGCACAGCTGGAACATGGTGAGATGAATCACTTCTGTGAAATTTAAGCTGATTAGGTACAAAAAACATAAAGTCATCTGTTGCCCTCTTGCAAACCATCTGCCAACAATGCACTGGAAACTCAAAAAGTGATCTCCTACGTATGTTTAAAATAAAATGAATGCATTGTTGCCCCTCTCAGCACATTAAATATTCTTTTCAACACAAAACATAGTCCTCCTATATCTTGAAAGTGCGCCAGCTATGTAACTTTTGGTATAAATCAGGGCTGTCCAACCGGTTACTGATGACCTGGGGGGCCGAAGGGTCTGCCTCCGGCCCGGCTCCGCCCCCTTCCCGGCTCCACGCCTGCCCTGCCCCCAGCTCCGCCCCCTCCCCGGCTTCGCCCTCTCCCCGCCTTGGAAGTGTCTGTGGAGGACACCGGGGCTTTGACTTGGAGATAGAGATGAACACCAAAATCCCAGTCTCAAGTCCCAGTCCCTGCTTTGAACTGGATTATATTGCAGTGTGGACTCAGGGGCCCTTCACACAACCATATAACTCAGAATATCCACGCAGGAAACCCCACAAAACCTGCTTTGAACTGGATTATATTGCAGTGTGGACTCAGGGCCCTTCCACACAGCCATATAACCCAGAATACCTGCTTTGAACTGGATTATCGGAGTCCACACTCATATATTCTGGTTTAAAGCAAATAACATGGGATTTTATTCAGATGTGTGGAAAGGAAGTCAAATAAGAAGCCAAGGCCCTTCCACACAGGCCTATAACCCTGAATGATAAGGCATAATATTCATTCTGCCTCTGCTAATAATAATAATAATAATAATAACAACAACAACAACAGGTTCCTGGAGTAGGAGACCTCCAAGGGCCATCCAGGGCCATCCAGTCCAATCTCCTTCTGCCATAAGGGGAAAATACAATCAAAGCATTCCTCACAGATGACCATTCAGCCTCTGATGATGATGATGATGATGATAATAATAATAATAATAGTAATAATAATAATAATTACAATGGGTTCCTAGAATAGGAGACCTCCAAGGGCCATCCAGTCCAATCTCCTTCTGCTATAAGGGGAAAACACAATCAAAGCATTCCTCACAGATGGCCATTCAGCCTCTGATGATGATGATGATAATAATAATAATAATAATTACAATGGGTTCCTAGAATAGGAGACCTCCAAGGGCCATCCAGTCCAATCTCCTTCTGCTATAAGGGGAAAACACAATCAAAGCATTCCTCACAGATGACCATTCAGCCTCTGATGATGATGATGATAATAATAATAATAATTACAATGGGTTCCTAGA
Organism: Anolis apletophallus; assembly: GCA_030556195.1. Taxonomy (NCBI): domain Eukaryota; kingdom Metazoa; phylum Chordata; class Lepidosauria; order Squamata; family Anolidae; genus Anolis; species Anolis apletophallus. The sequence continues at coordinate 26,423,109 of JARBWK010000001.1, forward strand.
ATAGGAGACCTCCAAGGGCCATACAGTCCTACCTCCTTCTGCCATAAGGGGAAAATACAATCAAAGCATTCCTCAGCCATGTTGAATCAAACCTAAACTCTCATGAGAGCAACAGAAAGTACTGAACCTCGGGTTTGGGAGTTGTCGTTCTCCTCCATCCAGAGAGCACTGTGGACTCAAATAATGATGGATCAGGACCAAACTTGGCACGAATCCTCAGAAGAGGAGGAAGCCGGAAAGGGAATGGATGAGCACCCCCCCCGCGCGCTCCGAACTCGGCCCCACCCCTTTTTCGCTCTGGCCACGCCCCCTCTCGCTCGGTTCACTCTCTACTTCCCTCTTTCTTTCAGGTGGTGGAAGGGGGAAGGATTGAAAGGGGGAAAGAAAGAGAGGAAGGAGGGAGGGAGGGGGAGGGAGGGAAGTAGGGGAAGGAGGAAAGGAGCCTGCTCCTCCTCCCAGACCCTCTCCGACCCTCACCCCCCCCCCGCCGCCAAAATAAATAAATAAAAAATATTCGAAAAAAATATTCGAAAAAATATTCAAAAAAATATTTAATTTTTTTTAAAAAAAATCTTAAAAAGCAGATATCTTGCAGGAGGGTAGGGGGCCGTGGGGAATGGGTTGGGGGCTGTATACGGCCCGTGGGCCGGCAGTTGGACAGCCCTGGTATAAATGGTACAAGGAATGTTTCTTTCTGTCTTAGTCACATCCATTTTGTTACTCAGGTAAAACAACGGATACTGTGGCATTGCAATCAGTTTCCTAATTATATATTTGTAAATAAAGATCTACAGCTGGGGTGGAAATCATGTGGCCCTACATATTTTATGGGATTGCAACTCCCAGCAACCTCAGCCAATGTTAAAGGATATTGGGAGGTGCAGTTCAAAAAGTAGTAAGGTGAACAGTGTTTTGTACCACATGTCAGTAGCTTGCAGTATTCATATGTCTTTTAAAAAGTAAGTGTGAAGAGTTGCCCTTTAAAGGCATTGATTTGCATGGTAACTAACTAGGGACACATTGTTCACATCCACACTCTAAACCAGCGCATGAGATTTGAAGAATATCAGCTTTTTGTTGTATATAAAGAAAATATAAGCATTGTTTCAAAATTAAATGGGAGACCCCATCTACAAATATCATCAGAAGGATCCCTTACTGGCTCTGACACCCCAATGGGGGCTGACCTTAAAAACTCATTGCTGCTTCCTTGGTAATGCTATCAGCTATATGTCTCCCATGGAAATACAGAATCAAGCAAAGTTTGCAGCCTGGATTTGGTGCCACTCCAGTCAAAGACAGTTTTTCAGTCTTGTTTTCATTTTGTTGAAGAGCTTTATTATAAAAGTGTTCTGACACTTTGATTTACCCTTTTGCAAACTGCCTTGGGAGGAATTTGCCTTCAGTGAGGCATGTTTGTTTTCTGTGAAGGTATTTGTTTTGGAGCAAGAGAAAGCAAGTTCAAGTAGAGCCTCCCAATACTTCACAGAACTTCAGACTCTCCCTGGTACGTATTTTAGTTATCTCGTTTTGTAAAAGGGGTACTATTTTATTCTCTCATAATGGCACCTGTGCATCCATGGATATTGGCATCTAAGGGAGGAGGGACTAGAAGAAAACCCCAATGGATACTGAAGACCTACTGTGGTTCTATCACAATGTCTCTCTAACTAATTCAAAGCAGAATAAATCGCTTTCCTTTACATTTCTTCAAAATAAACCCCTTAGCCTGATCACAATGAGAAAAACCAACTGGCTCAAGATCACCCAGTGAATTTCACTGCTCAGTTTGGATAAAATACCTTCACCTTTAAAAAACATTAGAAAGCCTACCACATTCAAGCATTCCCATTTAAAGAAGACTTTCATCTCATTTTGACAGCTTACATTCCAAGTTCCAAAGGCACATTAAATGTTTCACAATGTTCCCTTATTTGTACCTTTTCTTCAAAATTTTATCTGATATTAAAGTAAGAAAAGACAGTGCTAACAATATGCTAGACTCTTCCAAGTGTTGTTAAAGTAAGTGTAGTTTACCAAGAAAGGCAAAGCTCAAAAAGTAATACTGTATATGAAAAGCAACCTTCTAGAGCTGCTACTTGGCAACATCTTTTTGGCACAAACCTGGTAAGTCAATAAATGGTTGTTCAAACTTCAGAAACAGCTTACCCTTCAGACAGTTACTACATTCACGATGTCGTGGTAAACTCTTTTCTTGTAATTTGAATCCATAGGTTTGTGTTTTTGTCTTTCAGTCAACAGAAAAAAGGTTGTTTCATTTTCCACATCACATCATTTCAGATATTTAAGATCACCTCTAAATCTTCTGTTTTCCAAGTTAAGCATAACCAGACTGGTAAATTCTTCATCATACAGGTTTCCAGACCTTTTACCATCCACATTACCAATTTCTGGATATATTCTACCTCACTGATATTATTGAAATGACTGGCTTTACTCTGAAGGAGCTGGGGAAGGTGACGGCCAACAGGGAGCTCTAGCGTGGGATGGTCCATGAGGTCACAAAGAGTCGGAAGTGACTGAACGAATGAACAACAGCATTGATATTATTCATCAACTGCAGTGTTCAGGAATTGACAGAATATTCCAGGTGAGATCTAACAAAAATAGAGCAGAATCCCATAGTATTATTACTTCCTTGGAGCCCCAGTGGTGCAATGGGTTAAATTCTTGTGCCAGCAGGACTCCTGACTGACAGGTTGGCGGTTCGAATCTGGGGAGTGGGGTGAGATCCCGTCTCAGCTCTAGCTTTCCATGCGGAGACATGAGAGAAGCCTCCCAAACGATGGTAAAACATCAAACATCCAAAGGGGGGGGGGGCTGGGCAACATCCTTGTAGACAGCCAATTCTCTCAAACCAGAAGCAACTTGCAGTTTCTCAAGTCCCTTCTGACACCAAAAAATACTTCCTTTTGTCTGGACACTATACTCTTATTATAACAGCCTAAAATTGTATTGGCTTTATTTCTCCCTCATTACATTACTGGCTCATGTTTAACTCAGGGTATATCTGTTTCTACAAAAAAAAAACAAGATACAGGCAAAGATCACACCACTTTGTGTTTAGAAGCAAGCATATAATTTGTTATATTGTATAATAAGTATGGTCCATCAAATTATTTCCTAAAAAGGACAGCAAATGCAGAAGCAGCTTTCCCCATTGAGTTCTAATATATTTACTGGATTTCTTACCTGTGTGCTCTCTTCCCTTCCAGAGAACTAAAGGATAACTATAACACAGTATTTCATAGCACTAAAGCTGTCCTCCAAGTTGATTATAATGTTTCCTGTGCAAAAAAACTAACACATCATAGCAGGTCTCTACATCCTTTGATTATGGCATTAAAACAAATCATATTATCACCGCTTTTATAAAATGCTCATGATTTTGAATTATTAGCCCAAATACAGTAGCTGAAAAACACATGACTCACAGCCTGGTGGATTTTGCTCTTCACTTCTTCACTCAACATGCCTTCAAATACAAAGGAATCTCCAAATCTTTCTGCCTGAGAAAGGGAAAGAAAAGGAGGAGGTGAAACCATTCTTTATTGATCAAATTTGCCACTTTGCTGCTCAAGCATGTTTATTCCCCAAATGCCAGTAGAAGAATGCATCAAATTAGACAATTAAGTGTATAGTGGGCTTTACTTAATCCCTCCTGAGTGCAATTCAGGCTTTCTTGTTAAAGGAAACAATGCAGCACATAGCATGTTCAGAGAGGAGGAAAAGATCACTTTGCTCAAGGATATAATCGCTCCTAAAATTGTCACAGAGACAAAATGCAGGCCCCCATCAAAAGAACGGATAGCAGTTGTAAAACCCTCTGTCAACAATTCCACTTTCACCAATTGAAAGTATCATTTTAAATGCCCCATATAAGACAAATATGATGTAAGAGGTGGAAGGATAAAGAGAAAGCTGCAAGGATGAAGAAACAAGAAACAGTAAAGGTGGTATCTTTCAGACTGCTAGAAAACAGCTGTAATTAGTTCTCTGAAACTGCTTTACCACTACTAGAGATCTATGTAAAGGTAAAGGTTTCCCCTGACATTAAGTCTAGGCGTGTCTGACTCTGGGTGTGGTTCTCATCTCTACTTCTAAGCTGAAGAGCCGATATTGCTCGTAGACGCCTCCAAGGACATGTGGCTGGCATGACTGCATTGATCTACTCACATTTGCATGTTTTCAAACTGCTAGGTTAGCAGAAGCTGGGGCTAACAGTGGGAGCTCAGCCTGCTCCCTGGATTTGAACCACCAACCTCGGTCAGCAAGTTCAGCAGCTCAGCGATTTAACCCACTGCACCACTGGGGGCTCCACTAGATAGATAAATAGATAGAGATACCGTATATCTTTTTTAAAGGCACTTGGGAGTTCTCACCTTAGGAGTGATTGTGTTCTGTTGCCCCACGCCCTCATTTTGGCTAAAGGTCTTAGAAATACCCCCCTTCTCTGCAGAGTATTAATGTGTTTTATGATATGAAAGCTACCCTGCATAATGTTAAGCAATTTGGGAATTATATATTCTTTCATCAGCAATGTTACATATACATACCACTCACTGCTGCAAATAAACTGCTTACAGCATAATCCTTGCATGTTTATTTAAAAATATGCCTCACTGAGCTCAAAGCACAAGACTACAGCTTTTAACTAGTTTGTTTGGTATTCAGTCAGTTCAAATGTATTAAGCTTAGTCACCATCATTGGCATGGGCTATTGTGTTGAAACCTAAGGAATCTCTTTGGCATTCTTTTCAAGAAACAAGAGCACACTGATCTTAGATTTCAAACAAGCCACTCCAATTAGGCACTGATTTATCACACTGATCTCCATTTTCTGCTACCATCTTTTATACTGAAAAGTACATATAATAATCAATGCCCCAGTATAATACCATTAATGGAGTTTGTGAGATCTAAGATTGGATTACTGTTGTCATAAAAACTGCACTCAGGATATTCCTTAGCAGTCAGTCAGTGGCAGTAATCAAGTTTCATGCAATTTAATAAGCCTGAGTTCAAATAAATTAGCTTAATCCTGGGCAATGAGTTTTATTTGCATATTTCCTCAATTGTAAATATTCATATGATGCTGTGAGCAGTTTATCTGTAGTAGTAATTTGTATGTATGATAATTCAAAATTCCTAGTGCATGCCAGGATAGCTTTCCCATTAACATCCCCAAAACCACATTTTTAAAAGAATGGCAGTGTTTACCCTAAAATCCTTTCTGTAACATGCTATGTATCTGATACATCAGTCTTTACAAGTGTGATGTTTTCTGAACATGTTAAGACTACAACGTTGATCTTCCCCGCCTTACATGGCCAGGGTGGATGGAGATGCCCGAAGCTGTATTCCTACATATCTTGTGAGTATTGAGCTGGACATGACTGCAAACATCAGAACAGTTATACAAGGTCTCTGGCATTTACTACAGCATTTCACACAGCGAGAGCCTCAGTTCTTCTTTGCTTCCTCAAGCCTATTGAAGGTGTGTGGGCAGTATCTGATAAAATCCTAGGAGACAGAACAGAGCTATGATTCTCCATAGGCCTCCTACAGAGTGTTTCAATGACAGATTTGCTTTTCTTTCCATAGATTTTGGATTCCGCTAGTACAGTCCCTAGAACGGAGGCCCTGAATTTTTTTTGAAAGTATCCTTGTTGTTTGAAGTAGCTTAGGAAAAGAATTCAAATATTCATTTTTCAATTGTCTTCTACAAGGTTGTGTTTATTTTTTTTCTCCTAGAAGAATGAGATACATTCCTGTACCAAAGTTATTCTGAATGAGGGGTTATGGGAAATGATCAACTATGTTGCTGAAACGCAAGATGCATCATTGCCACGATAGAAATAAAAGCAAGTGCTGATATAACTTCTCCATCACTGAAGATCTAGATGAGCTGGAGAGAGAGAGAGAGAGAGAGAGAGAGAGAGAGAGAGAGAGAGAAAGCCATGCAACAAAATATTACCTATTGAGCCAAAGAGTAGGGTAGGGGCTGGCCTTTTTGCAGGTCTTGTTGCTTATCCTCGAGGTCAAGTGAGAGCCAATGGTAATTTAGCCCGTCATGCTCCTCCCAAATAGTATGGGGTATAATAATAATAATAATAACAATAACAACAACAATCTTTATTTATATTCTGCTCTATCTCCCCGAAGGGACTCAGGGCGGATTCCAAACATAAAAGGCAAACATTCAATGCCCGAATACAACAACAATACATCCATACTAACAACATTTAAACAACTCAACATATAAACACAAATTATAACTTAACAGCTAAAATTAAATTTTTAAAAAATCAAACATTGAATGGAAACAATAATTTCCCATTTCCTTGGGGCAAATCGGATCTTCAAATCAGGTATCCACTTCATTGATCTAGGGCAGGGGTGCCCACACTTTTTCATCATGCGAGCTACTATATGAACAATCAAGTTGAAAAGATCACCTGTTGTGCATGTGAGCGTGTGTGCGCATGCGCGCAAGCACGCTCCTACTGCAGCCTTCCGTCCGCGCGGGGCTTCTTTATTGCCTGCCCACGAACTCGCCGCCGCGCGCACCTGGGAAGGGGATTCTCCTTGCCTGCGCGCGCTTTCTCTCTTCATGTCTTTGCTGCCTTCCTCCTTCCTGCTGCGTGCTTTCGCGAAGCTGGAAGTCCCCATCCCTTCCTGCTTCTTGTGTGCACAGCAGGCCCCTCCCACGCACGCAGCAGGAGGGTGTTTATAGGCGCACCCGCCAGCGCTCCGGCCAGATATGGGAAGAGGGGCCGCCTGGCTGCTGCCTGGGCTGGGAAACTCAACCGAGAGAGGGACCCACGTGAGGCTAGAGCCTCCCCATGGCAGCCTCCCCCCGCCCTCCTCCCTTGAGGCTTCCTTACCTGGGCAGGAGAAGGAAGAGTGGAAGAGGTGCTTCCCCAAAGTGACAGATGCAGCGGGGGGGAGGGGCGCCCTTCCTTCCTTCCTTTCGAGGGTGTCACTCAGAAAGGACGCCCAAGTGGACGGCTGGCAGGAAGGAGGACCCCTCCCACTGGTGGCAGTCCTAGCCGGCTCTGAAGAGCCACCCTCTCTCTCTCTCTCTCTCTCTCTCTCCCGTGGGCCCTCGCTGCCTTTCTCCTTCGAGGGCGAGGGAGGGCGAGGCGGAGAAAGGTGGCGAGGGCACAAGCAGCAGCAGCAAGTGGAATCTCCATCCCCGCAGCCCCCTCCTCCTCGGGTTCAGCCCCAGGAACACGGCGGAGCCCTCCTTCCTCGCCCCCACCAAGGAAAGAAAGCAGCTCCACACAGCTCGCCCGCCCAGGTCTCAGCTTGGAATGGGAGTCCCGAGGGCAGCAGCAGGGTTTGCGGCGGGGCTTGCTTGGCTTTGCCCCACTTTGCCCTTCGCCTCTTTCTCTCTCTCTCTCCTTCTAGCGCCTGCCTGGCAAAAGGATCCGGAAAAGTTCTCCGGATTTCTTTCTTTTCTCCTTGGCTTGCTCTCTCTTTCACACACAGACACATTCCCTCCATCCCTCCCACAGCCTCGCATCCTATTCGTGCGCGTGCCTTCGCCTTCATCCCCCCCCCCCCAGCAGCAACCAATGGGCGGTCATGTCACCACACCGTGCGTGGCAAGACGAGCGCCAGGGCCCGCCCACTAAAGCCTCATTTTGGCAAAAGAAGCCCCGCGAAGGTGGCGGCGGGAGCGCACGTGCGCGCGCATAGCCATACGGCTGGTGAGGCCCAAAGATCACCTGGAAGAGGGCCGAAGATCACCTAGGTGCTCCCGATCACCGTAATGAGCACCCCTGATCTAGGGTTTCTATCCTGAATTTGAATTGACCTCAGAGGTTGCTAAATTGCAACTTTCATCAATACTAGCCAGTAGTCAATTATGAGGGGTTGTGGGATTTTTAAAGCAACATCATCTGGAGAGCCACAAATTCTCCATCCTTGGGGTATAGGATATTAGCATTATTCCGCCAACACACTAGCAACATAACTTCCTGTAGTGTAATTAGATGTCAAGGTTTGCTAGGCTGCATTCAAAGTTGCTTTGGAATGTCTAAATTTGTATATCATTTTAGCCTCTTACCTCTGTGAGATAGCCAGTGGCATTCACAAACTTCTCAAATTCTCTATTGCTGACTTCATAGCGATCCATGAAGAAATGGCTGATGTGGATTTTCCTTGCAGGCCATTCTCCATCTTGTTGTATAGCGGGCTCATCAGTTCCCATTGTAAAGACTCCAGCTGGAATAGAGGCCATCTGCAAATCCAAGGAATTCGGTTCAGGTTTCTAGTGTCTTTACACACTGAATACATAGCAGTTGAGCCCCTTGAATGGCTACTGCTTTCAAAATTCCAAATTCCTTTACACCATGAAGATATGGTGTGAAACAGTTCACATTTAATAAAGAGACACAAAGATCTCATTCAAACCATTAATTGCCAATAACAACACATACAAGAACTAAGTATTAGTTGCAACTAGTGATTAATCCCAATTAGAACAGAACCATTACATCACTGGGAATTTTATAAATCAACACATATGTAGACTTCATTAGTCCAATGGGTCTACTTTAATTGAGACAAACTCTCATTTTAATAACAGTGTGTTCCAATTAAAGTAGACCAATTGGACTAATGAAGCCTACAAGGCATTTTACAAACAAAACTAAAGTAGCTGGATCACCAATTAGGAATTGGGTAAACAAGGGTCAGGCGGAAATGTGTATTTCGAAACAGCCTCTAAGGATGCTGGGGAAACCATTAAGAAAATGTATAGCAGAAGACTATGACACATTAACTTCTAGGAGAGGGGCAGGGATAGATGAGTCAAGGCATATACAGCAAACAACTAAATACTCTACATGCAACAAGACATGTGCACACATGTGCTAGTGTTCACATTGTATACCCCAGGGCTGTCCAACTGGTGGCCTGCTGGACGTATATGCCCCCCCAACCCCTTCCCCACAGCCCCCTACCCTCCTGCAAGATATCTGCTTTTTAAGATTTTTTTTAAAAAATAAAATATTTTTTTGAATATTTTTTATTTATTTTTTTCGCAGCGGGGGGTGAGGGGCGGGGCGGAGCAGGGAGGAGGAGCAGGCTCCCTCCCTCCTCCTCCTCCTACTTCCCTCCCTCCCCCCTCTCTCCCTCCTTCTCTCTCTCTTTCCCCCTTTCATTCCTTCCCTTTTCCACCACTTGAAAGAAAGAGGGAAGGAGAGAGTGCACCAAGCGAGAGGGGGCGTGGCCAGAGTGAAAAAGGGGCGGGGCCGAGTTCGGAACGCGCGGAGGGGTGCTCATCCATTCCCTTTCCGGCTTCCTCCTCTTCTGAGGATTCGTGCCAAGTTTGGTCCTGATCCATTATTATTTGAGTCCACAGTGCTCTCTGGATGGAGGAGAACTACAACTCCCAAACTCGAGGTTCAGTACTTTCTGTTGCTCTCATGAGAGTTTAGGTTTGATTCAACATGGCTGAGGAATGCTTTGATTGTATTTTCCCCTTGTGGCAGAAGGAGGTAGGACTGGATGGCCCTTGGAGGTCTCCTATTCTAGGAACCCATTGTAATTATTATTATTATTATTATTATTATTATTATTAACATCATCATCATCAGAGGCTGAATGGTCATCTGTGAGGAATGCTTTGATTGTGTTTTCCCCTTATAGCAGAAGGAGATTGGACTGGATGGCCCTTGGAGGTCTCCTATTCTAGGAACCCATTGTAATTATTATTATTATTATTATTATTATTATCATCATCATCAGAGGCTGAATGTCCATCTGGGAGGAATGCTTTGATTGTGTTTTCCCTTATAGCAGAAGGAGATTGGACTGGATGGCCCTTGGAGGTCTCCTATTCTAGGAACCCATTGTAATTATTATTATTATTATTATTATCATCATCATCAGAGGCTGAATGGTCATCTGTGAGGAATGCTTTGATTGTGTTTTCCCCTTATGGCAGAAGGAGATTGGACTGGATGGCCCTGGATGGCCCTTGGAGGTCTCCTACTCCAGGAACCTGTTGTTGTTGTTATTATTATTATTATTAGCAGAGGCAGAATTAATATTATGCCTTATCATTCAGGGTTATAGGCCTGTGTGGAAGGGCCTTGGCTTCTTATTTGACTTCCTTTCCACACATCTGAATAAAATCCCATGTTATTTGCTTTAAATCAGATTATATGAGTGTGGACTCCGATAATCCAGTTCAAAGCAGGTATTCTGGGTTATATGGCTGCGTGGAAGGGCCCTGAGTCCACACTGCAATATAATCCAGTTCAAAGCAGGTTTTGTGGGGTTTCCTCCGTGGATATTCTGAGTTATATGGCTGTGTGAAGGGCCCCTGAGTCCACACTGCAATATAATCCAGTTCAAAGCAGGGACTGGGACTTGAGACTGGGATTTTGGTGTTCATCTCTATCTCCAAGTCAAAGCCCCGGTGTCCTCCACAGACACCTCCAAGACGGGGAGAGGGCGAAGCCGGGGAGGGGGCGGAGCTGGGGAGGGGCGGAGCTGGGGGTGGGGCAGGGGTGGGGCAGGGGTGGGGCAGGGGTGGAGCCGGGGAGGGGGCAGAGCCAGGGGCGGAGGCAGACCCTTCGGCCCCCCAGGTATCAGTAACCGGAATTCCGGCCACAGCTCAAGTAGAAGTTGGATAGCCCTGGTATACCCCATTCACACGCTGCTTAATAAGCCCAGTCCTGGCCACATTCAGAAGTGCTAATGTTCTCAAACATATAGTATTTTGCTAACAAAATACTATAGTGCTAACAATATGAACCAGATCTTCTTGAGAAATACAGAAAGCCAGAATCATCAAAATATGTTAATGAAGGCTGAGAATTTTGTTGGTGGCAGTTTGACTGACATCTGCTCCTCTTCTGTGATAGACTTATGATGTGCCTCATGCAATTTAGCACTGATGACTAACAGCGATATTGCCAGATGGAAAGGGAAAAGTCTGGAAAAATATAATGGGGCAAACATGAGACTTGCAGGCAATAAGTAGCTTGCTACTTATGCATTCCAATATAATCTTAGTCCCACTCATTTTTTTAAAGGGAGGACAGAAGTGCATTGACTGATTTATTGACAGATTATAAATTCCAATTAACTGCCATCAAAAGCAGTTCCTCACAATGACAGATTTACATAACCCTACATAACGCAAGAATATACACCAGGATCATTTCTGCAGCTAACAAAGGCCCCTTCCACACTACCCCTATGTCTCAAGATCTGATCCCAGATTATCTTCTTATCACAGATTATCTGGCAGTGGAGACTCATATAATCCAGTTTAAAGCAGATAATCTGGGATCAGATCCTGAGATATAGCGCAGTGGAGAAGGGGTCAAAATTTTTCCCATTCTCCATTACTCGTCCCTTTGAAATTACGTGTCTTCACTGAATTTCAGCTAAGGAATCCATCCTGATGAACCTGTTGTTTATTTCAGCCAAAAGTACATCTATTCCTTGCTCCAGTCTATTCAATGTAAAACTGAGTGGCAGCCATTTTTCCTTTCAGCTTCAGTTTAGAAATGCTTAGGCATTTGGTGTTTAGTTCTATTCTTCTCCTACTTTCCTATGCATTCCTATCACTCCAGCCATGATGTGGGTTTTCCAGTAAAAAACAGAACCAGAGAACGTTCACAAGTGCCTTAAATAATGTTATCTGATTTGGTTGGAATGTTATATTCAAGCACATTCAAAGGTTTATGAGAACATTGGCTTGGAATACAGAGAAGATTTCTCCTCCTTTCCCCCTGGGTAAATGGAGTGCAAACTCATTTTGGACTTTTAATTCCAACTGAAGAAAGCCAAGGACTGTGGAAAGAAGTAGAGATAGAAACTGAGACGTTGTAATAGCATCTGAAAAAAGTGGGATAACAGATGACTGACTAATCAAGAGAATTGAAGATTATGCTGTCACTAAAGGATTGCAGCTGGTTCTGACAACTGTGACCAAAGCAGAAACCTGAATATCATTTTCTCCAAAATCTGTATTCTTACTGTAACTACAGAACTTCTCCCACTCCTTGGATCCTCAGGACAGTTCTAATTAGAGCCCAGGAAAGGTATTTGCTGGAATCGTAGTCTATTTTCTGGAAGTTCTTTCCTCCCACACTGCAACCCCCATCTCTTTATTAATATGTATTGTACAGAGATTTATAATCCTGGTTTTAAACTAATTTTGTTGGGAAGTCGTCACTTTAGTGCAATCTTACCCAGGCTGATGACTCCAAAGGACTGCAAGCAAGTCTTTTTTTCTGTTTGGTATGTTCCATTTGTTGCTTCTTTATGCCCTACATCTTTTTTCCCTGCACTCTTTTTAGAGGAGATTGACAATGCAGAAATTTTTCAAGAATGGGGAAGAGAAAACAAGGAAAACAAGCAGCACCATAAGTGACTGGAAGCTCTCTGGGTGCTTACTACTGGTGCCCTCGATGCTTCAGCAAACTTTTGTGTTACCAGAGGTGTGCAGGAAGTGACCACTAAGTTCTACTTTAAATTAAGCACATTCCTGAAAATACCCAGAAATACATTTGTTTAAGGCTTGACCTTGTTAGGAATCATAACCTTTTTTGGGGGGAAAGATGCCACCATATTTTGGGAAATGGAAATCTCCATTACCTTTAGGAAAATGGCATCCATTGCCATTTGGGAAAACCACAAATCTTCCTGAGAAGAGTTAATAACTCACTTAATTCAACCTTATCCTTAGTAGTAAAATCCACTAGTATTCATACAAGGTAATTAGGTTGTTCGACTAAAATCCGTAGATATCTCTTTGAACTGTTAGAGACAAAGATATGCCAATGCTCACGCGTGCCACCCCCTCTCTCCATATATATATACACGGAGAATAAAAGTGAAAATGTGTAAAATGTATCTGTGTATGTGGCAACCTCCTGCCTCCGCTAACTGCTTTAACCCACAGTGCTGAGGAGCCACCAAAGCCCTCCCTACAACGACATTGCAGGTTACAGTGACCCACATCCCAGGGTTCCATTCTCTCTCCATTGGTGTGGAATTTGCATGACCCTGCCCACTGCCTCCCCCTAAACCCTTATCTACCCTTTCCTGTGGCACATAGCAACTAAATATACTAGAGAGAGGGGTTGGGGAGCATTCACCATGATTTACAGGAATTGTAGGGAATGGGATGTACAGCTCACCTGCAATTTAAGACCACTCTGAACCCCACCAATGATTAATGCGAAACTAACTTGGCACACAGACCCAACATGGTCAACTTTGCATACTGGCAGGGTTTGGGGGTGAATGACCTTGACATTCAGGAGTATTGACACCCGTATTCAGAGAACACTGAACCCATCTGATGACGGATCTGTATCAAACGTGGTGGACAAATTCAACATGGCAGGACTTTGGGGGCGATTGACCTTTGACTCTGGAAATTATAGTTCACCTGTATTCCGTGATGGATCTGGACCAAACTTGGCACACAACGCTGCCAGCTTTGCATACTGATGGACTTTGGGGTGATTGACCTTGACATCAGAGAGTTAATATAGCTGACCTGTATTCAGAGAGCACTGAACCCAGCAAGTGATGGATCTGGACCAAACTTGGCACACAGACCCAACATAGTCACGTGTGCATACTGGCGGTGTTCAAAGCGAGTTGATCTTGGAATATGGGAGTTGCAGTTCACCCTTATCAAGAGAGCATTGAACCCAGCAGATGATGGATCTGGACCACACTTGGCACTCAGATCCAACATGGCCAACTGTGCATACTGGCGGGGTTTGGGGGTGATTGACATTGGCATCAGGGAGTTATAGTTCACCCGCATCCTTAGAACACTGAACCCAGCAGATGACTGGTGTGGACCAAATTTGACACACAGTGCCAAGATGGCCAACTGAATACTGGTGGAGTTTGGGGAGAACTGACCAAGATGTTTGGGAATTGTTGTTCACCCTCATCCTTATGGGAGCATTCATAAAAAACAACGGAAAAGACTGAGGTTTTTTCCTAAGAAATAGTGGAACATATGACCAAACTCATATTTTGTAAAATCCAAAAACGAACAATGCCCTTTTTGAAATAACCTGGGCATCACTGGGTACCCAAGCCGGTTTATAGAGGGGGGAAGGGGGGAGAGAGCAAAGTTTCAGAGGTGTTATTTCAATTGCCCAAAAAAATTACTCTCCCTGAAAAAATCTTGGTTTTAAATCGTGCTCTCAAATACCAAAAATAAGCAAACTTCTTTAAAATACCATAGATGGTTTACTCACAAACTTTATGTATTCAGCATTCATTGACTCATAGAATCATAGAGTTGGAAGAGACCTCATGGGCCATCCAGTCCAACCCCCTGCCAAGAAGCAGGAAAATTGCATTCAAAACACCCTTGACAGATGGCCATCCAGCCTCTGTTTAAAGGACTCCAAAGAAGGAGCCTCCACCACACTCCAGGGCAGTGAGTTCCACTGCTGAACAACACTCACAGTCAGGAAGTTCTTCCTAATGTTCAGATGGAATCTCCTTTCTTGTAATTTGAAGCCATTGTTCCACGTCCTAGTCTCCAGGGCAGAAGAGAACAAGTTTGCTTCCTCCTCCCTATGACTTCCCCTCACATATTTATACATGGCTATCATGCCTCCTCTCAGCCTTCTCTTCTTCAGGCTAAACATGCCCAGCTCTTTAAGCCGCCCCTCATAGGGCTTGTTCTCCAGACCCTTGATCATTTTAGTCGCCCTCCTCTGGACACATTCCAGCTTGTCAATATCTCTCTTCAGAATAGAGAGGTAGCATGACTTCCCTAGACCTAGACACTATGCTCCTATTGATGCAGGCCAAAATCCCATTGGCTTTTTTTGCCGCCACATCACATTGTTGGCTCATGTTTAACTTGTTGTCCACGAGGACTCCAAGATCTTTTTCACATGTACTGTTTTTGAGCCATGCACCCCCCATTCTGTATCTTTGCATTTCATTTTTTCTTCCTAAGTCGAGTATCTTGCACTTGTCACTGTTGAACTTCAGTTTGTTAGTTTTGGCCCATTCAGGTACACTGCATATCAATCCAGTTACAGATAGGATTTGAAGTAGTTTCTCTGTGTAGATAACACAGGGCATCTTTCTTAGAATCTTAACAGTCCAAAGTCTCTAAAGCATCTCTCTAGTCTGAAAGTCCAATAGAGTCTGAGATCTAAAATGGAGTCTGAGCTTATCTCTAGACATCTTCTAAATGCCTCTATGGCATTCTTAGCCTTCCAGACCCCGGTAAGAATCATGATGCTGCTGTGGTGACCATCTGTGATAAAAGAATACAAGGAGAATATACATGGCTGTTTGTTAAAGGCTAATTTCCATTACACCCACCACAATATGTCAGGACTGAATGTCTTCATTTCCTTTAACTGTTAGAAAAAACTGGCTACCAGCTGGAGATCCAAGTAGCTGCTGGTTCAAGGTCAACAAATACCATGCTTAAACTGGATGATGATATTTAAGAGTATTTACAGAAAGGATGAGGAAAATGCAGAGCTTCAATCGTGATTCCACACCATTCATTTGGCTGTCTAAGACTACACGGAATTACAATCGAGTGACATCTACAAATAAACAGAACAAGGTGCTAAGGAGAAGGTTAATCCTCCATCCAGCCAGAATCTTTTTGGAAAATAGAACCCAATTTCTTCAGAATTGTGATAACTGACAATGAAACTGTGGACTGATACAAATTGTCCAACTGTGATTGCTGCAAGAAGAGCCAACTAAAGTAGCACAAAACTTCTTTTTGGGAGTTACTTATTGTGGCATCCAAATCCTGCATTTAGGCTTGTCTCTCCCCAGATAAGCCAAAATACTAGGTCCTGACAACATAAAACACAAATGAATGGTTTTGCCTTTCTTGAGTCCTCTTCTACCTTTTTTTTCAATGCCAGAAATCCATCTAATTTTTTTTCCCGTGTCAGGAGACACTTGAGAAGTTGCAAGTCGCTTCTGGTGTGAGAGAATTGGTTTTCTGCAAGGATGTTGCCCTGGAGATGCCCGGATAATTTACCATCCCGTGGGAGGCTTCTATCATCTCCCCACATGAGCTGGAGCTGTCAGACAAGAGCTCACCCTGCTCCTTGGATTCAAACCACCACATTTTGGTCAGCAGTCTTGCTGGCACAAGGGTTTAACCAATTGTGCAACTGGGGGCTCCATCTATCTAGATCAGCATTTCTCAACCTGAAGGTCAGGACCACTGGGGGGGGTCACGAGGGGGTGTCAGAAGGGTTGCCAAAGATCATCAGAAAACACAGTATTTGCAGGGGGTTCTCTGTGGGAAGTTTGGCACAATTCTATCATTGGTGGGGTTCAGTATGCTCTTTGATTGTAGGTGAACTATAAATGCCAGCAACTACAACTCCCAAATGTCAAAGTCTATTTTTCCCAAACTCCATCAGTGTTCACATTTGGGCATATTGAGGATTTGCGCCAAGTTTGGTCCAGATCCATCATTGTTTGAGACCACAGTGCTCTCTGGATGTAGGTAAACTACATCTCCAAAACACAAGGTCAATGCCCACCAAACCCTGCCAGCATTTTCCATTTGTCATGGGAGTTCTGTGTGCCAAGTTTCGTTCAATTCCATCATTGGTGGGGTTCAGAATGCTCTTTGATTGTAGGTTAACTATAAATCCCAGCAACTACAATCTCCGAAATGACAAATTCAATCGACCCACAACCACACCAGTATTCAAATTTGGACGTATCTGATATTTTTGCCAAATTTGGTCTTGTGCATGAAACCTTCACCACACACACATTAGTTCAGAAGGGATGAATTTTTCCCAGCACACATACAGTATGTCATTTCACTACACTCTTTTTTTCAGAGCCCTATGGAAAAGCCCACAAAAACTGTGGGAAGGATCACATCAAATAATACAGAGACACCCGGAGAAGTGCTTTCAAAGGGATCTTATCTATTTCCTGGACCAGATTTGAAGCTGGAATTGCCTCTTGCATCTCTCTAGAGCACCAGGTGTTTTAATGGCTAGCCTCCGCTGTCAGTACAACCTAGCAGCTGGGTTACAGTGTTCTCTTTACTGGTGTATTGGTTGTCTGTCCTGAAAAGGTATTCTGTTCTCTACATTGGTTTATGGCTTGAAATCTTCCCTGCCAAAAAAATAAAATCCTTTCGGGAGCCTGGCTTAGATTTCATCTAAACAAAACCTGCAACAATGGGAGAAGCATGAACAACAGGACAGCCTATCTTCACAGTACTTGCTGATTCACTGCAGAGAAAATAACAGTTCCCAGTTGGCTTGGCAATCACAGATTAATAGCTCACCCTTGAGTTATCACTGCAAAACACACAGTTCCAGCAGCATTTCAAACAGCAAGGCAGAAGAACAAAAAAAAATCCCACCCTTCTTTCAGTAAGTGAATCATTCAATAATGACGTAAGCATGCAGATAGTTATCTGTCAATGCGCAGCCGAAGCTGGCCTCTCAGTGTTGAATGTTGTCCTTGAAACGATATTTCAGTATACCTGTAATTACGTACCTACATGAATTATTTTCAGCAGTAAGTGTAAATGTTCATGCATTGCTGTTCTCTATCAACACTGGTTTCAGTCTCCCACAGATATAAGCATTAGTTAAAACAAAGACAAAGAAATACCAACACTTCCCATCCCGGACCTATCTGTGGCACCTTTAGGTCTGCCTTCCAACTCATAGGGCCTTTCATGCTATACAATGAAAGCACTATAATCCCACTTTAAGTGCCATAACAGCATTCTGTGGGTATCCAATGACTTCTCTGGCTCAGAGTTATAAATGTTCCCCACAAAGTGCAGTCCTACACCATCTGGCAGGAAAGGGAAGTCCCCGCCATTACCAAGCACAGATTAGAGATAGCAGAATATCTCTTTCCTGCTCTCAACCAGCACTTGAAGCATGAGCTTCCACATTCTAATTCCCCTTTACACACACACACACACACACACAAATAGCAGAGAAAACTCCAGCTCTCAACGAACACACAGTACAGTGAAACTCACCAAGTCAGAAACCAAAGGACATTATAGAATAGGGCCACACATCATTACGTTGAAATGGTTCATGGAGGGATGAAGGTGGCCCCTCAATGCCATTTTGGGTCCCCATTCTTGGTTTCAAATACTACTTTTTGGGTGCTGTTGCTATTCTGTGGACCAGGCTGCGGCACAACTAGTTAATAGCCAGCTGCATTAAATCACTACTGACCAAGAGGTCATGAGTTCGAAGCTAGCCCGGGTCAGAGTAAGCTCCCGACCATTAATAGTCTAGTTTGTGGTTGACCTATGCAGCCCGAAAGAAAATTGCATCTCTCAAGTAGGAAATTTAGGTACCGCTTTGCAGGAAGGCTAATTTAACTAATTTATGACACCATAAAACCTTCCAGCAGCATGTGTAAGAATGAGAAAGTACTCCATCAAGGACTCGGTGTTATAAGTGGACGGCGAAACGACAGCTCCCCCTGTGGATGGAATTGAGCATTCCCTCATGAAGCCGGAAAGCTGGAATGTTAAATTGCCTCTGTGTTTGTCTATATATGTTGTATGTCTATGGCAATGAATGTTTGCCATGTATATGTGCATTGTAATCCACCCTGAGTCCCCTGCAGAGTGAGTAGCAGAGTGAGTAGGGCTGAATATAAATACTGTAAATAAATAAATAATATTCTCACAGTGACTTTATTATTATTTATTTACTTCATTTCTACCCCACCTTTCTCAACCCCACAGGGGACTTAAGGTGGCTGCCAAGATCCGGTTCAAAATGCAGGAGGTTATTCCAAACACTGTTGGAAGTGAAAAATGTTATCAGGAAAAAACATATGGATGCTCATTTCTTGACATATCAACTCTTCATAGAAGAACTTGAGCTCTTTAAAATGTTTTATTGATATGTGTGTTTCTTGTTGTCCTGGGTAGTTTAAGTTTTTTTAAAAGTATATACAATAACTGAGATGAGTCAAGACTCCATATAGAAACAAAACGAATTTTACAAACCAAAATTGACTTGTTTTGCTATGAAAGGGCAGCTAAATTATTTCTCAAATGCATTAACTCACATTCTGGATTTTTGTCTATTGTATACCAAAATAACTGGGGAGGCAAAGAGAAGTGACATTCACAAATTATATTTTCCCCTGGTCAAAATGATTGGTAAAAGTTGGAATAGCCAACCAATTAATATTTTTATGGAGGAAAGCCAGAATGTATTCAGTGTGTAAAGCTTTTTGTAAATGGGAAATTGCTTTCGCCGGAGCCAAAGTTGTTCCAAAGTCAGAAGCAGCATTAGCAAAGTTGGTGAGATAAATAAATCCTATCATATAATAGTTGCTATTATTTACCTTGGAACAGTTTTAACAGCAGTTATTCCACAGCGCTTACAAGGTCACCTTCCATTTATCTCCTCAAATGCTCCTTGAGGCAGGCTGCTCTAAGAGACTGCGTTCATCCAAGTTCACCCATTAAAAGCAATGGTTGAGGTTGGAAATGAAACCTAGCCCTCTTATAACCAAAGCACAACATCTAGTGTTAAGACCTGGTAGGTCCAGCCTCCTCAACTATGAAGTTCACCGCCATTCTTACTCAGCATAACCTTCCTAATGGCATGGCGGACAGCCTAAAATAGAAGTGTACTTTCTTTATAAATGCATTGCTTAAATGCTCAATACACGTGTTATTGTTATTGTTGTTATACACCAACTCCAACTTACAATGACCTTCCTCATAGGGGTTTTTTTTTCTTGGCATGGTTTGTTTATGGCCTTCTTCTTAGGGTGAGAGTATGACTTGGTCAAAGTCAACAAGTGGGTTTCCATCACTCAACAAGGATTTGACCCCTGGTGTCCCAGAATCCTAGACAAATTCCTATAACTTGTTAGCTCCCATCATACATTTCAGCTGTATCTAAATGTACTGTGTAATTCAAAATTAAATGATTAAATTAAATTCACTGCACTACGTCAACTTAAAATCCTGCTTACACTCAATTGTGTGGGCCACAGGAATGTACTTCTATATTGTATTTGTCTGATTTTGTTTTTAAAATCAGAAATTGGCATTTAAAATTGTATTATTCTGAGTCTAGGAGGAAAGAAACATTTATCTGTCAAATGTTTTGGCTAACAACTTCTTCCAATCCCATCAAGCATGGTTAATGGTGACATCCAAGAAATCCACTGAGGCAAGTCAGGCTAGTATGTGACAGTGACATCTTCTACATATACTATATTTGTGCATGGCAAGCAAGTTAGGCACTCATTTGATCCTGGCTTCTCAGTCTACAGCAACTTCTAGGGACACCAGTTTAGGGCATGGAGACTTCCATGTCCTGCAGAGAACAAGCAGCATACTGCTCCTATACTCAGTAATTCCTTGTTGGGCAGAGTGAGAAGAGAGAAAAGGTCCTTAACATTACCTTTGTTCCAATGGTTGCCAGACAAAGAGTGACAGAGACTAATAAAGTAGAGGTTGGTTGGTCCTATAGTCATTAGCCTATATTGCTGTAACCTCAAATGATGGATCAAGCAATAAATGGCACTGGAAGTTCAGTTGGGGGTGCCATGTCCAGTTCAGGGAAGCATTTCTCAATCAGAAGCATTCAGCAAAGACCAACAGAGACATTTTTACAAAGCTCCTTCCACATAATAGCTCACATTTATCAGGATAGAATTTGTAGAACTGAACAAGGCATTAGCCATGTTGTCTCATCCAGTCTTTGAACAGTCTCATTCTTCCAATTCCAAGAACACCAACAACTCAAAGCAATCAACCAGCAGTCACACAAATCCATGCTCTGTTCAATGGAAGGCACTGACAAGCATGTGCAAGACAACTCATCGCCCATTATGGGCCTCCAATATGTGTCAGAGTCTCATCTGAGCTAACTATGATAGTAAAACAAATGCAGCGGTTTGGCTTTTACTGATAATGCGAGATTGCTGGTTTGTTGCTGTCTTTTCACTCTGTCAGTTCTGCACAGAACCTGATAGTACTTTCAGTTCATCCAGAAATGTACCATTTTATGGAGAGTCTTTCTTCACATAGTAATGGTTCAAATACTAAAATCTCATGGACACTGTAAATAACCATGTCAATAACCTAATCTAGGTGGTTCATGGACATGCCACAAACCAGGACAAATATTGGTCCAATGCTGGCAACAGCAGTAAAGTCATCCTGGATGCAATTTAGAAATAATACAGTCTTGCCTGGGGCATAATCTATAAACCCTCCAAGTGTTTTGGGCTTCAACTACCACAATTCCTAATAGCCAACCAGCTGTTAGGAATTGTGGGAGTTGAAGTCCAAAAATACCCAAAGGACTGAAGTTTGCCCATGCCTGATTTAGACAGAAGGAAACATCTAACCCTGATCTCTAGCCCAGTGTAGATGCACCCATTACTACTGTAGTAAACGATGTATCTACACTGTAGAATTAATGCAGGTTGACCCCATTTTAACAGCTATGGCTCAATGCTATAGAACAGACCTGGGCAATTGCTGGCACTCCAGGTGTTTTGGACTTCAACTCCCAGAAATCCTAACAGCTGGTAAACTGGCTAGGATTTCTGGGAGTTGAAGTACAAAACACCTGGAGGGCCAGCAATTGCCCAGGTCTGCTATAGAATCATGGGAGTTATAGTTGTATATGATCTTTTGCCTTCTCTGTCAAAAATGGCTGGTACCTCACCAAATCCAACAATTCCATAATACTGAGCTATGTCAGTTAAAGTGGGGTGAAACTGGGTTAGGTCTACAGTGTAGATGCACCCATCTTATTGTACCAATGAGCTGCTCTTTTAAAAAAATGTTTTCCCTACAGTACTTAATCTCTTCTACCTCTTCAAGAATTCTAAACGTATAGTGCTTCACTAACCCCATGGTGAACAATCATAGAAGTAAAGCAATGAGCAACTATACCTCATACCTCTTTTTAAAAGCCACTTAAGTGTATTGTCGAAGGCTTTCATGGCCAGAATCACTGGGTTGTTGTAGGTTTTTTGGGCTCTGTGGCCATGTTCTAGAAGCATTCTCACCTGACATTTCACCTGCATCTATGGCTGGCATCCTCAGAGGTTGTGAACATGGCCATGCAGCCCAAAAAAGCTACAACCCAGCCACTTAAGTGTTTTAAAGGCTACACACACACTACAGAAAAAACTCAATACAATTACCTGTGCATCTGACTTATCATTCTCCATAGCCTAGTTACATACTACATAATAGCATATTCTATATACAGCTTTCTACTTCGGTTACCCATCAGCCTCTAGATTACACATCACCACAAATACTTCAAAGAGAATTATAGCAATATGCTAACAAGGCAGCCACAACACTTTCTGTGCCACTCTCCAGACTGGAGGGAAATAGGAAGCGCTACAAAGAGTTATGAAAAGCCGAGGCACTCCTGACAAGATCATCATTAGGGACATCAAAGTGAAAGTTTTGTTTTAATTATGATTTATGTGTAATTGTGGTTTTACTATTGTAAGTGTATTGTCATCGTATCGGTGCCCAATGTAAGGCATTGAATTTTGCCATTATTTATGTGTAAACTGCTTTGAATCCCTCCAGGGGTGAGAAAGGCGGTATATAAATACTGTAAATAAATAAAATAAATTAAAAGTTTTTTCTTTGGCAATATTGTATGTACTGGCAAACATCACTGCAAAAGACCTTTAATTCTCTTTGTTGCCATTTGGACTGCAAACCTGAGATCATAACTATAAAAAGGGACTGGTGTCACTAATGTTGCATATGCCATGATTTCAAACATAATCTTGATATTTCAAATTTTTACCAAAAACATGGACGTCTAGCAACCTTAGGAATGAGCTGTTTTTAACACTAAGAGAAGTCATTCTAACCTCAACTATACTTGGTAGTGATTTTGTTCATTTCAAATCAGCATAAAGCTTTCAATCCTAAGAAAATGAGGCATTATCAAGCTACGTTTATCCATGCGGAACACAATTTTCGACTCATTCCTTTTTTGAGGAAAGATCAGAGTTCAGCAGCTACAACGGAACTGAAAGATTAGTTTTGGTTTCTAGGCAACAGCATCAAATCTTACTTCTTAGTCATCGACATGGGTGTACAGTTCAATTTCTTAGGTGTTAGCATATTGTATTTGGGGGGGGGGGGATTTCAACTTTTCTGAAATTAGACACTTGCAATCTCAGGTTTACCTACTATGTTAACTGGAAATATTGCACCGGGAATGTGGCACAGCTGGCTAAGTGTCAGCTGCATAAGATCTCTCTGATCAGTAGGTCATGAGTTTGAGGACTGCCCGGGTCGAGGTGGGTGATCAACCTTTAAGTGTGGCCTGCTGTCAACTTTTGCAGTCTGAAAGACAGTTGCATCTGTCAAGTAGGAGATAAAGGTACCACATTAAGTGGGGAGGTAAATTTTGACTGAATTATGAGGCCATGAAAGAACTCCAGGAACGCTGAGGAATGCGGAAGAAACAACAAGGGACGCTGGGAAGGCTGAGAGATGAGGAGTGCATCAGCTCCCCCTGGTGGCCAGAGTTTGCCTCTGTTCGTCTATATGCATGTATGTGGAAACAGCAGGGATTGTCTGCTAAGTATGTATACCTGTAATCCGCTCTGAGTCCCCTTCGGGGTGAGAAGAGCGGAATATAAATATATAAATTATAGTTAGACTGTAGCTATATTGATACAAACTACAGACATACACCTATGTTTTGCAGTCAGTCAGGGATTGGTTGGACATTACTATATGGCTAAATATACTATGAGAGTCTAGACTCCAGACCAAGAATGCATGACCGACAGAGAAATGCTGGGCCAGAATTGTACTTTTCTAATTTTCATCTTTTTTTCCCCTTTTCTTCTTATAAGAATCTTAATAGGCGCCCCAGGTGGTGCAGTGGGTTAAAGCACTGAGCTGCTGAACTTGCAGACCGAAATGTCGCAGGTTTGAATCCAGGGAGCGGCATGAGTTCCTGCTGTTAGCCCCAGCTTCTGCCAACCTAGCAGTTCAAAAACATGCAAATGTGAGTAGATCAAAGGTACCTCTCTGGCAGGGAGGTAACAGCGCTCCATGCAGTCATGCCGGCCACATGACCTTGCAGGTGTCTTCAGACAGTGCCGACTCTTCGGCTTAGAAATGGAGATGAGCATCAATCCCCAGAGTTGGACACAACTGAACTTAATGTCAGGGGAAACCTTTACCTTTACCTAAGAATCTTAATGGGGTGGAAATTTGGCACACCAACTCCGGAGTTTTTTGGGTTTTTTAAATAAGTGTCAGAAGCAACTTAAGAAACTGCAAGTTGCTTCTGGTGTGAGAAAATTGGCCATCTGCAAGGACGTTTCCCAAGGGACGCCTGAATGTTTTACCATCGTTTCGGAGGCTTCTCTCATGTCCCCGCATGGGAAGCTAAAGCTGACAGACGGGAGCTCACTCCATCTCGCGGATTCGAACCACCAATCTTCAAGTCAGAAGTTCAGCCGGCACACGGGTTTAACCCCTTGTGCCATTGCGACTTCTAGCTTCAAAGCTGATGTAGTCCTTCTCCTCCTGAGGTTACAAAATGTTGTCACCTTGTTTGGAAGCCTCAGTGCATCATTTGGTTGCAAAAGATTATAATGGTGCCCGATTGGAAGTTGCAAGGCATTTAGCTGCTATTATCCAGACACATTATAGCTGTCCTTCTGATATATTATGTATTATACAAGAATTTTACTACTGTCATTTTTCAATTCTAAGATGCATCCCCCCATATAATCATCTCTACAAACAGGATGCATCTTAGAATCTCAAGTGCTTTTTATATATGTAAATAAAGTTTTTTGTCTGTTGGTAATACCAAAATTAATATGTATCTTACATTCAGCTAGAGAAAGTTGAAAGATTTATGTATTTCAGAATGCTCTTCATATTTAGATTTAAGAACTGAATACTTTCACCATCTCACTCTTAGTATTACAGATGTTATCCCCTCACAAAATAAATCTCTGATTAAGCAGGGACTAACTACTATATGTCCTCTCAAACAGTCAAATATATAGTTAGCCCTGAGAAAAAGAGAAACTTTCAAACTGAATTAACCTCAGATCTATTTTATGTTTGTATTACCAATTGAATTATGTCACCGTCATAATATCTGAATATGATTCTGCTTTGTTTTTGTGGTAGCATGCAATAGCCAGGTTGGTTAATGTAGAGCAGTGGTTCTCAACCTGTGGGTCCCCGGGTGTTTTGGCCTATAACTCCCAGAAATCCCAACTAGTTTACCAGCTGTTAGGATTTCTGGAGTTGAAGGCCAAAATATCTGGGAACCCACAGGTTTATTTATTTATTTATTTAAAACTTTTCTATCCCAATCTTCTCTACCTCCGTATAGGGACTCAGACCGACTAACAGCAATATTACTCCTTTTAAAATAAATGGGCCACCAGCAAAACTATTAAGCCTACCATTTCTTGGGAGATAGTATCGATTAGACAATCCCCCAGATAACCTGGGCCCAACGAGGACCCAAAATCTCTTCGTTGCACTTTACTACTGCTCTGTACCCAAAGTCATAATGTTCCATTAACAGACAGCAGTGATTAAGGATTTGCTTGCAGACTACTCTAAAGATATAACAATAAAGGTTGCCACTTTTGCAGTGGCAGCTCAAAACATCCATGCAAAACTAGTAAAATCCTTAGTGAAGGATGAGAAATAACACAGGATGATACAATGCATTGTAGACACGACTGGAATTTAAAGAGTCGGCTTTAATGAGTTTTAATATTTGTACTGAAGTTTTATATAGTGATGTGTACTTTGGATGTTGCTAATATGTTCACTTAATTTGTCATGGCCTATGGCTAGAACAATAAAACTTATTCAAGACATTATGTTCCATCTTATACTATCCCTAATGTTGCCATTTTACTTACGCACTTTACCTACCAGCCCTATCCTTACAATTGAATTGCACTGGCCTTCCCATCTGTGCCCAGAAATTGATTATGATTAGAACATAAGAACATAAGAAGAGCCATGCTGAATCGGGCCTCAGCCCATCTAGTCCAGCATTCTGTGTCACACAGTGGCCCACTAGTTGTACACAGGGATCTCTAGCAGAAAGGAGGGCAAAACCCTCACCTGCTCCCGACCCCCCACAACCAGTACCCGGGGAAAATCCTGCCTGCCTCAATCAACACAGAGGTGGCACTTGGATGTCCATTTCAGTAACTACTGATTCCCTTGGTATCCATGAATCTGTCTAATCCTGCCTTGAAGCTGTCCAGGCTGACAGCTGTCACAACCTCCTCTGGAAGTGAATTCCATAACCCAATGACCCTCTGGGTGAAGAAATATTTCCCTTTATTAGTCCTAACTTTCCTACCTTGGAGCTTTAGGGAGTGCCCCTAGTCCTAGTGTTGTGTGACAGAGAAAATATTTTTTCTTTATTCACCTTTTCTATCCCATGCATGATTTTATACACTTCGATCAAGTCACCTCTTAAACGCCGTCTTTCAAGGCTGAAAGGACCAAGGCGTTGCAACCTGATTTCATAAGGGAGCTGCTCCATCCCTTGGATCATTTTTGTTGCCCTTCTTTGTACCTTTTCCAGTTCCGTTATATCCTTCTTGAGGTGCGGTGACCAGAATTGTACACAGTACTCCAGATGTGGCTTCACCATAGATTTGTAGAGAGGCAATACAACATTTGCCGACCTATTTTCGATTCCCTTTCTGATCATGCCAAGCATAGAATTTGCTTTTTTCACTGCTGCAGCGCACTGGGTTGACATCTTCATTGAGCTGTCCACCAAAACCCCAAGATCCCTCTCCTGGTTTGTCTCGGAAAGCTTTGACCCCATCAATTTGTAGGTGTAGTTGGGGTTCTTTGCCCCGATGTGCATGACTTTACACTTGTTTAGGTTAAAATGCATTTGCCACTTTGTTGCCCATTCACTCAATTTCGAGAGATCTTTCTGGTGCTCTTTACAGTCAGTTTCATTTTTAACTACCCTGAACAGTTTAGTGTCGTCTGCAAACTTTGCTACCTCACAATTTACTTCTACATCCAGATCATTTATGAATAAATTAAAAAGTAACGGTCCTAAAACTGAACCTTGGGGTACGCCACTTCTCATCTCTTTCCATCCAGAGAAGTGTCCGTTTATTACCACCCTTTGTTTCCTACAGTTTAGCCAGGTTCCAATCCAGGACAAGACCTGTCCCCTGATTCCATGGCTGAAGAGCTTATTTAGGAGCCTTTGGTGAGGGACTTTGTCAAAAGCCTTTTGAAAGTCAAGGTAAACAATATCGACTGGGTCCCCTTTATCTATGTGTTTATTTACACCCTCAAAGAATTCTATCAAGTTAGTAAGACATGATTTGCCTTTGCAGGTTCATTGGTTGTTAGTTTGATGGTTGCTCTTATATTTTGTTATAATGCTGTTGTTTTATTTTGTTTTGTGATGTAGTTTTTATATTTTGGTGTCTTATGTTGCTGTTAGCCGGTCTGAGTCCCTCTACTGAGGTAGAGAAGATCGGGATACAAAAGTTTAAAATAAATAAATAAATTTAACCATGTTTGTTTCGGGCTTGTCCCCATATAAGCTGCCTAGAATCCCCCTGGGGAGATGGAGACGGGATATAAAAATAAAGTTATTATTATCTGGCCCGCAGCCAGTATTTTGATTCCGGGGGGGGGGGGGGCTGAGTCTGAGTGAGAGTGGGTCTACCCTTTGCATCATTCTCCCAATACCCCCATGCATATGGGATATATTGAGCATGGTGATCAGATCATGATATTAATAAACATCTTCTTCTTGGCTTTTCTTCACGAATGAAGATTCAGGAAGGACTCATCCCATGCTTTCTACAAGTGCGTTGATGATTCGGAGGTTGGATGTGTCCTTTGAGCCTATGCAATGGACCTTTCTGGTGGAGCACAGCATGCACAGAACTGGCCTCACCCTTTAAACCAAAGGTTCATCTGCTGGGGTCTAGCACGCTGGGACAGTAGCAGCAAGGTCCTCAGGTCATAGGTTTGGTTTGAGTTCCCTTCTCTAGATGGTTGACCTTACAAGGTTAAACGAGCACAATCTGCCTGGGTTTGAAATCAGTGTTTTCCTTCTCCTAGAATGGTTGCCAAAAGGCTAGAGAGCCCATCCTGCCCTTTGATGCTCTTTGTCAGACCCTTCGGCTGTGACCTGTCTGGCATTGGAGGCCCTACTGGCGGCTATTATGCCACCACCAGCATAGCTCACAACTTCATTAGGGTATGCAAGCCTCTCCCCCATGACAAGAGGGCGCCAACGGAGAGGTAATGTTTAAATAATGTACCAGTAAGGCCTTCTCGCAGACCACCCTGAGAATTTGGGGGGGGAGCTGAAGCCCCTCAAGCCCCCTCCCGCTACATGCTTGGTTATTATTACTATAGTATTACAACAATTCTTCAGCATACGTTTTAGATCTATGTATAACACAGTGTGCGTCTAAGCTGTGGAAACATTGCCGTTTAACACCACTTGAACTGCCATGGCTCAATGCTATGACATGAGGTGAGTTGTAGTTTGACAAGACCTTTAGCCTTCTCTGTTAAAGGGTGCTGGTACCTCACCATTCTACAATTCCTAGGGCTCCATATAATTTAGGCAGGGCAGTTAAAGTGGACCCAAACTGCATTCATTCTACAGTGTAGATAAGGCATTTTTATTTATTTATGGTATTTGTACCCCGTAGCTTCTCACCCCCACAGGGGGACTCAGCACGGCTTATATTTGCAGCACTACAGGCCGCACCACCACAATACAATTTTAAAATACACCATAAAATCAACATCATTAAAAAGCATTAAAAACATTTTTAAAAACATTACATTAAAAACCACTACATGCAACAATAATTAATTAAAGCCATCAAGAGGAACACATTGTCAGTCCAGTCAAATCCAAAGTGTCAATCCAGTCAAATCCAAAGGTACAATGTACATCTGCTGCCCAAAGGCCTGGTCCCAGATTTTTTCTAAAAGCGAGGAGAGATGGAGTTGATCTTATTTCGTTTGGGAGTGCGTTCCATAGGCGAGGGGCCACCGCCGAGAAGGCCCTGTCTCTCGTCCTTGCCAGCCGCATTTGCGATGCTGGCGGGAGCGAGAGCAGGGCCTCCCCAGATGATCTTAGACTGCGAGATGGGACATAGAGGCAGATGCGTTCGGACAAGTAAGCTGGGCCAGAACCGTATAGAGCAGGGGTGCCCACACTTTTTCATCATGCGAGCTACTATATGAACAATCAAGTTGAAAGATCACCTGTTGTGCATGTGAGCGTGTGCGCGCACGCGCTCCTATTGCAGCCTTCAGTCCGCGCGGGGCTTCTTTCTTGCCTGCCCACGAACTCGCCACCGCGCGCACCCGGGAAGGGGATCCTGCACAAGCAGCAGCAGCAAGTGGAGTCTCCATCCCCGCAGCCCCCTCCTCCTTGGGTTCAGCCCCAGGAACACGGTAAATCCCTCCCTCCTCACCCCCAACCAAGGAAAGAAAGCAGCCCCACACAGCCCGCTCGCCCAGGTCTCGGCTTGGAATGGGAATCCCGAGGGCGGCAGCAGGGTTTGCGGCGGGGCTTGCTTGGCTTTGCCCCACTTTGCCCGGCCTCCTTCGCCTCTTTCTCGCTCTCTCTCCCTCTCTCCTTCCAGCGCCAATCTGCCTGCCTGCCAAAAGGATCCGAAAAAGTTCTCCGGATTTCTTTCTTCTTTCCTTGGCTCACTCTCTCTCTCACACACACACACATTCCCTCCATCCCTCCCACAGCCTCGCATCCTATCCGTGCGCGTGCCTTCGTCTTGCTCCCCCCCCCCCCCCCCCAGCAGCAACCAATGGGCGGTCATGTCACCACACCGTGCGTGGCAAGATGAGTGCCAGGGCCTGCCCACCAAAGCCTCATTTTGGCAAAAGAAGCCCTGCGAAGGCGGCAGCAGGAGAGCACATGCGTGCGCATGGCAGGAGCGCGCCATCTGGCTGGTGAGGCCCAAAGATCACCTGGAAGAGGGCTGAAGATCACCTAGGGGCTCCCGATCACCATAATGAGCACCCCTGGTATAGAGCTTTATAGGTCAATACCAGCACTTTGAATTTGGCTCGGAGATGGACAGACAACCAGTGGAGTTGACACAGCAGGGGGGTGGTATGCTCCCTGTATGTCGCCCCAGTTAGCATTCTGGCTGCCGCCCGTTGGACCAACTGAAGTTTCCGAACCGTTTTCAAAGGCAGCCCCACGTAGAGTGCGTTGCAGTAATCTAAGAACATGCTGAATCGGACCTCAGCCCATCTAGTCCAGCATTCTGTATCACACAGTGGCCCACCAGTTGTACACGGGGATCTCGAGCAGAAGGGAGGGCAAAACCCTGACCTGCTCCCGACCCCCCACAATCTATTCGGGATGTAACCAGAGCATGGGCCACCATGGCCAAGTCAGACTTCCCAAGGTACGGGCGCAGCTGGCGCACAAGCTTTAATTGGCATGGGCCAGCTTGGACCCTCCAGGTGTTTTGGACTTCAACTCCCACCATCCCTCACAGCCTCAGGCCCCTTCAGCTTAAGCGGCTGAGGGGGGAAAAGAAAGGGCCTGAGGCTGTGAGGAATGGTGGGAGTTGAAGTCCAAAACACCAGGAGGGCCGAGGTTTGCCCATGCCTGTTGCAGAAGCACCGTCCTTCTCCCACTGGCTACCGACCTGCCTGCCTTCCTCCTGGTCTTTCGGCCCATTGCTTGGCCGCTGGGGAAGGTTAACTTCCCGGGAGTATTTCCGCGCAGCTGCCTCTCTGGGGGCTCCGTCCCCGCGGCTGGTGCTGCAGCCACAGCTGCCTTGGGCCTCCTCCTCTCCTCCGAGGCCCGGAGCAACAGCCCCTCTCTCGGGACACACGGCCAAGCAGAGGCCCAACGACGAGCAAGCCAGAGCTGTGCCAAGCACCAGCACCCTGGGCGCAGCCATGTTGAGAGGGGGATCACGTGAGTGGGGGAAGCGGTCAGCTGACCTTTTCGTGCCATCTCCCTCCTGAGTAGGAAAGCTCAGGCGCTGTAGAATGAGTGCAGCCTGAGAGCACGTGAACTGCCATGGCTCAATACTGCCGAGCCATAGGAGATGTCGTTTTGCTCTATCTTTCGCCTTCCCTGCCAAAGGGTGCTGCTGGGGCCTCACCAAACTACAAATCCCATCATCCCCTACCATTGAGCCGTGGCAGTTCAAGTGGTATGAAACTGCAGGGAAGATTCACCCAATGCCACCACATTATTAAACCCATGGATGATGGGACTTGAAGTACCTCCACGGATTATGGGATTTGTAGTACTTTCAAACCCTTCATTCCCCGCAGACTACTACAGCCCTAAACAAAGACCGATAAAGACTAAACTTGGCACACAGTGACCCACACTCCATCCTACTGCAGTTAAGAGGAGGGCGGACCATGGATGATGGGATTTCAAGTACCTCCACTCACTTCTCGAGCCCACTGAAACCCACATCCAGTGCATGATCATGACTACACTTGGCACACAAAGCCCCCATGATCCACTTTGCATCCTGGTGCAGTTCGGAGAAGGGTGGAGCACGGATGATGGGACTTGAAGTACCTCCACTCACTTCACAAGACCGCTGCCAACCTCATACAAAGACTGATCAAGACCAAACTTGGCACACAGCGCCCCCATGACTCATTCTACATCCTTGTACAGTATCGAGGATGGACCACGGATGATGGGACTTGAAGTACCTCCACTCACTTCACAGACCGCTGCCAACCTCATACAAAGACTGATCAAGACCAAACTTGGCACACAGCGCCCCCATGACTCATTCTACATCCTTGTACAGTATCAAGGAGGATGGACCACGGATGATGGGACTTGAAGTACCTCCACTCACTTCACAGACCGCTGCCAACCTCATACAAAGACTGATCAAGACCAAACTTGGCACACAGCGCCCCCATGACTCATTCTACATCCTTGTACAGTATCAAGGAGGATGGACCACGGATGATGGGACTTGAAGTACCTCCATTCACTTCACAGACCGCTGCCAACCTCATACAAAGACTGATCAAGACCAAACTTGGCACACAGAGCCCCCATGACTCATTCTACATCCTTGTACAGTATCAAGGAGAATGGACCACGGATGATGGGACTTGAAGTACCTCCATTCACTTCACAGACCGCTGCCAACCTCATACAAAGACTGATCAAGACCAAACTTGGCACACAGCGCCCCCATGACTCATTCTACATCCTTGTACAGTATCAAGGAGAATGGCCCACGGATGATGGGACTTGAAGTACCTCCATTCACTTCACAGACCGCTGCCAACCTCATACAAAGACTGATCAAGACCAAACTTGGCACACAGCACCCCCATGACTCATTCTGCATCCTTGTACAGTATCAAGCAGGATGGACCACGGATGATGGGACTTGAAGTACCTCCATTCACTTCACAGACCGCTGCCAACCTCATACAAAGACTGATCAAGACCAAACTTGGCACATAGTGCCCCCATGACTCATTCTACATCCTTGTACAGTATCGAGGAGGATGGACCACGGATGATGGGACTTGAAGTACCTCCACTCACTTCACAAGACCGCTGCCAACCTCATCCAAAGACTGATCAAGACCAAACTTGGCACACAGAGCCCCCATGACTCATTCTACATCGTATGATGGTACAGTATCGAGGAGGATGGACCGTGGATGATGGGACTTGAAGTACCTTCACTCACTTCCCAAGAATGCTGTGACCCTCATCCACTAACTGAGCGAGACCAAATTTCTCATGATTGGTTCACTGTGAATTTGCCATCCAAATACCTATATAATGTTGATTCTTGCACCTGTATTTGTCCTTGATCTGACCATTGGCATCTAGCCTCTTATATACAAATGCTGTTATTTACTGGTATGTATTGCCGATTTTCCCAGTGGGTTTACTATGGGGCCATGTGCTTATTGTTATTACATTGTATCATGGTTCTTAAATCCTTCAGCCGCGACCCTGTGTTGCATCATTTGAGTCCCGGGCCCGGAAGAAGCCGCCTTCCAGCGAAACGATACGGCACTGGGATACCCCTAATTGTCGACCCTGGAACCCCCTCCGCATGGATCTTCCCTTTGCATCTTTCCGCCCATCCCTGGCACTCTTTGATTTGGACTAAACTGTCCCCCGTTTTTCGGGAAAGAGACTGGCCGTTTTGGGCTATATTATTTTCGCGGAGGTTCTTTCCTCTTTAGGACTCTCAAGCGTGAGTACGCGTTGGGGAAGTGTTCCCCTTAAATGTATCCACTGATTACCAAGTTATTGTATGTTCTGTGATAAGTTGTATGCATGCATTTTGCTGACAATATTATTTAATACAACTACATTGGTTACTACGCATGTTTGCTCCATCCTTGGAGAAAAATTTTATCCAGTAACATCGTCTGGCCATTCTATGTTCATCATTCATAGTTCTGTGTTGTCTGTCCCGCTGCATTCTCAAAAGCTCACTCAAAATGTGGTCGATGGATTCCCCAGTGTAATGATGTCGATTATTTGTGTGTAAATGTTGTATAACATATGTTAAATGTATGTTGTTTTGTGTAGTTCAAAGGAATATACTATGAATTGTTGATGTGGGTGAGACAGAAGGGAGGCTTGGCAGAAGCTCTGAAGAGCTGTCGCCATAGCAACCAGGGCCAGAGCCTTTTAGAATGTTCAAGGTATGAATTTTACAGTTGGTGAAGAGCGGTTGGAAGCCAACTGCCATGAGAGGGGGGAGGAGTTTGTTTTGAGTTAGTTGGTCTTAAGGACTGTAAGAGAACAGTTCAGTCTTTAGTTAGTCTTAAGGTCTGCAAGAGAGCAGTCCAGTTTTATGGGTGTAGAGACCCTAGTTAAAGATGGAAGAGTCCAGGGGTCTATAGAGGGTTAGTGGGAACCCTATAGTATAACCCCATTTGTGTTTTGTGTAACAGAATAAGTTTGTGCCTCTGAGGAAGTATAAAACCAATCAAGATTTGTACCCATTTGTGTCATAATAAATTATTTACATCTTAAAAGAAAAACACCTCTGTTAGTTCTTTTATTGGTGGTGGCCCTCAAGGTCAGTGGTCAGACAGACAAATGGTGGCAGTGTGGTCAAGTGGTTACTGAAAAATTTAAAGTCTCTGCAATTCAATGGTTAGTGGGGGAGATAGTCTACCCTGCCATAAGACAGAAGTTGCTGAGGTAACTTCGAGGCCCCCTTGCATTTAGGGTTAGCAGTTTGGATTCCGAAAGATTGTCCAGTCTGAGGCCGGTCAACAAGGGGTTGTCACACCCAGCCCCTGCTTTTAGGTTGATCTGAACTGCAGAGGAGAGCTCCGTAATTCCTGAACATCTGGTTGGGCCAGCATCGAGGGGACTGTGGCCATCGCAGCCGCAGCAACCGAGGACTTATGTCCCGATGCCAGGGCTCTGCTGTTATTCCAGCAAAGATGAACCAAACAAAAACCCATTTCATATAAAACATTTTAATTAAAACAGTACTTACTTTCTGGCTGCTTTAATAGTCCAAAACATAAAACAAATATAGCACTCAGCCACAGAATAAACAAAAACTGATAACTCCGTAATCAAAAGGTCCAGTCCAGTGGTCAAACGTCAAGAGTTCAATAAACAAAGTCCGAAGATCAAGAGTCCCTTTACATAGTCAAAAGCCAGTCCAGAGGTTCAAGGCTTCAAGATTACAGATCAGGATACCAAAAATCTAACAAACCTGGGGGGACGGACCAGAAGCATCTACCACCAAAATAAGACAAATACTTTTCTCCCAAAGATCAGTCCCAAGGTTAGCTCCTTATATCCAGGAACACCCAGCTG
This sequence comes from Anolis apletophallus, assembly GCA_030556195.1. NCBI lineage: Eukaryota > Metazoa > Chordata > Lepidosauria > Squamata > Anolidae > Anolis > Anolis apletophallus. The sequence continues at coordinate 26,458,022 of JARBWK010000001.1, forward strand.
CAAGCTGTCTCTTGCATGCCTCCATCCTTAATTGCTTTCACCCATAAACACTTAGAGATTACTGAACCCTTTAACTAAAACTTACATTAACCCTTCCATCACCTATTGCTAAGCCAACCACCACCATCAATTACAGAACATAATACATGGCAACTTATTCCCTTCATGCTTCTCCTTTCTTTTCCCCTGCTCCAACATTGTAACAATCCCCAATATAAAAGTATCTTTTGCATGCAACTTTAGTCTCCAGAGTGATACATTGTGTCTTTCACTGCCTCTAACAACTCTCACACATGAACCTTTCCTCTTCTGAGCCACAGATCGCTGCCAGCTCGCCCAGGATGCTCTTATCTCATCCTGGGGAAGCCAAAACTACGGTCCTCTGAACCACAGTTACGGAAACCCACCGAGCCCTCATATCTGCAGATCAATGGATCGACTCAAAACCGGTGTCATTCTTTTCCTGAATTAATTCTAAGACTAATGGCTATCTTGCTTTTTTACATTCTGGACTTCTGCGCTATGGGAAAGATCTTTTTCCCCCCAGAATACACCAATACAGGGACCTGGTCACTCCAGCCCGTGCTTCCTGCAGCAACAATGTGTGCACCTCCACTTCAATGAATGGCCAGAAGCTTGCCAACTCCAGGGTACCTGCTGCAATCACCCCTTGGGATCCCTGGACCCCTGACAAGCCTTTGCTGGCCCCTCTGGATTGGGATCTGTAGTTTTCCATCTTCAGTGAAAGGACCCCAGCATCCCTGTGCTCCCACAGGCTTCAGTGCATCTCCATGGACTCTTTCTAACCCCAAAGGACCTTTTTATGAACTTTTCACAACTTTTATGAACTCTTTTAAAAACTTTAATCAACTTCCGAAGAACTTTGGGGTCCTTGAAAACCCCTGCAACTTCCCCTTGATTTTCCCCAGTCTTTATGAACTTTTGATGGACTTTGGAGGGAGGATTGGTATAGTTCCCTCTGGTTCTGTATGACCCTACCCTTATGAACCCCTTGTATGTTATGCTTCCCTATATTCCCATATATAATTCTGTCTACATTTTGAAATATGAAGGAAAAATCACCTTCTTCATGGATCCAGCACCCATGGCCTCAGGGAACATTTCCCAATTTCCTGAGTCAGTAAATCCCTAGAAAAAGGGTTCACCGGAAACTCATTGCATGAACAATAAAGTAATGGCTCTTATCACCTCAGACTTCAGAGGGCCAAAAGGCTAGCCCACCTGAGAGATAGGACCTATGGACAATTTAATCACCTCACACAAAAGGTGTCTTCCTGTCTGCGATAAATTAGGGTTCACCACAGTCTCCTTCCATTGTGCTGACCCAGCTGGCTGATACCAATCCCAGATCTCTTCAATGAACCCCATATCCAGGACGGGAGGTCAACAAAGGGTCTGATCTCAAAGTCAGATGAAAATGTGTTTTCAAAAGGATCACGCAATAACCTTGGCCAGCTTGAGGGCTAAGAAAGCTATCACCGGTCGTTTTGACAATCACCAACCAGTTTAATCCCATCATCTTTACTCTTAGTTCATTGTTTCCCGTTTGGCCCACCTCCTCTCTCCCCATTGGCCAAGATGCTGAAGTGGCGCTGGCTCACTGATTGGGTAAGGTGCAGCTAAGCCAGCCGCACCTCCCAGCCAGCTGATGACTTGATGATAATGCCTTTTAACCCTTCATCTAAATCAGGGCTGTCCAACTTCTATGGGCCCAAGGGCCGGAATTCCGGTCACTGATCACCTGGGGGGGCGAAGGGTCTGCCCCTCCCCTGGCTCTGCCCCGCCCCTCCCCCGGCTCCTCCCCCTCCCCAGCTCCGCCCCCTCCCCGGCTCCAATTTACTTACAATTGACCTTGAGTTTTGGAGTTGTAGTTCACCTCCATCCAGAGAGCACTGTGGACTCAAATGATGATGGATCTGGACCAAACTTGGCATGAATACTCAATATGCCCAAATAGGAACACTGGTAGATTTGGGGGAATGTTTCCTAATACCTTTGAGTTATTTGAGTCCACACTCAAATTGGGACACACCAAAAAAACCCCAAACACCTCAATGCCTTCGCAGGGCTTGATGGGGCCTCCTTTCCCAGAGGTGGGTGGAGGAGGCCCAAAGAGCTCCCTCCCTCCCTGAAGGGAAAACAAGCCGCGGGGGCAGGCACAAAGGAAGCCACATTGCGCCCTTCACGCGGGGGAAGGCACCACAACAAGAGGGAGGGGGCGCGGAGGAGGGGAAGGAAGCGTCGCCAAGGAAACCGCCGCTGAGAGACCCCTCCCCCCTCACCCAACATCCCACTGTTTTTAGATTGATTGATTCGAGCCAGGCTCTTCCTTACCCATACTGCGGGAGCCCCGCCACAGGGCGCGGCGGCTCTCCCATCCGTGAGGCGGGAAGCGAGGGCCCTCCACAGGAAGAGGACGGAGCCAGGAGGGGCTTTCCCTGCCTCACTCCCCTCCTCCCTCTCTCTGAGGGAATGGGGGCTGGCCTGGAAGCAGCCATGAGGGGGGAGGAGGCGCGCACCCAGGCCGGCCGCAAATCCCGCGGGACCCAAGATTTAGGCAGCTATCGCGAGACTACGCAGCCACAGACGGGATTTCGACCTCCCTCGAAATCCTGTCTGTGGCTGGCGTAGTCTCGCGATGCTTGCCTAAACCCGGAAGTAGGTATTTCTTTTTTTTTTTATTTATTTTTTTATTTTTAATTTGTATTTTATTAAAACAAGTTAGGGGGCCAGAGGGAAGGGGCTCGGGGGCCGTGTATGGCCCCAGGGCCGCCTGTTGGACAGCCCTGATCTACATCATTAATAAAGATGTTGAACAGAACCAGGCCCAGGACAGAACACTGTGACACTCCACTTGTCACTTCGTTCACTTAACCAACTACAGATCCACCTAACAGTAGTTTTGCCTAGCCCACATTGGACTATTTTGTTTGCCAGAAGGTCATGAGCGACCTTGTTGAAGGCCTTACTGAAATCCAGATATGCTACATCCACAGCATTTCCCACATCTTCTCAGCTTATAACGCTATCGAGGAAAAAAAGATCAGATTAGTCTGGCATGAGTTATTTTTGATAAATCCGTGTTGCATATTAGCAATGACCGCATTTGTTTCTAAGTGTTTGCAGACCACTTCCTTAATGATATTTTCCATAATCTTGCCTGGTATCAGCATGAAGATGACTGGACGGTAATGGTTTGGGCCAGGGCCGTAGCCAGGATTTTGATTCGGGGGAGCGGCTGAGTTTGGCTTGGGGGGGGGGGGCTGAGACTGGGTGGGAGAGGGTCTACCCTAGCAAACCTTTTGTATTGTTATCCCAATAACCCGATTAATGTGGGATATAATGAGCATGGTGATCAGATCATTATATGAATAAACATAACAGTTTAAATAATGTACCAGTAAGGCCTTTTCGCGGACCACCCTGAGAATTTCAGGGGCTAAAGCCCCTTAGCCCCCCGGCTACATGCCTGGTTTGGGCCGTCCTTTTTTCCCTTCTCGAAGATAGAACCACATTTGCCCTCCTCCAATCTGCTGGGACTTGTCCTGTTCTCCAAGATGAGGGTAGACCTACAATGTAGAATTGATGCAGTTTGATCCCACTTTAACTGGCCTGGTTCAATGCTATGGAATTATGAGAGTTGTAGTTTGACAAGATCTTCAGCATTCTTGCTAAAGAGTGCTGATGCTCCACCAAAATACAGATTCCAGAATTTCATAGCAGTTAAAATGGTGTCAAACTCAGTTCATTCTACAGTGTACACAGCCACTAAGACATTCCTTGCAACAGGAAACCACCTAATACTGGAAGCCCTAATACTGGTGTATGTGACAATACGATTATAATTTATATTTGGAATTGTCTTCTAGTTTGCAGTTTAGATCAAAACCAATAAACTAGTTTTGCAGCAAGTAGTGTCTCCTAGAGAGAAGATGCATCTCCAACAACATAAAAGGCAAACATAGGGTGCATCTACACACTGTAGAATCAAGACAGCTTGACACTACTTTAACTATTATGGCTCAATGCTATGGAATAATAGGATTTGTAGTTCAGTGAGGCACCAGTCCTATTTATTGGACAGACAAGGCTCAAGACCTTGTAGAACTAAAACTCTTGTGATTCCACAACACTGAGCCATCACAGTTAAAGTGGTATCAAACTGCACTGACTCTAAAGTGTGGATTTAATTGTAATAGAACTCAGATAATGATCACCAATCAGGTGGAAATACCAACCCAGATGCACATGTAAATCTTTTACTAGGAAAGATGGCTGCAAATATATGCACATCTCTGTAACACTGAGATGACTCACCAGTTAAAAAGGAAAATCCGGTTGACTTAAAGGATTGCTCATATTCCTAGTTATGTAAATATAATATATGAAACTCTGTAAAACATCATAATTCACAACTATTATAAAGAGAAAATGAACACAACATTGAACGTTAACGTTAACTATTGCTTTAATTTAACTGTTTTGCTTTCTAGCAGAGGAAGAGTAATAACACAACTGTTTTCTATACTTTCCCTTCGATCATTCTCCATAGAGGCTAATTAAGCTGTCTGCAATGTTTTATAAGCTTTTAATATTTTGAACATATAGGTCTTACTACTTGTAGCTTCCTAAATTCAATCCTATTTTTCCTATTACTGCACAAACTCTGTACAATATTTTCAATGGGACTAGCCATGTTGGCCAAAGAGACTCTGGGAATACAGCATCAGCTCTTTCTAATTCATTTAACAGCTAACCACACCAAATATAAATTTAATTTATACATGCAGAATATTGATATGATCCCATGAAATAAAAATAAGCAACCTTTTTTTAATGAAGATGTTAGAATGTTTTCTTAGCTTTGGATTGAATATATCAGCAAAGAGGCCCTTCGACATTTCCAAGATTTAAGAACTGAATGTTCTAAACATGGTTCTGTGTATCTGTCATCGGTCTCTCTGGTTTCGTGACGTCCTTAACAAAACAATAAAAGAACAAAACTAAGGATCACCAAATTTAATTAGGAAGCTGGGCCTCCCATGCTGTGCTCAGGGTCAGGCTGTGCAACCTTTTTTTCTCTTTTGTAATAAGGATTGGATGGTTAATCTTGCTCTATGTGAATTGCAAGAGCAAAAACCCCTATCAAGCTCAACTTTCCACCAGGGAAAATGCCAGATTGAGAGCTCATGCAAAGGAGAAAGCAAGTGTCTTGGTGGATTAAACGAAAGGTTAATTTAGTTCAGCGTTTTGTTTCCCAGCCAGATCCCTCCTGGAACATGCAAGTCAATCTCCCTTTTGCTCTTACCAGCTCATTTAGCAGCCTGGATAAATAATTGATCTTAATCATGGCTGCCAATATTAGTTATTAGAAATAAGATGGACAGGAGATCCATACAGCAGGAGAGGGACAGCTGAAGGAAGCAAAAAGAGGCTACACCTTTTTCTGGAAGGGACTGCCTGAAGAAGAATGAAGAATACACAGAGTTTGCTTTTTCTCAAGCCAACCCCGACCAGGATCGCCTTCCACCTGGAAACCAATGCTCTCATTGCAGGAGAAGATGAGGCCAAGAATAGGGCTTCACAGTCACCTACATGCCCACTGCCAGGACACTTGGATGACAATCTTACTAAGGAAGTAAGGAAGTAAAAGTAAGGACAGTTATATGTGTAATCAGAGTCATGATTTGAAAAGTTACCAATGCCAGGAGAGTTAGGAAAGATTACAACAGTTACCTTTGCTAGAGAAGAGCAAACTCCTGCCCCTTCCTTTTCTCTCCCCTCCCACTGAATTACTTGAGAGAAAAGTACTTTTGCATTTTGAACACAGTTTGCAGCAACCAATGTAAACAGAGGACAAAGAAGGAAAATGGGAGGAGAGAGAAACTGAGATATTTTTAAAGCATCTGAAAAAGTGGGGTGGCAAAGGGTTAATCAGAGATGTCCCTGCCACATCCGGACAGTTGAAGAGTATGACCAATGCCATCAAAATTAGAACTTTTACAGAATAACTTTCATATTGCAGCTCTCTACTAAAGCCTCTGTATTGGATTTTCTGGGCAAGATTTATTCAGAGGTGATTTGCCACTTGCTTCTTCTTGCCCAAGTCAGTTTTCACAGATGACCACAGATTGGAAGCCTGGTTTCCTGAACTCCATGCCCACCTATGGAAGAGTAGAAAGAGGTGATACTGAATGGTTAGTGGTGCTAGGGTTAGTGGTGGCCGTGGAGTCCTATTCTGAATCTGCATGGTCTGTGACAATGAGATCATTGATTTCCAGATGGAAGGCAGTCCTGACAAGGGTTTGCTTGATTCGCCTTCCTCTTGGCACGTTTCTCCCTTTCTCCTATCCATGCCACTTCAGAATCCATAGCATTGTTGATAACAGCTGACCTTCGGTTAAAGCGCTCAAGAGCCATGACTTCCCAGTTATCTGTATTTATGCCACATTTTTTAGGTAGCTTTAAGCTCATCTTCAAATCTCTTTTGCTATCCACCCACATTTTGGGTGCTTCGAGACAGCAGGAAATTGTGGGTGAAAATGGATTAAAGTAACCTGTTTTTGCCTGCATTCTTGTCAACACAGCCCACCCAAACCCTAGATTTTCCCTCCTGGGTGGCCAAATACTATTCAGATTGTAATTGGGATAGTGGCCAGCCAGCCCTCAAACCCCAAAATTGGGATTTCTCTCCCTCCCTTTCTCCTTATGCACCATTTTGGCATGCCAGAACTAACAAGCAGGCTCCATGCCTGGCAGCAGCTTTAGGTAAGTTTTAGGACCTAAATTTGGGGTTTGGGGGAGAAAGTGGGTGCCGAGATGGCTGTGTGGATTGGGCCAGGGGATCGCATGACATTGTCTCTGGGCCCAATTCACAGGGCACACCCCTGGTAAGGTTTAGATTTTAACTAAGATCTGGGTCTTACCAGATATTTAATTAATTCGGAACAGAGCAGAGAAACCCTGCTTTTTCTGAATTAATTTGGTTTTATCGGAGGTGTCATTTGGATGCCTCTGGTAAAACTGAGAAAGGTCTCAGGTTAAAGGCCTGTCTGGATGGGCCCTCTTTTTCCATTCCTAAAATGAGAGTAAAGTGGTTTTGAAGATGGTGAAGGGACATTTGAACAACGTGGTCAATTTAGAGAAGTTGATGGCAGAGGATCATTGCTTCGGTGCTGGAGGTCTTTGTGTCTTCCAGAATGTTGATATTTGTCCACCTGTCCTCCCAAGAGATGTGCAGGATTTTTCAAAGGCAACACTGATGGAATCTTTCTAGCAAAAGCAAGAGGTGACACTGACAGGAAGAAACAGCAACCATTTAAGACAGGCCAATGACACCATCATACGGTACTATAAGAAAACAAAAAAGACTTGGAGGAATGACTGAAGAAAATAAAGAAAGTGCAAAGGCAACTTTATAGGTGAACATTAAGAAAACAATAGTAATGGCCGTATGTGGTTTACATAGCTTTAAAGCAGATTAAGAAGACATATAAATTGTTAAAATTTTTGCAGAACTTGGCTCAATCACACAACTGAAGGGACCCACAGCAGATGAAACCACATCCTGTCATGGCACAGATACTACCTGTGTATAAACCTTATACAGGGAGATCATAAATGATAGGGCTGGTGGCATGGATCTCATTGGCTTTTTATCATGCACACTTAGAGCACATTAGAGATACCTCATTAATGGTAGCTATGGTAAAACAATAATTGCCTGAAAAAAGAATGGCAGTTCTCCTATTTTTGTTTAGTGCCTGAGTTTCTATAAAATCAGATAAAACCTATCACTCTGTAGCTGAGTGTATTATGCATTTAAGTGCTTCTTTGTGAGAAAGAGAATGTTAATGGGGAGCATGTTTCTTCTCTTGGCTGTGGGAAACAAAGTTGGAATCTAGAGCGTTGAGAACATTTTGCCAACTTAACTGGCTCTAATCCTATTAATGGGATTTGTGATTAAATACACTTCTAAACAACAATGAGTTCCAAATACTGGGCTGGTTGGTTGTTACATAACCCTGTCTAGTTATATTCTTCCTCTCACCTCCCCCCTCCCCCACAGCTTTGTACGGTCGACACAGTTTGGGTAGCTGCACTGAAGTAGGAAAATATCTGTTGTAAAAATGAATTTTAAAAAGTAAAAGTGAATTGCCTTTTTTAAAAGATAAGGCGCAATTTTGGGTTATTGACCAGGAGGACCTAAAAATTAAACAAAAAATAAATGAAAATGCCTTTTCTAAACACGAAACTATCAAAAATTCCCGTGGCACTCTTTAGGGTGCAAAGTACATAACTAACAGAATATTAGAGTTGGAAGCGACCATACAGGTCTCCAGTCCAATCCGCTGCTATGCAGAATAGAGGAAGTGGACCCCCCCCCCCCCCAATTGCAGCAGCTCCACTGGCTGCCAGTTTGTTTCCACGCATAATTCAAAGTACTGGTTATGACCTTTAGAGCCCTAGATGGTTCAGGTCGAGACTATTTTATTATTGGATTTTGACTATATTTATTAAGAGATATAGTGAAAATCCAATAAATTGCTAAAAACAGCCACTGAAAAGAATGTAACAAGTGCAGTCAAACATAGCAAATGGTGAGACCCGAAGGAACCATAACGCAAGAACTCACATTAATATAGACTAATCTGGAAGAATCTGAAAACAATGCACAAATTGCTGCATATTGGATTCTAATGTTATCCTTCCCTTCCAACAGTTTTGACCTACAGCTCTCAGCATTCCTATCCAGAAGAGCAGGGAACGATGATTTTAAAAGCTACAGTTATGCACAGTGATCATATACTGGAAACATATAGCCAATGATGTGTATCTGCTATTGTAATTTTATTTGTTGATCATAGTTAATGTAGGATTTGAATAATTCAGAAACAAATTGTATTAATAAGTGGATGACTGCATTATATTTTGTAAGCACGTATTTTAGGGTTTTTATATAGCAGTATATCTACAATTCAATTAAATTCAATAAATAAAAACATTTTCTAGATTGGCAAAAGTGACTTTTAAAATACTCATAATGAACAAAATGCACTCCTAAATGTATGAACAAATATAGAAGTGCAGGATCTCAACCACATAACCCATAATCTTTAAAAGTTTAATCTATGACTTTGTGATGATGTTATGCTTTTGTTTTTATATTAACCTTGATGTTCTCATGTTGTAAATAAGGCCAGATAGCCTGCTGTCTGAAACTCTGAAGAGGTCGTGTTAATCAGGGATACTTACACTTGGCTAAAGCAAACAGTGGTCTGACCCAGGTGGATGTGCAACACTGATATCATTCTTCAATGCTTCACATCTAGCTATAGGAACACATTTGGGTGCTTTTCTGCCATTTTCCTTGTTGTCCACCAGTCATAAATGCCATGGCATGGAGGTGAATGCAACAGTTTAAAAGAGGGGTTGAAAGAAGGAGATAACACCTAATTGTACCTGGAACCATATTATTCTACACTATCCTACACCAGGATCTAATTAAAGAAAAGAGTTGCCCTTTTGCATATTCTGTCTTATGACCCTTGTCCATAGTGACCAGTGCTTGGGAAAATTATATTTTTAGATTACAGCTGTCAAGACAGTCCAGGGGTTCTGGAAGATGTAAACTTTAAATGTAAGGTTTCCAAGATCTACAATCAGGTTATTCAAGGCCACTTCAGAGCAGGGCCTTTAAAACTTTTCCACTTGTGACCCCTTTCAGCCCAAGACATTTTTTCGTAATCCTGGATATATAAAATATATATTGATAACAAATCAGCATTTGCAAAGCTTGCTAAACATACTGATTTTCTTTTTTTTGTGAAGTACAGCTCGAGCATCTTCTGCAGTCTACTTGAAACACTCCACAGAAGATTTGTGTAAATGTCTAAAACAGCCACTAGGGGGAGTTCAGAAAACGTTTACTGTTGCCAATTTTTTTAAGACTTCAACATTAAGATAAGGGGAGCCCATTTGGGGTCGGGACCCACAGTTTAAGAAGCAGTGCTTTAGAGGAGCTAATGGGAATATGGAATTAAATATTGAGTCCATGCGCACTGTGGATTACTTGCTGTCTTCTTCCTCTTCATCATCATTTGGTGTTGCTTTAAAAATAACGTTCACAGTAATGGTTCGTATTGTGCAAAACAACTTTAAAAAGCTAGGCAAGGCAGTGTACAATCCAAGTGACAAACCACTTAAACATGCAAGCTTACATTTAGATAAGATTACTGCTCTTGATTCAACAAGCACTGGATTAAATAAAGTGCTGTGTATTACCGTATTAGCAAAGGTAGTTGCTGAGCTATGGCTGTGAACGCATTGCTGGAAATTAAGGTAATCAAACATAGCCTGCAATTCCAGGTACAGATCCTGTATATCTTGATCCACACATTTGATTCACTTCACCTGTGGTGCCGTTTCATACTAGGCAATTATAGTACTATAGTTCACTTTAACTGCAATGGGTCTATCCTATGGAATCCCAGCATTTTAATTTTGAGAAGGGGAATTTAGACTTCTCAGGCAGGGAGACCCACTGCCTTATGAAACCACAAATTCATGTATTCCATAGGATGCAGTTATTGCAGTTTGTGGAACCATAGTGTAATAACTATGTAGTATAACTAGTCTGCTTGTGCAAACCAGCATATCACATTGTAAGCAGAGAGCAGGGTAAGGCATTTTAACAAGGGAAATTTTTAACAGGGGAGATATTTTGACAGGGGAAATAGGGCAAGAGAATTCAAATGGCCATATGCTGGTGAACATCTGTCTGTCAGTGAATTAAAGTAATCATCTGGGTCTGCTTTCTTGTCCACTGCAATTACACTGCCCTGTGAAAAGTTTTCCAGTGAAAGGCTCAAAAACAGAACTGCTATCCCCTTTTTGTGACTCTTCTTCAATGGAGGCATCTTCTCTCTCTCTCTTCTCTTGGCTTTTCTTCGTGAACAAAGATTCAGGAAGGACTCATCCCACGCTTTCTACAAGCTCATTGATGACTAAGAAGGCTATCCCCTTTTTGTGACTCTTCTTCAATGGAGGTATCTTCTACACTGTCCTATATTGCAGGATCTCATTCCAGATTATCTGTTTTGGATTATATGAGTCTTCATTGTCAGATAATATGGGAAAAGAAGATAATCTGGGATTAGATCCTGGGCTATAGGGCAGTGTAGAAGGGGCCAGAGTTGGTGTGGAAGAGTGAGCTGGTAGATTATTTTTCAAAGAAGTCATCATCCTGGGGTCCATCTACACTTTTGAATTAATGCAGTTTGACACCATAAATTATATGGCTCAGTGCTATTCAATCATGGGAGTTGTAGTTTTATCAAGTTATGGGCTCTCTCTGCTGAAGAGTTTTGGTGTGTCACCCAAACTACAACTCCTAGGATTCCATAGCATTAAGTCACAACATTAAAAGTGGTGTCAAACTGGCGCTTATTCTATATTGTGGAAAACCTTTAGCTGCTGATTTCCTCAGACCAAGGTTCTATTAAAAGCACACGCAGCAAAGTGCGCGCGTGTGTGTGGAAAGAGAGCAGTCTGGCCTTTAGAAAGGATTTAGACAAATCCACAGAAGAGGGGGTTTATCAAAAGATACTGGCTGCAATGAAGACACTGAATGTTTGATGAGAGGCAAAATGCCAATACCACTTGGGAAAAGAGGTGTAAGTTTCTAAATAGTGGAAGATTTAGAGCAGATGCAGATTGAGCATCCCTTATATGGAAATCTGAATTATTCACATTAGGTGGCTGGGATAGTGATTCTTTGCTTTCTGGTGGTTCAATGTGCACCAACCTTGTTTCAGGCACATTGATCAAATGTTGTATAAAATTTCATTCATACTACCAAAAAGATTATTATTTTTTCTTTATTCGTTCAGTTGCTTCTCTTCATGATCTCATGGTCCAGCCCATGCCAGAGCTCCCTTTCGGCAGTCACCACCCCCAGCTTCAAGGTCAAGCCAGTCACTTCAAGGATACCATCTATCCACCTTGCCCTTGGTCGGCCCCTCTTCCTTTTTCCTTCAATTTACCCCAGCATCATTCTCTTCTCTAAACTTTCCTGTCTTCTCATGATGTGGCCAAAGTACTTCATCTTTGCCTCTAATATCCTTCCCTCCAATGAGCAGTCAGCCGTTATTTCCTGGATTATGGACTGGTTGAATCTTCTTGCGGTCCAAGGCACTCTCAGAATTTTCCTCCAGCACTACAGTTCAAAAGAGTCTATCTTCCTTCACTCCTTCACTCAGCCTTTCTTATGATCCAGCTCTCACATCCATAGGTTACTACGGGGAATACCATTGCTTTAACTATGCGGATCTTTGTTGCCAGTGTGATGTCTCTACTCTTCACTATTTTATTGAGCTTGGTTATTGCTCTCCTCCCAAGAAGTAAACATCTTCTGATTTCCTGGCTGCAGTTTATGTCTGCAGTAATCTTTGCGCTTAGAAATGCAAAGTCTATCACTGCGACCACATTTTCTCTTGCTATCAGTCTGGTTGTCATCATCTTTGTGTTTTGTTTGTTTGTTTTTTGGATGTTTAGCTGCAGTCCAGCTTTTGCACTTTCTTCGTTCATCTTGGTTAGAAGGCTCCTCAGCTCCTCCTCGCTTTCAGCCATCAAAGTGGGATCATCTGCATATCCAAAGTTGTTAATGTTTCTTCCAGAAATTTCAACTCCAGCCTTGGATTCTTCAAGCCCTGCACATCACATGATGTGTTCTGTATATAAGTTGAATAGGTCGCGTGAGTGTATACAGCCCTGCCTTACGCCTTTCCCACTCTTGAACCAGTTGATTGTTCCATGGTCTGTTCTTACTGTTGCTACTTGGTTGTTATACACATGTATATGAAACATAAATAAATTAAACATGAGTCCTCGTCTCCAAAACATCTCCTAATAAACATATATGCCAATACAGATCAGGAGACAATGCTTCTGGAACATGGCCATAGAGCCCAAAAAAAGAGAGTCCAAAATCCAAAACATTTCTGGTTCTAAGCATTTCAGATGAGGGATATTCAACCCGTATATTTAAAAAGTACTTGTTATGGATAGCCACTGCCAGAAGGGGTTTAAAATGTGATAGATTTTTGGAAGATCGGATGAGAAATCCACCAGTGGTTCCAGTATTGGAAGCATTAGGCACGTGCACATCAATTGCTGGCAAGCCTAGGGAGGCTGCAGAATTCTCCCCATGCCTTTCTAGCAGGATGGGAGTGTTTATTCCAGAATCTCATAAGAAGAGCTAAGCTAGATCAAACCAAAGAGCTATCTAATCCATTATATTCCATACTTATATCTATGCTGTAGAATGAATGCAGTTTGACACCACTTTACCTGTCCCTGGCTCAATGCTATGGAATCAATGGGAGTGGTAGTTTTACAGAATTTTAGTTTTCTCTGCCAGCGCGCTTGTGACTTACCATACTACAAATCCCAAGATACTAAAACATTGATTCACAGCAGTTCAAGTGGCATTGAATTGCATTAATTCTACAATGTAGATGAACCCTTGGTTGAGACCCAAAGTGGCTCACAACATTAAATACAATGCAATTTAATGTGTTGTCGAAGGCTTTCATGGACTGCTAGATTGCTAAAAGTTCTTTTTCCTGCCATGGATATTCCACAAATATATAAACCCCACTTGTCTAATCTCCAGCAGACCTCACAACCTCTGAAGATGCCTGTCATAGATGTGGGCAAAATATCAGGAAAGAATGCTTCTGGAACATGGTCATACAGCCCAGAAAACTCACAGCAACTCAAAGCAATTTAAAATCTACAACATATAAATGCTTTAAAAAAATTCAAATTCTCTTTAATTCAATCACTTAAACCCCAGGTCTCGGCGGTGGCCGGGAGAGCTTTTGCACAATTAAAACGTGTGTGCCAGCTGTGCCCATACCATGGGAAGTCTGATCTGGCCACAGTGGTCCACGCTGTTGTTACATCCCGAATAGATTACTGCAACACGTTCTACGTGGGGTTGCCTTTGAAGACTGTTCAGAAACTTCAAATAGTCCAATGGGCGGCAGCTTGACTACCCACTGGAATGTCATACAGGGAGCATACCACCCCCCTGTTATGTCAAGCTCCACTGGCTGCCGATCCAGTTCTGGGCACAATTCAAAGTGCTGGTTTTATCCTATAAAAACCTATATGGTTCCGACCCAATGTACCTGTCCGAATGTATCTCCTTCTATATCCTACCTTGGAGCTTAAGATCTTCTGAGGGGGCCCTGCTCTTGACCCCGCCTCTGTCACAAATGTGCTTGGCAGGGGCTAGAGACAGGGCCTTCTCGGTGGTGGCCCCTGCCTGTGGAATTTGCTCCCCGGGAAAATTAGGTTATCTTCATCAGGCCCGAATTAACACCTTTTTGTGCCCTAGGCCACACTTTGGAATTATGCCCCCTTTAAGCCAACCTCTACCACACCCCCCCCCATCCTTTCATCTGCTCGTCCCCCTTAGGGCCGCGCATCCAGCTCTCCCAGTGTGACCCCACTAGGTCCGCCACAGGTGTTTCTCTCTCGGCAGGCACTATGGATGTAGGCATGGGGAGAGGAACCTCCTCCCCGATGCCGGGGCTTGAGGCACTTGGCTCCTACCAGGTATCGGGGATTGCACATGCGTTGTAGTCAGCAGCTGTACCGATGCCGCGCTTCTCCGATACCAGGGCATGCCGCGTTGGGCTTCTCTCCTGTACTGGGGTTTGCGCATGCCGGCAGTTGTGCTTCTCTCTCCAGTAAGGAGGAGTCTCCTCCTTGTGTTGGAGGAGGAATACCAGCTTTCATGGTGTTAGAGCATGCGCAGACTGCGCAATGGAGTTTCCTGTACTTGCACTGAAGGAGCCAGCAAGTGGATGTTGTCGGCATCGAGGGAGTTAATTGTTCCTCCTGTCGACGTCGATGCCATTGTCGAGAGGCAGGAGCTGGTATTCAGGAAGGAGCAGGGGTGCCGCCGAAAAGGAGGACCTCTGGTATCCTTCCTTCCTCATCTCCATGTGTCTTGCGTTTTTATTTGTTTCAACTTTTTTTTTTGGTCCATAAGGTTGGCCTTATGGGTAATCCTGGCCTGATCTTCATCCCTCCTCTCCTTCAGAAAGAAGTTAAAAACGTGGATATGGGACCAGGCCTTTGGGTAATTATGTGGACAATGACAATGATAACAATTGCTATGGTAATCGGCTATGGGCAAATTTGATGGCATCTCCAACTACAATATTCGGCTAGACTGGTATTTTTTTTAGTATATTCTAATTGTACCGACCAAATGTTTTAACTATATTTAATTCTTGGTTTTGTTATGTATGTTATTATATGTATATGAAGGCCTTGGGGGTTGAGAAGGGTGGGGTACAAATATTCGAAATCAATAAATAAAACAAGTAAAACAGTTAAAATAATTAAAACTTCAGTTTTTAAATATCTTTATTAGAGAGTAGTTTTTTCAAGTATATACATAAAAAACAAAAATGCCTAGATTTGGCAAAAGAGAAACAGTATAAGGGGGGATAGAAATGTAGTAGGTTTAGGGGGGTGAGGGGGGACGTGGACAGACTGGATAGAGGAGATAGCGGAGTATAGAGAAAAGAATAAAAGAGAAAGAAGAGGAAAGTGTGAAAAAACAGCAAGAATTTTAAAAGATGTTATCGACTTCCATGGTCCTTTATAGATGGAGATTCTCCTTTTCTTTGGTTACTTTATCCTAGTTCTTCTTCTTTTGTTTCTTCTCCTCTTGATTGCTCCTCTTAATGTATTCCTATAATTAGGTTCATATTTCTCAGATATTCCGTCACTAAAGTCCAGTCCGTTTCCCTTATCGGGGTTCCCTTATTTCTCGCCATCAGGAATGTCAATCGGTCCATGTTTCTAATGCCCATAATTTTCACCAACAGTTTCTCTTCTTCAGGTATTTCTTTATCTTTCCAGCCTCTGGCATAACATATTCTAGCCGCTGTACATAGAAGGAAAAGCAGTTTATCTGTGTTATTATCCAGCTTACTTTTGTTCATTCCTAGTAAGAAAATCTCCGGCTGTAGAGGGATATTTATTTTGAGGATCTTTTGTAGCAATTCCTGGGTTCTTTTCCAATATTTTTTCGCTTTTTCGCATGTCCACCATAGATGGAAATATGACCCCTCTATCTTGCTGCATTTCCAGCAGTTGGTGTTCATATTTTTATAGCTTTTCCCTAACTTCTTCGGGGTCATATACCACCTATAGGCTGTTTTAATCCAGTCCTCTTTCAGCTCTATGGCATAGGTGTATCTTAGTTTCTTTTTCCATACTTCCTCCCATCTTCCTCTTTCTATTGTTCTGCCTATGTTTTATTTATTTATTTATTTCGGGATTTTACCCCGCTCTTCTCAACCCCCAAGGGGGGACTCAGAGCGGCTTACAGTACGGCACAATTCGATGCCCACATAATAACAATATACACCCCAAAACACTTCAACAATTAAAATACAACTACATTAGCACCATACACATTCACTCTGGATTAAAACAATGTTCAGTCCATAACAACATTGGCCATAATCACCCACTTTCATTAAAAACCAATCTAAAATGCTGCCTTGTGCTGGTGTACGAATGCCTGGTCCCACAGCCAGGATTTTACTTTTTTCCTGAAGGCCAGGAGCCCCGGATGATCTTAGATTACGAGGTGGGACATAGCGGCTGATGCATTCGGACAAGTAAGCTGGGCCAGAACCGTATAGAGCTTTAAAGGTCAAAACCAGCACTTTGAATTGAGCCCGGAATTGGACAGGCAGCCAGTGGAGCTGACACAACAGGGGGGTGGTATGCTCCCTGTATGTAGCTCCCGTTAGCAATCTGGCTGCCGCCCGCTGGACTAATTGCAATTTCTGAAATGTCTTCAAAGGCAGCCCCACGTAGAGTGCGTTGCAGTAATCTATTCGGGATGTGACCAGAGCGTGGACGACCGTAGCCAGATCAGACTTCCCAAGGTACGGGCGCAGCTGGCGCACGAGTCTTAACTGTGCAAAAGCTCCCCCGGCCACCGCTGAGACCTGGGGTTCCAGGCTCAGCGATGAATCCAGGATCACTCCCAAGCTGCGAACCTGCGTCTTCAGGGGGAGTGTAACCCCATCCAACACAGGCTGTAACCCTATGCCCTGTTCGGCCTTACGACTGACCAGGAGGACCTCTGTCTTGTCTGGATTTAGTTTCAATTTGCTAGCCCTCATCCAATCCGACACAGCGGCCAGGCTGTTCAAGGTCTGGACAGCCTCCTTGGTGGCAGGTGGGAAGGAGTGACAGATCTGGACGTCATCTGCGTACAGATAACACTTTACTCCAAAACTCCGAATGATCTCTCCCAGCGGTTTTCCTTCCATCTTTCCATGTATTTTTTCCCTCCTTTTTATCTTGATCCCACCCTAGTAATTTTTTATATATCTTTTTAACTATATTTAATTCTTGGTTTTGTTATGTATTTTATTATATGTATATGGAGGCCTTGGGGGTTGAGAAGGGCGGGGCACAAATATTCGAAATCAATAAATAAAACAGTTAAAATAATTAAAACTTTCCAGAGCACCCAAGAATAAAATCCAAAACACTTCTGGTCCCCAACATTTCAGATCAGGGATCCTCAAGCTGTATCTGCAGCTATCTTCCTACACCATTTTCTCACTTCTTCCCCCTCTTTGTTCGACCCTGGGGTTAATGGCCTGGCTTTCTGTTGTCATTCCTTTTCAAAAATACACACACAGATACACAATCACAACGGGGTTTCCATGCATATTAGTCATGTGTGCTGCCTAGTACTGCAAACACTCACAGATGGTTGAAATTCTTGGCTTGTGCAAGGAAGCAGGGGAGGGAGGGAGGGAGGGGGAGTTGTCAATCTATATATAAATATATAAAAATATATATATATAAAGCCTTGAGAGAAATCTCTTTGAATGAATATAAAACAGGGAGGGGAGGGGGGAGGGGAGGGAGTATCTTCTCTGCCCCTTTTATTTATTTATTTATGTTAATATTGGAATGTAGAAGGAGGGGGAGAGCCTTTGATTGGTTCGTGGCGGGGAGAAAAGGATCCTCTCGGCCAATCACCGCCCCAGAAAGAACTTCGGCGTTCGAGAGGCAACATTCCTTTTGAAACGATCCACACTCACGCAGAGAAAGGCAGAAGAAGAAGCGACGCTGCCCCGCTCGCTGAATCTCTGAAGCAGCCCACCCGGAGGGCCCGGTGCATGCTGGGAGCTGTAGTCCCCCCGCGGCGTTCCATCCGCTACAGCGAGCGGGAGAGCGGGCCGGCCGGGACTACATTGCCCAGGGAGCCTGTCGGGAGTATATAAGCAGCTGCAGGGAGCTGGCGAAGTGCAGTAACCATGTGGATGTTGAGCTAGCAGGGTGTTTGGCAGAGGCAAAGGGAGGCTGGCTGAGCAACCTCCATCCCTGGCGGAACTGGGCAGGGGCCGAAAAGGGGAAGATGGGATTACCAAGAGGCTGATCGATCACCCCAGGATTTAAGAGGAGTCCCTTATGCAACCAGGTAAAGCGGTGGGGTGGGAGGGAAATGAGCATGGTGTGTTTTCTCTCCTCGCACAGGATGTAGCTCTGGCTTAGGGTTGCATCTACACTGTGGAGTTACCGCAGTTTGATACCGTTTTAACTGTCATGGCTCAATGTTATGGGATCCTGGGGTTTGTGGTGCATCTACGCTGTGGAATTAGTGCAGTTTGATACCGCTTTAACTGCTATTGCTCAACACTATGGTATTCTGGGGTTTGTGGAGCATCTACACTGTGGAATTAGTGCAGTTTGATACCGTTTTAACTGTCATGGCTCAATGTTATGGGATCCTGGGGTTTGTGGTGCATCTACACTGTGGAATTAGTGCAGTTTGATACCGCTTTAACTGCTATTGCTCAACACTATGGCATTCTGGGGTTGGTGGAGCATCTACACTGTGGAATTAGTGCAGTTTGATACCCATTCAACTTCTGTGGTTCAACACTATGGGATCCTGGGGTTTGTGGGGCATCTACACTGTGGAATTAGTGCGGTTTGACACCACTTGGAACTGTCTTGGTTCAGTGCTGTGAAATCCTGGGATTTGTAATGTTGCATCTGTACTGTAGAATGATCCCCTTTCTGCTAGAGATCCCCGTGTACAACTAGTGGGCCACTGTGTGACACAGAATGCTGGACTAGATGGGCTGACGCCCGATTCAGCATGGCTCTTCTTATGTTCTTATGTTCAGTAAATACCACTTAAGGTGCCACAACTATATCTATACTATGGGGTCCTGGGATGTATAGTGTTACAAAGGGTGCATCAACACCAGGCATGGGCCAGCTTGGGCCCTCCAGGTGTTTTGGACTTCAACTCCGGTAGGCTGTTAGGAATTGTGGGAGTTGACGTCCAAAACACCTGGAGGGCCCAAGTTGGCCCATGCCTAATCTACACACCATAGAATTAATTTGTGGTCGCCTTAACTTCAACGGCCCAGTAGTATTATGGGGTCCTGGGTGATTGTAGTGCATTTACACTGTGGAAATAATGCACTTCAAACTGCCATGGGAGTTGTAGTTTTACTTTCTCCCCCTTTGCCAAAGATTCTGGTTGCCTCTCCAAACTATAGCTCCCAGGATCCCATAGCAATGAGCCATGGCAGTTAAATTGGAGCCAAACTGCATCAATCCTACAGTGTAGATACACGGTGTCCATTAAGAACCCATATTGGTTGTATGCCTTCCCTTTCTTACCAGATCACCCCGATGCCTGTTTCTGCAGCAAGGATTTGAAGGTTGTTTATTATTTTTATTATTTTGGAAGTTAAAAAAAAAAGACGCAAGAGATTTTTCTTTATTTTTCTGCCTCTCTTCAATCCCCGCCTTAGGTTTGCAACAGTTTCGTTTGCTGTTGCTCTTTTATGTTACTGTTTCTGCATTTCTTTTGGTATTTTATGTGTTCCAGGTCCCTCTGGGGTATAAATAAAAAAGTATTATTATTATTATTATTATTATTATTAACAGAGTGTTGGGAGCTGCAGGGAGGAAAGAGTTGACTTGAAAGGCAGGCTTGGATTATTATTGTTCATTATTTTTGGAAGGGAAAGATGTCCTCCTCAACTAGCTAAAAAAAACAACTATTTCATGGCTTTGATGCAGCAAACTATAAAAAGCCATTTAAGGAGGATGTGAGTTGTTTTGGGTTTTTTTTGCAGAGGAAAGAGGGAAAGTTAAAAAAGAGATTAAGCCACAGATGGTTCTGACCCAACAGGTAGGTCTGGTTTCAGAGACATCCCCTCTTCCCTTGGGTTTCCCTTGACATCTTAAGCAGGACCAACAGCGCCAGGGTTTGCTTTCTTGCCAGCTTGCGTTCCTTGGCAGCAAACTTTTGACATCTGGGGCCGCGACAGGCATTTCAAAGTTATTAACTCAATTGCTTTTGTTTCAAATGGAGCCGGAGAAAGCAGACAGCCCCTTGGCTCCAGCAAAAGTGGAAAAAGGATGCCTGTGGAAGGTGGCTCAGGGTGCATCTACACTTAAGCATGGGCCAACTTGGGCCCTCCAGGTGCTTTGGACTTCAACTTCCACAATTCCAAAACATCCGGAGGGCCCAAGTTGGCCCATGCATGAGTTATCTTGACCTTCTAGTTTGCATATGGTTTCTGATTGGCCAGCCTCAACATTCTAATATACTTAAGTGGCTGAGGGGCAACAGGAAGGGGCCCCGAGGCTGTTAGCAATAATAATAATAATGAATAATAATAAACAACTTTATTTATAACCCTCCACCATCCTTTATTTATAACCCTCCACCACCTCCACCGGGAATGTGGCTCAGCTGGCTGGGTGTCAGCTGCGTAAGATCTCTACTGACCAGAAGGTCATGAGTTCGAGGCCTGCCTGGGTCGGGGTGAGCTCTCGACCAATTTGTGTAGCTCGTTGTCGACCTTTGCAACCCGAAAGACAGTTGCATCTGTCAAGTAGGAAATTTAGGTACCACTTTGTGGGAAGGCTAAATTCAACTGATTTCTGGAATGGTAAATTGCCTCTATGTCTGTCTATATATGTTGTGTGTCAATGGCATTGAATGTTTGCCTGTATATGTGCATTGTGGTCCGCCCTGAGTCCCCTGTGTGGTGAGAAGGGCGGAATATAAATGACGTAAATAAATAAATAAATAAATAATATCTCCCCAATGAGGACTCGGGATGGCTAACATGAGGCCAAGCCTATTAAAATACAATAGAACACAATAAAATAAAGAATACAAGAAACAAAATGCATCCGAAAATAAATGACAATAACAAAGTAAAATCATAAAGCAAATTCACACAAAGAAAATCGAACAGGATGGGCAGGCCAATGGACGAGATAAAATGATAAAACACTGGGCGTGGTAGGAATAGAAAATATAAGTGAGGGGAGCCCAAGAAAATGAAACAACGGGGTAAGGCTTTCAGTTTAGAATGGGGGAAAGTCCATCATAGGGGCAACACTATAAATGGGGCAACAAAAATGGTGGGAATTGGATTCCAAAACACCTTGAGGGCCCAAGTTGGCCTATGCATGAGCTTGCTCGACCTACAAATTTGCATATGATCTACGCTGTAGAATTAATGCAGTTTGACTCCGCTGGAACTGCTGAGGATCAGTGCTATGGATTCCTGGGATTTTTAGTTTGGTGAGGCACCATAAAAAAATAAAAGTCCCAGGATTCCATAGTATTGCGCCATCACGATTAAAGATGGTGCCAAACTGCATTAATTCTACAGTGACGATGCAAGCAAAGAATTGTTATCAGAGGCAGAATTATATTTTTTCAAAAATCCCTTTGAAATTAAGTTGATGGGTTGAGTTGAGGGATTTAGGAGATCATCGCTAATATAATGACAGGGGTGACATGTTTTTTTTAATCTGCCAGAGCAACGATTCTCAAGCTCTGGTCCTCCAAGAGGCATGGGAAGTGGAAGGGTGCATCTCTACACTGTAGAATTAATGCAGTTTGACACCACCTTAACTGCTATGGCTCAAATGTTATCGAATAATGGGAGTTTTAATATGAGTTTTAATAGCAAGCACTCTTTGGCAGAGAAGGCTAAAGGGACTTGCAAGACTACAACCCCAATGATTCATAGAATCATAGAGTTGGAAGAGACCTTGTGGGCCATGCAGCCCAACCCCCTGCCAAGAAGCAGGAAAGTCACATTCAAAACACCCCGACAAATGGCCATTCAGCCTCTGTTTAAAAGCCTCCAAAGAAGGAGCCGCCACCACACTCTGGGGCAGAGAGTTCCACCGCTGAACAGCTCTCACAGTCAGGAAGTTCTTCCTCACATTTAAGTGGAATCTCTTTTCCTGAAGTTTGAAGCCATTGTTCTGCATCCTAGATTTCCATAGTATTGAGCCATGGAAGGCAAAGTGGTGTCAAAATGCATTATATTGACAGTGTAGATGCAGCCAAAACACCTGGAAATCAACATGTGGGAATCACTGTGCCAAAAGTTCCCCATGACGGACAAAATAAAGGGTATCCATAATGCTTTCGCAAAAGCAAACTATGTACATCACTATCTTGTGGAGGTTATAGAGGTGACTCTTGGAAGGGCCAGAAGGAAAGGTACATCCTTATATAAGAGGAAAAAAGAAGGTTCTTTGTTTTATCTCCCTTTGCACCTGTTGAATAAAGGAAGAGGTGAAGCAAGAAGAGTTTTCTCATGCAACAGGGCAAGGAATTTGTGTTAGGATAGCTTTACTGTCCCCTGGTGTGTGGGGATGTGATTATGTCTTGTTTCTGTAGAGTTTAATGTGCATTAAAGGTTTTATACAGTACGTATTTTCTCTTCATTGAAATGGTGTGGCCTGAAATACACACACACACACACGAGAGAGAGAGAGAGAGAGAGAGAGAGAATTTTTAATGTGTAGGCAGCATAGTACTTACAGTTTTTAAAGTCATCTTCTTAATAATCCATAGCATAGAATTAGCCAATTTTTATTGCAACGGCACACGAAGATGACATTTCTTTTTCCATTAAGCTTTCCCACCTTGATTCCCAAATTTTTTTTCTGAGGAACTTGCAAATGGTTCAGATTTCACCTCTCCCTCTGTCTTTCTCTTTCTGCATAAGCATGTATCTATATATATATATATATATCTGAGACTGCTTTACTCCATGTGCAGTTATAATGCACCTGTTCAAAGAGAATCTCATTTGCAGTTTTATAGCCTCTTGATTCATAAAGATCCTTTTGGAACCTTTTCCAATTGCTTTTGATTTTCAGCAGTAATTGGATGTTAGCTGCAGATTTGTCTCCATTCTGAACTCCTTACCTCAGTCAAAAACAAATTACATAGTATTGTTCCCAACAGAAATATTTGCAGTTCTCCAGTGCGAGAAGGGTCTCTTTGCCCCTATTGCCTGCTACTTATTTGCCTGTTGATTAGCTTCTAATTCATAAAATTGATGTTGTCTCATACTACACCTTTGTTTATAGTTATGAGCTTTAGTGATGGACCTTATCCATCATCCATCCAGTCCATCAAAGGCCACCCAGAGATTCACCTATTGAGCTGCAGGGAGAAGATGGTAATAAAGTCATTATTATTGTTATTAAATGTCATTCTGATTCCCCTTCTTCAAGTTAAATGATTCTAATTTTCATAAAGTTTCATTTTTCCTGGGATCTATGTTAGGCTAATGGCCTTGTAGTTTTCCCTTTGAGATCTAGCATGGTGTACTGTAGGGGTTTCAATGTGATATTACGTCTCTGGAGAACAAGGTTTAAATTCCTTATCAGCCTTGGAAACCCACTGAGTGATCCTGGGCAAGTCACACTTTCTCAACCTCAAAAGAAGGCTGAATAAGTTTTGCCAAAAAAACTGCATAAAGGGCTCTTCCCAGAGTCGTTGAAAATAGGAAGCATCTGCAAGGCAGATAACAAAACCCATTTCCTTGCTCCAGTCTGAATCCCAATTGGCTCCGTTAGTGTTATGGTGGTTCCCTCTCTGTGAACACGAAGGGAAGATGTTAATTGTATGTTTCTTTTGTACCATACAGGGGGATTATGGTAAGTAATCCTTCTTTACAGTTGGGTAAATTGTGTTGAACCAAATAGCTGGGATTTCTACCACCTCCCGTAGCCAGATTGTTTGTAAAATGGATGCTGAAGGCAAATTCTGTATAATTTTGAGAGCTAAGCATGGTTAGGCATGGATAATATTTGGAAGGAAAGTATTATCTCGGAGGTGGCTGGGAGAGCTTTTGCACAATTAAAACTTGTGTGCCAGTTGCGCCCATTCCTTGGGAAGTCTGACTTGGCCACGGTGGTCCACACTCTGGTTACATCCCATTTAGACTACTGCAACACTTTCTACATGGGGCTGCCTTTGAAAACTGCTCGGAAGCTTCAATTAGTCCAACGGTCGGCAGCCAGGTTGCTAACAGGAGTGGCGTACAGGGAGTGAACCACTCCTCTGTTACGTCAGCTTCACTGGCTGCTGATTAGCTTCCGGGCACAGTTCAAAGTGCTGGTGTTAACCTTTAAAGCCCTAAACGGCTCTGGTCCAGTTTACCTGTCAGAACGTATCTCCTGCTATGAACCATCACGCAACTTAAGATCTTCAGGAGAGGCCCTGCTCTTGATCCTGCCATTCTCACAAATGTGGTTGGTGGGGATGAGTGATAGGGCCTTCTCAGCAGTGCCCCCCCCCCCCCCGTCTGTGGAACTCCCTCCCTAAGGACATCAGGTGAGCCACCTCCCTCCTGTCCTTTAGGAGACAACTAAAGACCTGGCTGTGGGCCCAGACGTTTGACTAAAGGTATTGAGTATAGGATAATAGCAGCTGGACTTGAATACTGTGACTTGACGATATTGGAATTGTTGGCTGGACTCTGGTTTTAGTGGCATGTTAATGTGACTGTTGATGATTTTTATTGATGATTTTATAATGTTTTTATACCATTGTTTTTACCGAATGTAGTTTTGTATAGCATCATTGATGCAGATGGGAAGCTGCCCTGAGTCCCCTTGTGGGAGAAGGGTGGGATAGAAATAAAGTTAATAAATAAATAATAAATAAATGTGAGCAGTCCACACATCAGCCCTGCAGGGTAATTCTTATTTCTTTGTGAAACTGATGAGTAATTTTTAAAATCCCATAGTAAAGACTGAAGGCTGAAAGACAGTAGTATTACCAAGGCTATAAAACAATGGCTAGAATTATTATATGTTGTGATCCGCCCCGAGCCTGCAGGGAGGAGCGGAATATAAGACTGAATAAATAAATAAATAAATAAATAAATAAATAAAAATGAACCAGGGACATCTCAGCTCATCTTTTAAGTTCTATACTGCATTTGTGCTTTTGTTTCTCATGAGGACCGTGAGGGCCCTTCCACACAGCCCTATATCCCAAAATATCAAAGGAGAAAATCCCATATTATCAGCTTTGAACTGGGTTATCTGCCTCCACACTCAGATTGATGTTCTGGGATATAGGACTGTGTGGAAGGACCCCGAGTCCAGGATATCACGGTTATCAACAAAGTTCCAACAAAACTATAGACACAACCACTGATGTCAAGGGCAAGAACCCTTGTGAAAGTGACCCCCCCCCCCAAATAACAATTCCTTTAACTGAGATAACATCTCTGGCCAGGGCCGTAGCTAGGATTTTGATTCGGGGTGGGCTGAGTTTGATTCGGGAGGGGCTGAGTCTGAGTAAGAGAGGGACTACCCTACCAAACCTTTTGTATCGTTATCCCAATAACCCCATAAACGTGGGATATAATGAGCATGGTGATCAGATCATGATATGAATAAACATAACAGTTTAAATAATGTACCAGTAAGGCCTTCTCGTGGACCACCCTGAGAATTTCAGGGGGGGGGCTGAAGCCCCCTAAGCCTCTCTTACTCAGACTCAGCCCCTCCCGAATCAAACTCAGCCCACCCCGAATCAAAATCCTAGCTACGGCCCTGGCCAGAGATGTTATCCCCCTGGCTACATGCCTGTCTCTGGGGATTCCTATGCCCTACAGCACAAACCCCTGATGGTGCTGTGGGTTAAACAGCTGAGCTGCTGAACTTGCTGATTGAAAATTTGGTGGTTCAAATCTGGGGAGTGGAGTGAGCTCCTGCTGTTAGCCCCAGCTTCTGCCCACCTATTAGTTCAAAAACATGCAAATGTGAATAGATCAATAGGTACCATTCCAGCAGGAAGGTAATGACACGCCATGCACTCATGCCTGCCACATGACCTAGGAGGCATCTACGGACAACACTGGCTCAGAAATGGAGATAAGCACCCCCCCCCCCAACCACCAAAGAGTCGGACTCAGCTAGACTTTAATGGGGAAACCTTTACCTTTTACGTTATAGTACAACTCTGTGGTCAGTTTCACTGTATATTGACCATAGAATTTCCTTTGGAAAATCTAGCAATAACTGGAGAGGCAACATTAATACAGCCAGTGTTGCAGATCTGGGGAATTGACTTTTGCAGATTTGATTATTCACAGATTCAATTAAATCGTTCTTTCTAGAAAGACCATAGAGCCATTCCAGAGGACCTAGATATTTATAGGAAGAACATTTTAATAAAATCTGGCCTAATCATATTTGCAAAAGTCAGGCCCTCAGATCTGGCTGTAGTAGTGTTTTATTGCCTCTCAGTTTGCCAAAGTAATACAATCATAAGTGTCTAGGGCATTTTAAAAGAGGGAAATTTTCATTTTGGTTTCTAAAAATTTGCTAGATCCCTCTTTGTCTCACTTAAAAAAAAACAACCCAAGATTTTAAGCCAAAGAGCAAGTACTATTGTGTTAGAATGGGCCCCTTTAATTGTAACTCTAGAGTGTGTTGGCCCTCTTTTCCTGCAAGCTTTTAAAAACATTTGATATATAAATTAAAAGCTGCATTAGATAAAAACAAAGGGATGTTGTTTCTCATTCGGCTGAGGAAAGACTTAAATGGTCAAAAGCTGGGCAGCAGCAGCTAGCTAGTTCCAAGGGTCTTGGTAACTAGTTTACAATCTAAATATTTAGTTGTTTCCAGGACTACAATAATAGGATTTTTTAAAGCCACTTACTCCACAATCGTGTATTCTTTAGCTTCCTGTTGACTCCTTTTTAAAGGCTAATATCAGATACTACTGAAAACATGTTGCTGCCTGAGGTAGGAAATTCAAATAGTATCACCCACACAAAATAGATGTGTGTGTGTGTTTGTGCAGGGAGGCAATGAAATAATTGAGCAATGGGTATTCCTTAGTAGCATCTCCATATTTGCAACTGTACCTTGTATGCTTATAAGAAATAATTGCTGGTAACTTATATGTGCATCTCAGATTGTGGAAAGTTGCCTTCCACTGAGTCAGATGTTGAATGCTGGTCTGTCTAGCTCATTATTGTGTATGCTGATTGGCAGCAGCTCACTTGAGAATTTCAGGAATGAGTCTTCTTAGCCCAGGAAATGCCATGGATTCAGCTTGGGATCTGTTCCACGATGCAAAGTATTTGCGTATAGTAGGATTTGTGGAGACAGTGGTGTAATGCTCAAACACCGTTTAGGACAGTTAGCATAGGAAGCCCCATTGCTCACAGATGCTCTGACTCTTCTCCAGCATATAGTTGTGGGGGTATTTTGGAAGCTGTTTCTTCTACTTTTAGATATTGAACAGTTTTCTGAACCCAAATTGTTGAAATTTAGTCCAGATAGCCATGGTGTTAGATAGTTCTCCTAATTCAATCAAGGAAGTCACAGTTTTGAGTTTGCAGGACCTGAACAGTTGGTGACAAGGGGTCTTGGAAGTCTCTCATTCAAGGGGTCACCAAAGTCAGTTTCATGGCAAATCACAACAATAGCGTAGTCCTGCTTAAAATGGTGTTTCCTGGATTGGTGCTGGTCTATGAGCCATTGGCTATACCAGTCTATGGAGAGTTTCCAGGAAATAAATATGGTACCAGTAAATGGCATATCAGAGAGGAAATAAAAATACTTCTCATTCCCATCAAATCATGTGGGAAATGCTGAGAAAGGTGTGTCCAAACACTGGTCTTCCAAATATTTTAGACTTTAGCTCTCAGAATCCCTGACCATTGGCCAAAGCAGCTGAGGCTTCTGGGAGTTGAAATCCAATACACTTAGAGAACTATAGTTTGGGGATCATTGGAGTAGGGTTTTGATGTCACAACAAGCTGTGCTTAATCTCAGTTTGAAGCTTTCCATCACCTTCTCTTTCCTATGTTGTGAACTGAATTGGTACAATGTATTGTACCTCTATAGCCCCAGTGTTGTCAGGTGATAAGAATTTGCATCAGAAACAAGTAAGGTTACTGAAAAGTAGCTAAGCTATCACATAGTGTAGAACAGGGGTGCTCACACTTTTTCAGCATGCGAGCTACTCTTAAAGCAACCAAGTCCAAAAGATCTACCTGCCCCCGCCGCCATGTGGTCCCGCCGCTGTGCACTCTTGACACCGCGCATGCTCCTGCTGCTGTTTTCTGCCCGCACAGTGTTTCTTCCGCCTGCGGGGCATTGCAGGAAAGAGAAAGCACGAGGCGGGGCATCCAGAGGGAGCGCTCCGCCCTGCCTGTTTCGCCGGCAACGGAGGCTGCACAGCTGCTTCTGGACGAGAGAGAGGCAGGGCACTCCCTCCAGAGGCCCCGCCTCTTGCTTCCTTCTTCCTGCAATGCCCCGCAGGCGAAAGAAGCACCGCGAGAGCAGAAGCCAGCAGCGGGAGCGCGCGTGTGCGCAGGGTGTGCACGCGCATGGCAGGAGAGCCCCATCCGGCTGGTGAGGTCCGAAGATCACCTGGAAGAGGGCCGAAGATCTACTAGTAGCTCCCGAGCTACCTAATGAGCACTCCTGGTGTAGAAGCTATAGTGTAGAAACCTGGAAAATAGAGTCTGTGGAGGAACTACATTTTCAGTGGCGGAATGGAAAGAGAAAGCTAAGATTCTGTAAGAGCAGGAAATTGGCTTCTGCACAAGTAGGCAACCTGAGTTTTGTGACAATGTTCTTTCTTCTATTTCTGATTTATGATGAAGGATTAGGCTTCATACGGAATTTTCGCTGAACACAAACCATATAGAGACAAGGAAAGGGAGAGGCATTGTGTAAGAGGGTTCTCCGCCACCAGATTATGTGACCTTGAAGGCAGGGATTGGGAACAGATCCTTTAAAAAAAATTCCTGGTTTGTTCCTGAGAAACCGGACCAGATGTGTTGGCTCTCCCATGTGATGATGATTGATGATGATGGAGGAGGAAGAGTGGTGGGGGTGAAGTTGTTTGAGCTCAAAATTACTGAAGTAGTTTCAACCATGGGAAACAAACCCTGGGACTCATGTACTGTTCTCTAAGCTGAGAAGTTCAATGTTATTTCAAATCACTGAATGGAGATAAGAGAGTAGAAACTCCATGCCTCATCTCCCTCCTTCTATCCCAGTAGTCCACAAAGATTTGAGGGAGAAGCACTGAAGGGAACCTCAACAGTACAATTTCATACCTTCTGCATCTTTGATTTGTGCCTCCTCCTATTGATATGGCTGTGGAGCCCTCTATCCATTCTCTCAGTTGAAGGAGCAGGCTATCAATTTCTTAAAGCTCTCCTGAAATATGTATTATTGCTCATAATTGCTACAGTTATTGCATTGTAACCCCTGGATTTTCACAACTGCATATCATTAATTCAGAAGTAAAAATGCCATCCAAAGTCAGGAGAGGTAGTCATGTGTGATTCCAGACATTGTGGTACTACAAGTCTTATGATTTCTAGTTAGCAGAGTTGGTTGTAAGGGATGATGAGAGCTGCAGTACAGAAGCACCTGGAAGATGGTATATTCCTACACCAGTACTCCTTGATTTGGAACTGTCATCATATACTGCACACACTACTACTTGGGGCTGACTATATCTTGGCCTGTGATCTAAAACACCAGGAGCAAACCTATAAAACCCACTGTTGATGGATTTAATGATAGGTCATGCTACATTGAGTGCTATACAGATTAGGCATGAGAAGAAGAAAAAGAAGTGGTGGACCTAAGCCAATTTCTCCTCCTCCTCCTCCTCCTTTCTATTATTATTTTTAAGATTGATGGTATTGGTGTCCTGCCAATGACCTTCATTTTGTAATAAATACGGCATCCTTCTAAATTTCTGTTACTGGTCCTAGGTAGAACCACGTGTTCCTGATTTTGTGAAACAAACAGTGGATATCCTGAATTGTTCCTGCAATACAAATTCTATTTAAGTAGTTTGCTCTTTGGAGATGATTTCTCGTGAACTAAAGTTAGATCC
This sequence comes from Anolis apletophallus, assembly GCA_030556195.1. NCBI lineage: Eukaryota > Metazoa > Chordata > Lepidosauria > Squamata > Anolidae > Anolis > Anolis apletophallus. Next base: position 26,488,350 of record JARBWK010000001.1, read on the forward strand.
TGGCCGATTTAATTATCGCTTCAGTCTGAATGTGACTATGAATTATATCAAAATGTTTGTATCTTTTGATACCTGTGGCACAGGCCTTGTTGCATTGTTGTATTCTGTTTTAAAACTGAAGTCATATTTTTGAGCCAGTGGTAATGCTACTGAAATCCTGTTTTCCTGTATCTCCCAGGAAGCATCAGAAAACCCCAAGAGTTTGTTAGGCAAGGAATCCTTGAAAGTGGTTTTGCTGGTTCTTCTTCTGAAATACAATCTATAGCATTTAGTAACCTTTGACGGTCCCCTATTCAAGTACTAACCAGGGATCAGATGGTATCTGGTTCCTTTAGGCTATTTCAGATACAGAGATCTATTTTTTTCCCCATGGCACCCTTCAGTAGTTTTGGAATGCAGTTTGGAAAATGCTAGAGCTGATTCTACTTGATGATTTGTGGCAATATGTGTCTGTCCGATCATGTGTCGTCTTCTCCTGACACAGTTACCTTATTGGGGATTGCCAGCTTTGCAGAGTTGTATTCTTCTCTAGACTGGGATTTAGATCCAGAAGTGCAGATTGACTAGACTAGTGTGAATAATCTCAGAGCTAGATCATTAGGTCTGGCATGCTATATATATAACAGTCTGCTCTACAATCTGGTATTCTTCTCAATACTGCTGGGAGCCAATCTGCACTGGAGGAATCTGCTTTGGTGTTCACCTTTTGGAGATGAAGGATGTGCATTTAATCGATTGGTTGATGTGAAACATACTGAACTTCAAGACCAGGTCATGCTTTTAAATGAGCAAGCAGTGAGCAATATCAATAGCTGTCTGTATCTTGTTGGTATATAGATTTGGGTAATTTTGATTTTCATCCATCCTAGGAATTTGTCTTGTTGTCTCCCCCTGATTTTTCCTTCCCAGTTGTGTAATGGGAGAAGTAATCTACACATGTATGAGATTTTCAGGTGGAAATTTCAGACCAAAGGTTGGGAACCAGTGTACTAATTGTTTTTAACTCATATGTTACAGTACTATGATGTATGAAAATATAATATCTGGTATGATGTTTTTCTGTTCATATCTGTTGTTGTTGCTATGTTTACAGCTTATGGGATCCCTAAGGCAAACTTGTCACAGGCTTTTCTTGGCAAGATTAGTTCATAATAGGGTTGCTTTTGCCCTCCTCTGAAGCTAAAAGGGTATGATTTGCCCAAGGTCAAGTGATGTACTTCCATGGCCAAGCACGGATTCAACCTCTGGTCTCCGGGGCTGTAATATAATACTCAAACCTGGCTCATATATTTTTGAAATGAAAGGAAACCCAAAATTTAAGGGCTAGACATTTCTGGTGTTAGTGTTATAAATGAGCATTTGGCCATTATAACTCTCCATATGTTTTATGTTGGCATCTTCTGTAAGCCCTCACTCACCATTTTGGCAATGTTGATGAGAAGAAGGGAACTGTAGGCTCATTTGGTGGACCAGACCATCTTTTGCAAGGCTATAGTTGCCTATCCCATTATAGGTTGAATGTCCCTATCTGGAATTCTGAAGTATAGAATACTCCAAAATCTAAAATGGCTTGCATGAGCGGCTGCGATTGTGATATCTTTTCTTCATGATTATTCAATATAAACAATATTGAGCATAAAAGTATCTTCAGGCTCTGTGTATAAGGTGTATAAAACATAAAACCAATTTTGAGTTTACACTTGGGGTCCAAGATATCTCATTATGTATTCTGAAATCCAAAACACTTCTGGTCCCAAGCACTTAAGATAAAGATAAGCCTGAATAATTGGCAAAATGTTTGGGAACAGATTTATGAAAGCTAGAACTAACTGTGTTACAAAGAAAACAGTCATCTTCCTTTCAGCTATGCAGCTCTGTTCTTATTTCAAGCATGACTTGTCTCTTTGTAAAGCTAATCTTTGGGACTGACAATCTTGCAAGTTCTAAATAAGGACTTGTTCCTTATTTGCATCATCATCACCATCACTTGCATCATCCTGTTCCTGCTAGCTCTGTGGCGCCTGTGTCAAGAGTCACATATACTGACAAATAGTGATGGGGCACATACTAAAAATGTGTTTCAAGGCATTTAGTATGCTGTGCTTCTCATAGGAAGAAGGTCTTAACTGTAGGAAAAGTTAGATTGGGGACGAGGAAACATTTGCAGTGCTAGTAAATGGAGTACAAATAAAGCTATCACTGCAACTAATAACAGTGAGGTCACAAATGACAGTTCAGTTGTCACACACACACACACACACAATTTTTATTTCATTCTGTGAATATGAATTTATACCTCTCCTTTCTCCTAGTATTGCACCTCAGGTGACTCCTAGCACAGGTTGCGACAACAGTCAACTAAAAAGAAATTCAGAATAAATACTTTTTAAAAAACCCATTAAATGACCAGCATAAATTTAAAATACCTTAAAACATTTCAAGCTCATTGATAGGGCTAAAATACAGTAACCTGCCACCCAAAAGAACTTTTTGCAATAATTAGCAACCAGCCAAAAGTCTGTCTTAATTAAAAAATCTCTTTGTTTATTGATGAAAAAAGAGTGTACGATAGGCAAACCAAGGCTCCCATGAGAGGGGATTTCACAGTTTGGGAGTGGTCATCCCGAGTGCTTCATCATGAGTCTTTCCTAAATATTCCTTTCCAAATGTGTGACTAAGTCCTCCTTATTGGTTACAACTGATGTGCTTGGCTCAAGCTGGAATATGTTCAAAAGACAGTTAAATAGTGTGGAAGTCAAGTTCTGTGAGAAGCAGTTGAAGGAGCTCAATATGTTTAGCAGAGAAGACTAAGGCTCCTACACTGCCATATAAAATTCAGATTATCTGTCTTGAACTGGATTATATGGCATTGTAGACTCATATAATCCAGTGCAAAGCACTTCCAGGTGACAATCTGAATCATATAGAAGTGTAGAAGGGGCCTAAGAAGCTATATGGTGACTACCTTTGAATATATGCAAAGCTTTCAAATCCAAGGTAGAGTATGCTAGAATCTGTTCATGGAAACATGCCAGAAGAGAAAGTGAGGAGGATCTTTCAGAGTGAGAGCTTCTTGGCATTGCAGTGGATGCTTTCCTTCTGCCCAAATGGATCAAAGTGGAAAGCTTTCTCTTCAATCTGCTTAGGAAGACCAAACCAAACAATAGATCACGGAGAGCATTTCCAGTAGCAAGACTGAGCCATGTTGATCCTTAGGGAAAGCCACCAAGAAGTGCTCCTTTTTACCCCACTCCAGCAGGCCTGCAAACAGAGACCCAGATAAACTAGGACCAGGATTTCCTGTAACATTTCATTTCATCCTGCCTTTGCTGCTAACATATAGCTTTATGTTCTGTGCTCTCCCTCTTGATTTTCATGATTTTCGGCCAGATTACGCAACTTGCTCTATGGGCTTCAGGCAAAAGTGTTTCTCAATATAAGGACTCTAGTTAATCCCATTTGTCTCTTGGGTTCTTTTTCTGCCCTTAGTGATGATTTGAGGGACGAGAGGTCTAAAGCTGACTTGCCATGAAACACCCAAGGATATTTTCTGTATGTGTTTGTATGTATAGTAACTCCAGAGGCAAGTGGGACTGGAGATAATTACAAATGTGACTTTTCTTTTCACAATCAATTCCACTCTTCCTTCTTAAATTTTATTGTACAGAAAATAAAACTTTAATTTTGTGCATTTTTAGTCTCCGAAGACTGGCACCAGTGGCTCAAAGAGAGTTTTATTACAGCTTTTTGGTGGCCAGTGACTACTGTTTATAACCAGTCATTTGATAGGTATGAGTTCTCTCAGACACCTTCTACACTACTATATAAAATCCAGATTATCTGCTTTGAACTGGATTATATGGCAGTGCTGAGAGAACACAATTCTTCCTGTAATTTGAACAAATCCTTTGTAATTAAATATGTATTTCATGGTTCACATAGGACAGCAGGAGAATGCTGTCCTGTGATGACCATGCAAGCACATGTCTGTAGTGCCAAATGATACACTAACACTAACTACTTCTCAAAGTAGATATTAATTCGATATAATTTAATTTTACTTGCCTGGAGGATTTCAGATAGACCTATAAATAGGTATGTTGCATATTTTTCGAGTCATGGCTAATTGCTCTCATCTCTTTTTCCAAAGCAGCTCATGAAAGTTGGAAGGGACAAGTTATTGTGTAAAAATAAAATTGCTGTTGCATCGGTGTATTTCTAATGGTATAAATGGAAGGTCTTGAATGCATCAGACTCTTGCAACACATTTGGAAACTAAGTAGAATGCCAACTATTTATAGACAAGAAAGAATGGTTGTTTATATATTCCTGATTGATTTGTGTAGGCTGAATCTAGTTTATTCAGATCTGATCTGATCTTGCATTTTAAAAAATGGGGGGGGGGGGTGGCGGCTCCTGAAAGTGATGGCTTTTCAGACTTTCGTTAACTGAGAACCAAAGGGAAGCCTGCGAGACATTGATGGTCCCCCCTACCCCGTTTTCTTGATTTTAGTAATTTAAGGCATCCCAAAAAGAAAAAAAGGACTCAATTTTTCTTATGCAAATTTAGACATAATTATAAACATAATTTTACAGAAGGCGAGCCCATTAATTTTCTATCCAAATAACCCCAAATAAATTCACAAGAAGAATTGCCATTCGATCTCAAATAAGCATCTCTCCAGTTGATTTATCTCTAATTCATTTTCCGGCTCAGATACAGTTCCTCCGAAGCAATATGCCTTTAGTTAATCACCTCTGTTTGACATGACCTCATAAATCACTTTTATGTTATATCTCTATTTGTCTTATGCTTACATCTAAAATAAATGTATATACTTGTCTTTCTAGAAAAGCCTTCCAAAGACTTATTATTATTATTATTTAAATAAATACAGAAACACAATGCAGTTTTTAGCATATATTTCCAGTGCTAGCTAAACATTTTAGCATGTAATATGGTAGCTTTGAGAGACTGATTTGAATATGCATAGAAATGATTTTTTGTGCTCATTTAGCTAAGATTAAATCCTATTGAGGTCAATGGCATCTATCTCTTAGTGGATTTTTCTAGGATTGTGTTGTTTAGTGGTCTTTCTAAACAAAGAAATATGTACTTAGATGCCTTGAAGTTGCCTTTAGATTTATGATGACTTCATGGGTTTTGCAGCTTTTTAAAAAAGGATAAATTTCAATTAGCAGCTACATCCTCTGAATTCTACATGGCGGGGGGTTGGACTGGATGGTCCTTATGGTCTCTTCGAAAGCTAGGATTCTATGAACTATTCTTGCAATAAAGGACAATGAAATTTTCCAGAATGAGATTTAGATTCCTCTAAAGTGAAAATAAGTAATCCAGGCATCTGTTGTTTTTATAAATAGCAAAGTGTATATTAGTCTTGTGCATTTGTCTAGAATCACTATCTAGTTCTGTCTGTTTCATTTGCAAGGCCCGATTTTTCCCTGAGCGCCTTTCTCGAAAACGGGCGTCTTTTCGAATGAGCTTTTTTATCCCTGTTCCAAAAAACGGAATATGTTTGTCCCTTTTTTGGCAATGGGCAGGCTTCCCATGGGAGGTATGGGTGCTTTCTTTCCAAGGAGAGAGAGAGAGAGAGTGGCTTGCAGGCCCAAAGCACCCGCGCCTGCCGGATATCAAACTGCAATTCAGTATTGATGCATTGTAGTATAGATAGATACCCAAGTTCCAGAGCCGTCTGGATAGCATCTCAAGCATAAAAATAATGATCTAGAACAAATTTAAGAGAAGAATTTCTAAAAAATAGCTTCCTCTTCCCCCTCTTCTTGGAAAGTGTGTATGCGTGGCTTGTAGGCCCAAAGCGCCAGTGCCTGCACATCAAAAATCAGACGACCAAATGGTTACCGTTCTCACTTTCCTTTTGTTTCACTAATATTTCCGTACCAGAGGGGGGTGTACCATTTCGTGCCATCCGAATGAAACAAACGGTATAAAAATACAAATTGAATGTCTGAAATTGTGACCGGGCCCATGACTAGTGTATGTTACCTGCTGCGCAATTCAGAGTCTTGAATAGTTGATTTGGTATATTACTTTTAGGTCAGTCATATGTTTTAGACAAAAATTGTGTTGTTTTGCCCTTCTCAGCCCCTAAAATAGTGTGTTACAGATAACATAATCATTGTAATATGCAGTAGGCCACTAGTTTGTACACAACTGAATTATGCCCCCGTACCAATTCTCCACCTTCATGTCTGAGTACGGTGTCATGAGAAACATTCTTCATTTTATGAGTGACAGTAATGCTTAATGTGGTCTAAAAGCTTGCTTTCTAAAAACCAGATGGCACTTCTTTGGCCATATGCCAAATTAAAATGCTTTCTGTTACTGTTGTTCCAGATGCAAAGCAGGTGTATATACTGCAGTTATCCTGGCCACAATTGCCCCTAGTGAGTCCACTAGTTTCTGTAATCCAAACAGATGCACTGTTCAGCAAGGCTGGTCTCCTTTGGGAGGAAAGAGCGATCATGTTGGGTGTCAAATGCTGATGGCAGGAGCAATCAGAACTAGCTTTTCCCACCACTTTTCTGATTCCTCTTGAACCTCTCATTAACAATGCTGTAAGGTTCAAATGCTGGTCTATTTTCTGTTCATGGGGTAAAGCGGAAGAGAGCACCATCCTGGCCCTGAAGAACACCACCCTGCCATCCCCTTAGTTTGCCATTTGGATTGTACATATCCTACTTCCATGATGAGTTTGGCAGTCCTTTAGATTTTCTCACCTTCTAGCATCCTCACACTGCTTAATTGGACAGATTGAGCAATTGCTTCACACATTTAGGGCAGCTACTAGGTTTAAAATGGCTTAAAACTGCTTGAGATAAACTTGGTACGTACCGTGCAGATCGAAATGACAGTGCAGTCATTCCCCACCTACACACTAGAGACTCTGACTCCTTTAGGAGTACCTCCTACAAACAGATTTTATAGCAAATCAGTATTTAAAAACCCCAACTTCCACCTTAAGGGTTTTATTTCTTATTTAAGGACTTTACTAGTTCACTAGTTCATTTTGAACTTCCTGATGAATTTTAGCGTTCTACGTAATGCTTTCCATAAATAAACATCAGTAGAAACATTCTGCGGTATTCCCAAGAGCCTTACTCTCTCCCCATGTTACACCTTGTTCTATAGAAGCAGTGCTGGGGAAACACACAGGCTCTATTGATTGGTCCCATTCATTCCAGGATTGGAGATGGAGATATTTTGGCCCTCTGTATCTTGTTAAACTGCAGTTCTCATCATCTCATAGCCAACAGTGAGGCATGATGCAAATTGCAATCCAACTATAGTGATCCCTCACTTATTGCTGGGGTTAGGTTCCAGGACCTCCTGCAATAAGTGAAAAACCGCGATGTAGGGATACTCTATTTTAATATTCATACATTCTTTTACTAGTTCTACACTATTTTAAGTCTTTATAAACTTAAAATAAAGTGAGGGAATTGCCCTTCAAGGCTGGAGGGAGGGAGGACTGAGGAGGGAAAGGGCCTTGGAGAGCGATGGCGACGGCATCAAAACAGCAAAAATACCATGATATATATTTTAAATTAATATTTTTTTAAATCCGCGATACAGCGCGTCCGCAATAAGTGAACCGTAAAGTAACGAGGGAACACTGTATATCTGGAAAGCCTTACATATTATCTCTTCAAAGGCCTCCCTCCCTTCTCAACACTTTGAAGAGTTTGTTTTGGGACTGTGTAATGAGAAGTAGCAATTTTCTCAGTATATTGCTTACCATTCTGTGCTTCTGGTCCACTTGGAAAAACTTTGAGGGCTTCTAGAGAAATTATATTCGAGGTCTGCCAGTCTATAGTTTTTCCCCCCTTAAGGGTTTGCAGAGTCTGCCACCTAGTGACTGAAGATCATATTGCAGGCAGCAAGTGGTTTATTTTATATGTGCCAAATTCCAGGTGTGTAAGTTTCATGGGTTGGGAGCTATAACAAGGTAAAAATAGGCAAATGTGTATGTATACAGTATCTTTTATTACTGTAGATTTCAGATCAAAACAAGAAAGAGCAAGACAGATAATAGATGTTTATATACACAACATTTTCTTAGCAGTGAATATTAATAGCGGATAGAAAATAGCCACTTAAAAACACATACAAATGATGCTGTGAACTGTAAACACAGCTGCTTTGGAAACCAATTAAACATTGATTGTGATGCTTTCAGAGAAGATAGGCTTTTAATCATAACTGAACGACCCTAAAAGTCAATTAACATCCTGCCCATCATTAAGTTGTACACATGAACCAATCCTGAAATAATGCTGTAAGAAGATACAGCACAAAACTATGTGGGTTGATAATTGTCGTTAACCGTAGAATAAGGATAATTCTGGGCATTTATTTAGGATGTTGTAAAGCAGTGCTACTTAAAGTGGTAGACCCTGGAACAATGCCAGTACTTTGGGCCATTGGCTGCCACTCTTTGTCAGGTTTCCAGGAAACCACAAAACAGTTGTATCCTGTGTTAGATGGGGTTACACTCCCCCTGAAGACACAGGTTTGCAGTTTGGGAGTGAGCCTGGACTCATTGCTGAGCCTGGAGAGCTTTTGCACAATTAAAACTTGTGCGCCAGCTGTGCCCGTTCCTTGGGAAGTCTAACTTGGCCACGGTGGTCCACGCTCTGGTTACATCCCATTTAGACTACTGCGACGCTCTCTACTTGGGGATGCCTTTGAAAACAACTCAGAAGCTTCAGTTAGTCGAACGGTCGGCAGCCAGGTTGTTCACGGAAGTGGCGTACAGGGAGCGAACCACTTATCTTTTGCACCAGCTCCACTGGCTGCCGATTAGCTTCCGGGCACAATTCAAAGTGCTGGTATTAACTTTTAAAGCCCTAAACGGTTCTGGCACAGTTTACCTATCTGATGCTATGAACCATCACGTAGCTTAAGATCTTCAGGAGAGGCCCTGCTCTCGATCCTGCCACTCTCGCAAATGCGGTTGGTGGGGACGAGAGACAGAGCCTTCTCAGTAGTGGCCCCCCATCTGTGGAACTTGCTCCCTAAGGACATCAGGTTGGCCACCTCCCTCCTGTCCTTTAGGAGACAACTAAAGATTTGGCAGTTGGCCCAGGCATTCGACTAAAGGTTTTGATTACTGAACAATGGCAGTTGGACTTGAATAATATGACACGACGATATTGGTTTTATTGACTGGACTCTGATTTAGCAGCATGTTAAATTGAATGTTAAGGAATTTTATTGATGATTTTATAATGTTTTTATATTGAGCTAATTGTTTTAATTGTATATGTTTTAATTGTATATGTATATGTGAATAGCATAATTGATGCATATGTGAAGCTGCCCCGAGTCCCCTCGTGGGAAAAGGGCGGGGTAAAAATGAAGATAATAAATAAATAAATAAATAATATCAACTGAGCACAATTATAGTATCCATCTCTGGCATATTGGAAAGGAAAAAAAATCACTGCTGGTCCCAGTCATCAAGACAGTCTGATAAGTACTATTAGCTGATGGTTTGTTGACCGAAATAAAGGCTACTGACTGACTGACTGACTTTTGCAAAGGGTATTAGTCATGCTGCAAACTATGTATTTGAAACACAAGTGCAATATGTGTTTGAGCCACACAACGAAATGCACAGATAGTCCTTGTAACCCATGAAGAAGCCTTAATAAACATAACAAAAAGCTATTAAAACATAGATATCTTTGTTTGTTTCTGCATAAAAAGGATGTATGAGACTTTTAAAAAGGAGTTTCTAGCTTAGAGAAACTGTTGATAAAACTCTACAAGCTAGCTACATTGCCCCCCTTGACGTGTGATGGGAAGTTACTGCTAACGGTGAGTGAAAGCCATCCACTGCATGGCTGTCATCCTCCTCCCAGTAGACCCAAACCAAGGACAAGCTTAATGAGAGCCACCACTCCTCCTAACGTTCTTCCAGCAATAGCAAGAGTATCCCTCTGGGCAGCTAAACCAGGAAATCCCAATTGGATACCTCCCCCCCCCCCCCCCACAATGGTCTGCCTCCAGGGACAAACCAAGAATGGGCAACTTGGAAGTTCCTGAACAGACTCAGAAGTGGAGTGGATAGATCAAAAGACAACCTGGCAAAATGGCACTACCCAAAAGAATCCTCCACTTCGTGCGACTGTGGAGCAGAACAGACCACTGTACATCTGTATGCTTGTCCACAGCGTCCTGCCTCATGCACAGAGGAAGAACTGTCTGAGGCTACAGACAATGCAGTTGCTGTTGCCCGTTTTTGGCAGATATTTAGCCGCTTGTGCTCCTTCTATTTTTATCAGTTTTATACTAATTTATGCAATGCGTTTGATACAAAATAAAAATTTTAAAAGCTTAGAGAAGTAACTTCAATACACATTGGATGAAATGGATTGGAGTTCAGGATTGTTTATGCTAGAAATTTTAATTTACTAAGTTCATTACAAAGCTGCTACAGGATTCCCTTATCTTTTTAAAGTTAAGAGTTGGTTCTCTGAAGATGTTTCTTATAAAATCTTTATATGAAGGGTTAGCAAGAGAAATAACCCCAATGTTTTTTTTTTCTGCATGAAAGGATTGTGTAAGACTTGTGATCAGAATAACTAAGAGGAATAGAAACTTTGGTGATGACATCTAGTGATGCGAGTACTGTAATTTCTTTGCCTTTTTATGTGTCGGCTTAGAAAATGTCAGGTGCAAAATGGCCTCTTCGAAATTATAGCATGGGAGAATCTGTTTTATCCATCTTTGAGCAAATAGCATGGACCTTTGCAGGGTGTAAACTGCCAATCGTTTTAATGCAGCCTTGGATTTTATCACAGAGTTTGTTGAGATCTGTGCCTAAGCTTCATGAGTCCCTCAGAAATAGGATCAGCGTATGGTTTATTTGAACTTTTCAATTTTTGTCGGTTGTTGAGGCAGTAAAGGTTAAATTAATTCTGTTGCTAAGATATTTTAGGAACTAACATAGCAAATTTAACAAACATACTTGATAACCTAGCTGTTTTCCCCATTAATTCATAGTTTAATGTGCATTTAGGGTCAAGCATAAGTTGAGGAAACTTCTTCTTAATGGGATCTTTGTTAACTTGTGTTGAACACTGCCTCCAGGCAAAGTAGAGAGCTAGCATTATGTGGGCCAAAATGAGGAACTGGAACATGATAATTACTACATGAATCCCAATGGGGATTCTTCTCCCCATTTTTGAAACTAGGTCTCCTGGCCACCCGTGGCCCCCTTCATAAAGCATGTGCTGCTCAGGTGATCTCTCATACAGTCATTGCGACACTTCATTGTGGAGACTGGATGTTTGTGCCAGCAGCAGTGTGAAAGGAGAGGCTAGTTCCACTTTCATTAAGGGCATCTTCAGCCTTGAACCAGGAAGGGGCAGCTGCTTGAAAGAAGAACAACTGTATCAAGCACCTGCAAGCATTTTGAAAAACCAAGGCGGCAATGCACCGATTTCCAACCCAAGAAGCTGAAGTGGAAGAAGAGGCTGCGGCTGCATCAAAAATGAGGTGCTTTGGGAGAAGTGAAAAGCACTGGGTGTTGCCAGGCATGGAGGGATGTGGTAAATTAAAAGGAAGATTTATTTGACTAAGCACACTATTTTAATAATTGGGATTTATGTTGAACTGCTTTAACGTGGCATTAATTTTAGCAGGGGTGGTTTGCAAATGGATGATAGCAAGGCTGTTGAATTCAAGGTGCCTTTGAGGACATAGGGCCACTTTAAATCGAAGCCAACTTCTCAACGGTTAAACAAAAATGAGAATGATGTGTTTGTTTCAGATTCTGAATTGCTTTAAGAGAGCACAGGGATTCATCTTTGGCTGCAAATGGAGGACAAGATCAGTTTGTACCCATTCGGGTGTCCTTTGCTTGGAGGTGAATTGCATTTACTGTTTGGTTCTTGTTGTTTCTTGTTGGCATGCCCTTTCTTCCTTTTTAATATTACTAAAAACTTTTTGACAAAAGGGCTTTCTTGCCAACGGATGTTTCTTGCATTTCTAGGCTACCTGCTCATTTTCTTAGCAGCAGGTATCAAATTGAGTAAGCATTTTCCTCATACTAATGGGATTGAATTGACATGGGGTCGAATTACTCTTGTTCTCCAGACTATAAAACAATATTGAGTCCTACAGATTTCTCTAGTGGTGATGTGTAGATGGATCTGCCTGTCGGTCGAGACTGTTGGCCGCGTTACATGAGACCATTTGTCTCACTGAGGTGCCACCTCGGAGTTGGTTGAGGTAGGCAGGATTTCCCTGGGTACTGGTTGTGGGGGGTCGGGAGCAGGTCAGGGTTTTGCCCTCCCTTCTGCTCGAGATCCCCGTGTACAACTGGTGGGCCACTGTGTGATACAGAATGCTGGACTAGATGGGCTGAGGTCCGATTCAGCATGGCTCTTCTTATGTTCTTATGTTCTTAGGTGGTAATTCCGTCTCTGGATTTCTGGCTTGCATTGGACATGCACATACAAACAATGTCCCTTCATATGAGAAATGATTATAAAGGATAAAAACATTGAAAAACAGAAGGAAGAATGAGTTGTTGTGAGTTTTCCGGGCTGTATGGCCATGTTCCAGAAGTATTCTCTCCTGATGTTTCGCCCACATCTATGGCAGGCATCCTCAGAGGTTGTGAGACCTCACAACCTTTGAGGATGCCTGCCATAGATGTGGGTGAAACATCAGGAGTGAATGCTTCTGGAACATGGGCATATGCCCAGAAAACTTACAGCATCCCAGTGATTCCGGCCATGAAAGTCTTGGACAACACAAGTGCTGTTTACATTGCCTGTTTTATGTGGGCAGGCACAGCTATAGTAGAATCAATTAGAACAGAATCCCATTCTTACCCAACTCAAGCCTTATTTACTCGGGAAGAAGTTCCATTGAAATCAAATAGGACTTCCTTTGAGCAGAGAGTTACAACTCTGTGTTATATATACGTAGTATATCATGTTTTTAATGCTGTTAAATGATGTTTTTCCCCTCATTAATATCAAATAAATGCTTTGGAGAAAATTCATTTTCACTGTCATAAATATCTGTTCCTGTGCTCTTGCATATCTGAAGACATACTGTAGGACTTGGGGTCCATTAATTAGATGGGGGCGTCACAAAAGCTTGATTGTCCTTCTTTAAATAGATTATTTTCCAGCCGCAAAAAGAAATTGCAGAGCAATTTCCACTCGTGATAATGCAGAACGCCAAATGATCTTGACAGCTCCAATGCCTTTCTTCATAACCAGTAAAATACATGCTAAGCAAGCTCAGCGCAGGTCACATAACTAAATGTTATGTGGTTATGAGTGAGGCATGGGAATAGATTTGAGCATAATCATTTTATGTAAAACTACAGAATGCAGATGGACTTGCAAATAAGTTTGCCTTGCTCTCTGTACTGCCTAAAAATAGAAATCACTGGGAATTCAATATTAGTTTCCTTGCATTTGCACATCAAAAGTATTTTCATTTTAATGCATTTTCCTTCACATTTCAATGTATTGCCTTCTCCTGCTCCTTCCAAACTGAAGGGGGAAATAGAACATGGGTGTAAATTCACTATAACAATGGTTCCCAACCTGTGGTCCATGGACCACCGCTGGTCCACAAGAACTAAAATATGGTTCACGGCCTCACCATTACTACACTGTTGCAACAAGAGTGACTGGTCTCACGAAATCCTTTTATAGTGCTGAGGCTTATTAAATATGGTTTTCTGTGGGTGAGCAGATGGCGACTACTGGATGGCATATGTTCTGTATCAGAAACTAGAGCTGATGTGGTCTATCCAATGTAGTTTTCTGAATCAGCACCCCAAATAACCAAACCGAATCTAAGGTTGACTAAAAACTGATTTGTAACCCTTTTGGTACTAATGTTGGAGAGTGGCCTCTGGTCAAAGTGGTCCCTGGTCAAAAAAAGATTGGGAATCACTGTACTATAACATCAGTGTTACCACTCTGGTGCTACTTGTTTGGAAGGACATACTGTCTTTCTTAACATTTTTATCCTCTTATAGGATGTGTAAATTTTTTTAAAAGAAGTTAATTGAGGTTCAGTTCTATTTGTTTATATTAGACCTCATACATTAATTGGCTAAAACTTAAGTGGCTAATGACCTTGATAGTTTGCAATCTTGTTCATTTTTTAAAAAAAACTGTCGGGGAGCACTGAAACTCAAAATAATTCAGTCACAGAAGGCAATTGATTTTGGATAAACAAAAAAAATATTTGCATGAGTGTTGTAAGCCTTAACAATGTTAGTCTGTGCTACTGAAAAATGGTGTTCCGTGGATCAGTGTTGGTCCCCGAGCCATTAGCCACTGCTGTCACGCAGTGTAGCCAATGGCACAAATATCCTGGTCTCTGACACACTGGAAAAGCATAGCAATGGCGGGTCCCATATATTAGCCCTTCTCAGTGATTGAGAAATATGTTTGAAGCTAGATATTTATAGGAAGTGAGGCAATCTGTTCATTCATATTCACTGCATTGTGTGGCTGGTTTTTTCCCCTCAGTATTTCTTTGTGATCTGTATTGAAAATCTCTCTGGACTAACAGTGTGTCTTAGTTTGCACATTAGTGTTTGCACATTAGCACAATACAGCACTTTGGACTGGATTTGTAACAGCAAGTTGATGGATATGGCTCAATGTTCCTGTTATGGACGAAATACTGTTTTTAACTTAAGAGAATGTGTACGATGTGTTAATGTTAATTGTATTTTAATGTGTTTTAATGCTGTATGTTTTTGGCTTTATATTGTATTTATTATGTTGGCATTGAATTGTGCCTTTTGTTAGGCCACTCTGAGTCCCCCCTCGGGGGTAGAGAAGAGCGGGGTAGAAATGTTGGAAATAAATAAATAAATAGTTTGTCCTACTCATTTTTATGTAATTTCATGCTACTTCTTGTGCCTTCCATATCCAAATGCTCTTCTTTTCATAATTTTTTTTAAAAGGACCATTGGGGTGTGTTAGATTTGAAGGAAACCTTGGAGTCCGAACAGTAGACTCCTGACCAGCCAACCTGGGAATTTAAGTGGAGGAAAGCGTCTCAAAAATGGTTGTCCTCAATTGGAATTGACTTATGAGTTTGATTAGTCAAATTATCTTATATAGCCTACCCCTGTATAAGTCAAGAAAATTTGGCCAAAAAATCAAATGAAATATCTGAGCCAACATATCCACAGGTTTTCAAAAAAGAAGCAACCCTTTTTTCTAAGTAGAGTGACAAAATCCAAGAGCTTAATCCATTCCAGAAGAACCTAAAAGAAGGACTTAACCCCTTGACTCTCTTTGCTATGGTGCCGCTTCTGATCTTTTTGACTGCCTAGGTGGGAAAACGGTAGTGGAAATGGTCTGGGGTGGCTGGCTCTTTGAGGTGCTTAACTGCATTGGTTTTTTTCCTCCTCTTCCACAGGTTATATCAAAATCCATAATTTTGCCCCCAAGCGTGAAAAGGCAGGAAGGAAAGAGGCAGAATGTAGAAACTTTCTGAAAAGTTGGGGGAGAGGGTTAAGAGATTGCACAAACTCATTTTGATTGTAGTAATCCATGTGTTGAGTAAATGGATCAGTTTTTCAAAAACCCTCCCATTTTGGGTAGAAAAAAAAGGACAGGGAGCCCCAAGTTACAGACAAGATACATTATGTAATTTGTTCTTAAGTTAAATTAGTTTGTAAGTCAGAACAGCGAGCGCGAGCACTTGGGATAGTATAGGGATGGGTTAACATTCCCTGTGGTGTTTCTTTTGCTCTCTTTGCCCCTGTTCAGAAGATTTCTGTCACGATGCACGGACTTGACCGGCCCCTTAATCACACACACAGAGACAGAATAATGGCTAACTACTTTATTGAATATAAAAACAGTTCCAAAGAATATAGTCCAATAGAATATGATGTAATCCAAAAGGCTTGAAGTAACAATGTCCAAAGCAACTTGGCAAATAGGCAAAAAGCTTGGCAAGGCTCCGCAACCGATGCGGATCAGGAAACAGGGCAAGGCTCCGCAAACCAATGCGGATCAGGAAACAAGGCAAGGCAAGGCAAGGCTTGATGACCACGGCTGGCTTAGCTTGTGGTCCCACTCCGCTTCACGCCTATTCAGGTAAGACGTGGCCGGAGCACTGAGGATTCGTTCCCACGGATCCTATACTTAATCCTTCGGCCGAGGTCCCCGACGCTCTAGGCTTCTCCGTCTCCAATCGCTGCTCACGGACCTCGGCCGGTCTATGCTCTTTGACCATTCCCTTCTGCTAGACTCTATGTTCCGTCTCCTATCAAAGGTTCGGCCTTGTCTTTCCCCAGCTGTGTTGCTATCTCCCTGAGAGCTCTCCTCCCTAGTCGTTTCCCATGCGCCTTCTTCCATATCTTCCTCAGGAGGCTCCTGAGAAGATCTTCCTCCCGGATGTTCATAACTCTCAGAATCGCTATCTAACTGCACCTGGTTATCTGAATCTTCCCTAGGACCAAAACACATTTCTTCCCAGGCCAAGCTCTCTGTGGGCGAAAGAGGCCCCTGAGGGGAAAGCTGCCCGTCGCCCCAATCATCTAGCTCATCCTCTGAATCATGTTCTGGCACTGCTGGTTCTAATGCTAATGGGACCCCAAGTCCTGTCCCCTGCCCTCCAGGCACAAACGAGAACTGCTGTGCTACACTATCCCCCCCCCTCAGGGCCCCTCCTGGCCGCCCCCGAGGCTTGGGTTTGTCAGGGTACTTGCGATGGAACCGAGCGACAAGGTCCGGGGCATGGACGCCACGAGCCCGCGTCCAAGAACGCTCTTCCGGTCCAAAGCCTTTCCAGTCAATGAGATACTCCAGCTTCCGGTAGCGGATACGCGCATCCAGGATGTCCTGCACCTCCAACTCCTCCTCGCCATCACGCATCACAGGGGGAGGAGGCGGCTGCGTCACATCAGGCCGCACCCCCTTCGCCGGGCGGAGCAAAGAACGGTGAAACACAGGGTGGATTTTCATGTCCGCTGGGAGTTGCAGTTTGAAAGAAACAGGCCCCACCTTCTCCAACACTGTGTAAGGCCCCAGAAATCGAGCATCCAACTTGCGGCTAGGCCTCTGTGTGGGCAGATTCTGGTAGACAGCCAAACTTTATCCCCACCAGGATCGCAGGGCCCTCCTGGCGCCGCCGGTCAGCCATCCGCTTGTAATCCGCTTTAGCCTGGTCCAATTGAGTGCGCAGCAAGTCTTGCAAGGCAGTGAGCTCCTGAAGCCAATCTTTCGCTTCGACGCCCCGGACGGGTCCACCGGAGGGTAGAAGCGAGGATGGTGTCCATAGTTGGCAAAGAAAGGAGTCTCCTTGATGGATTTGTGCCGCATTGTTGTAGGCGAACTCCGCCAGAGACAACAAGGACACCCAGTTGGTTTGCTGATAGTTGACATAGCACCGTAGGTACTGTTCCAAGGTGGCATTGACCCTTTCGGTCTGGCCGTCAGACTGGGGGTGATGGGCCGTGGACATCCGCACATCAATCCCCAGCAACTTCTGGACAGCCTTCCAGAACTGGGAAGTGAACTGGGTGCCGCGGTCGGTCACCAAACTCTGAGGCAGGCCATGCAGCCGGAACACATGTTGCACAAACATATCAGCAGTCTCTTTGGCAGTAGGCACCCCCACACAGGGAATGAAGTGTCCCATCTTGGTGAAACAGTCCACCACGACCAGGATCGTGGTGAAGCCCTTGGACTTAGGCAAGTCTGTGATGAAGTCGGCCGAAATCATCTTCCAGGGAGCGGAGGGGGTTGGAAGCGGCTGAAGCAACCCAGCCGGCTTGCCCCCCGGGTTCTTGGCCCGCTGACACACAGGGCAAGAGCCCACATAGTCCTCCACATCCCTCCGCACCTTAAGCCACCAGAAATCCCTTAGGACCAATTGCAGGGTCTTGAACAGCCCGAAATGACCAGCGGCCCGACTATCGTGGCAAAGTTTGAGAATGTCCTCCCTCTCGGGCCCGGGGGAAACATAAACAGAGTCACGGTGGTAAAGCACCCCGTTCTTTACCTGGAAAGGGGCTTGCACCCCCTTGGTCAGCTGTTCTTGCACCCAGGGATCAGTCCGTTGGCGTGCCTGGACCCGCTCACTCAGAGGCCTCTTGTCCTTAGGGGCCGGCGGAGCCAACGGAGGGTTCACAGGAGCCGCCCGGGCCGCAGCAAAGTTCTCCGCTTTCAGGAGACGGGCCTCAGAAAGCCCCTCCCCGCCACGAACATACTGCGGCTTCCGAGACAGGGCATCAGCTTGCTTGGTCTGCTTGGGGGTCACATAGTGGATGCGGAAATTGAATCTCTCAAAGAACAGGGACCATCTCTGTTGCCTCTGGTTCAATTTGCGCTGGGACTTCAAGTGTTCCAAGTCCAGTGGTCAGTGTGCACCTCCACCGGAAACTTGGCCCCTTCAAGCAGATGTCGCCACACTTCAAAAGCCACCTTGATGGCCAGGAGCTCCTTCTCCCAAATGGTATAGTTCTTTTCCGGAGCCGTGAGCTGCCGGGAGTAGTAGGCGCAGGGCAACAAGTCCGTCCCCCTGCGGTTGTAGCAGGATCGCTCCCACCGCCACATCCGACGCATCGGCCTGCACAATGAAAGGGGTGCGGGATTGGGGTGCTGGAGAAGCGGCTGAGTGGGTGAACAGCTGCTTCAGCTTCCGGAACCCCACGCCCGCCCGCGCCCACCGGAACGGCACCTTTCCCCGCAGGCACTGGGTGATAGGATCAGCCCACTTGGCAAAGTCCGGGATGAACTTTCTGTAGTAGTTGGCAAAGCCCAGGAATCTTTGAATGTCCTTCTTGCTGGCTGGAGCTGCCCAGTCAGCCACAGCTTGGACCTTGGTGTCATCCATGGCAATGCCCGTTGGTGAGATACGGTAGCCCAGAAAGTCCACCTCACGCAGATCAAAAGCACATTTCTCCAGCTTAGCATAGAGCCCGTGGGCTCTCAGTCTCTGGAGCACTTCCCTGACATGGCGGTCATGGGTCGCCTGATCCGAGAAAAATGAGCAGATCGTCTAGGTAGACCGCCAGATAGCGATCCAGCAGGTCCCGGAAAATGTCATTCATGAAATGTTGGAAACAGGCTGGGGCATTGCACAAACCGAATCCCATCACCAGGTATTCGAAACTGCCCCACTTGGTCTGGAAGGCTATCTTCCATTCGTCGCCCTGGCGAATCCGGACCAGGTTGTAAGCGCCCCTCAGGTCCAGTTTAGTGAACACCTTGGCTCCCCGCATCCGCTCCAAGAGCTCGGGGATCAGGGGGAGGGGGTAGCGGTTCCGAACCGTGATCTTGTTGAGTTCTTGATAGACATTGCAGAGCCGCAACTCCCGATTTCTTTTTGAACAAAAGAATGGGCGCCCCAGCCGGGACTGGGAGGGCCGAATGAAGCCCTTCCGCAGATTCTCATCCAGGAACTCCCGGAGAGCCTGTTGCTCCGGTTCCGAGAGAGGGTAGCGTCTTCCCCGCGGGATAGGGCCCGGGTTCAAGTTCAATGGCACAATCGTAGGGCCGGTGGGGAGGCAAACGCTCTGCCTCCTTCTCGCTGAAGACGTCCCAAAATCCGGCATATTTCTTGGGCAGTGTGGCCACCGTCTCGACTTCCTGAGCCTGGCAGGCCCGGGCCGTCAGACAGTGACTCTGGCAATGGTCGGAAGAAAAAACGAGCTGTCTCTTGGTCCAGGAAATCTGGGGGTCGTGGAGAGCGAGCCACACAATGCCCAGGACAATGGGGAAATCGGGGAGCTTGGTCACAAGAAAAGAAATGTCCTCTTTATGGGAGCTGGTCCACATCTTGGTAGGAGCGGTGTACTGGGTCACAGCCCCCGTCTTCAGGGTTCTCCCATCAATAGTCTGTACACCCTTTGGCTCTTGAAGATCCAGAAATTTTAATCCAGCAGACTTGGCATAGTCTGCATCAATGAAGTTGTTGGTGGCCCCCGAGTCGATCATGGCGTGGACCATCATCGGCCCCTTCTCGGGCGACCACAGGCCAACCATTACAAGGAACAATTGTCCAGTCTTGGGTTCAGGGGGAAGAGTAGCGACGGCGGCCGAGTGAGCGAACCCTCTTACACCCGGCCGGCTCCTGCCCCCGTCGCCTGGATGGCTTCTTCGGCCTCCGGGCCCCTCCCAGGGTGGCAGAGGCTCTGGGAGTCTTTCCACGGGGCTTTTGGGGCACTCCCTGAGAAATGTCCGGCCCCCCACAGTACCAACACAGATTCAGACGCTGGCGCCGAGCTTTTTCGGCCTGGTCTACTTTAGGCCGCACCGTGCCTAGCTGCATGGGTTCCGGCTCATCCGAGCCTGCTAGTGGCGTAGCGAGCTGCCGGGGCAAAAATTTCCAGCCCCTGCCTCCTTTCGCGCCACCGGCTTTTCCACCACACCTTTGTCCCATCGCCTCCGGGTTTGCAGCCCCGCTTCGACCCGTAGACTCAAGGCAATCGCTGCCTCCAGATCCGCGGGTCATGCATGCTTCAACAGCTCTTGTTGTAATTCCGTGGGCAGCCCCGCGATGTAGTGGTAACACAATGCCGAAAGGTTCCACTGCACCTGGGCAGCCAACACTCGAAAACGAGAAATGTATTGAGACAGGGACAAGTCCTTCATCGTCAGCCGGGCTAGATCACGCTCAGCCAGCTCTTCATTCACAGGTGGCCCCCAGGTCGCCCGGATAGCGTCCATGAACGCCCTCGGCGTGTTCACATGAGGAGACTGGGCCCGGATCAACGACTGTGGGTCGCAATTCCAAATATAAGTCCATTGGCAGAGGAACACCTCGACTTGCGCGGGATTGCCCCCCGAAGCGGGCAGGCGCGCCACTCCCGGGTGGCGCCCGGCCCTGGTCCTCAGCTCTCCCACCTCCTGTTGTAACGCCGCCACTTGCGCGTCCGACAAGTTGGCCATGGCTGCTACCGCCGTGGGTCGCTTCCTTCGGCATCCCGTGGTGTGATAAGGGGTTCAGGAGTGCTCCGACCAACTGTCACGATGCACGGACTTGACCGGCCCTTAATCACACACACAGAGACAGAATAAAGGCTAACTACTTTATTGAGTATAAAAACAGTTCCAAAGAATATAGTCCAATAGAATATGATGTAATCCAAAAGGCTTGAAGTAACAATGTCCAAAGCAACTTGGCAAATAGGCAAAAGCGGATCAGAACCAGGCAAGGCTCCGCAAACCAATGCGGATCAGGAAACAGGGCAAGGCTCCGCAAACCAATGCGGATCAGGAAACAAGGCAAGGCAAGGCTTGATGACCACGGCTGGCTTAGCTTGTGGTCCCACTCCGCTTCACACCTATTCAGGTAAGACGTGGCCGGAGCACTGAGGATTCGGTCCCACGGATCCTATACTTAATCCTTCGGCCGAGGTCCCCGACGCTCTAGGCTTCTCCGTCTCCAATCGCTGCTCACGGACCTCGGCCGGACTAAGCTCATTGACCATTCCCTTCTGCTCAACTCTCTGTTCCGTCTCCTATCAAAGGTTCGGCCTTGTCTTTCCCCAGCTGTGTTGCTATCTCCTGAGAGAGCTCCCTCCCTAGTCGTTTCCCATGCGCCTTCTTCCATATCTTCCTCAGGAGGCTCCTGAGAAGATCTTCCTCCCGGATGTTCATAACTCTCAGAATCGCTATCTAACTGCACCTGGTTATCTGAATCTTCCCTAGGACCCAAACACATTTCTTCCCAGGCCAAGCTCTCTGTGGGCGAAAGAGGCCCCTGAGGGGAAAGCTGCCCGTCGCCCCAATCATCTAGCTCATCCTCTGAATCATGTTCTGGCACTGCTGGTTCTAATGCTAATGGGACCCCAAGTCCTGTCCCCTGCCCTCCAGGCACAAACAAGAACTGCTGTGCTACAATTTCACACCAATGTGTTGTCGAAGGCTTTCATGGCTGGAAACACTAGGCTGCTGCGAGTTTTCTGGGCTATATGACCATGTTCCAGAAGCATTCTCTCCTGACGTTTCACCCACATCTATGCAGGCACCTCATGCTTCTGGAACATGGCCATATAGCTTGGAAAACTCACCGCAACCCAGATTTCACCTCACTTTCTGCCCCTGTGATAATTTGGCTTGTTGTAGAAACAAGGATTATTGAGAAAGCTTCAATGGAGACACCCCCCCCCCCCCAGTGCTAATTCTTACAGGAGTCACTTTGCCTTTTTAGACGTAGATTTCACTCAATTCCTGTTGTCTCACCTCCGTTCTTAACTATGAGTCATTTATAAGTCAGATGTTTTTAACTTGGGGACTGCCTGTACTTTAGGATATTGTATGAGAAAATTGGCAAAGCGCTAATTGGATTTTTATAGGAAAAGTTAAAGGTGCAGCTAGAAATAGTGCTGCCTTATCATACTTTTGCCCTATCTTCTGAAAGAGTACAAAAGGTGATGTTATTTTTCCTGTTTCACTGGTATTTTGACATGATGCAATTATTGCACCATACGGGTACTATATCAAATTGCCATCACTCCAAATAGTTGCATGTCTTTTCCATGCCTGAATTGCCTGCAATAGTGATCATAATTAATGGTATTCCTTTCAGCTTTATTGCTTTAACAATGGCCGTATTGCTACCACATTTGGTGATAGCTTGTAAACCTCACAGGTCTATGGCTCTGGATGCAACTGTCAGCTCTTGTTTAAATAATATTTCATAGCAGAACATGGCATGAAGTCTGCAAGAGAGCCTGCTGAGTTATTCCGGTGTGAGTTGATGCCAATCTGATATTATAAGACTTTTTTTTTTAAAAAAAGCTTTTTTAAATACATAGAGCAAATTCAGAAACATTGCTAGGTCATGTAACTCACACACGTCCAACAGTTCATGTTAATAATGTGTTCCCACCAGTGTAAGTGTATGACTGTCTTTAGAGAGCCAAAGCGCCGATACCAGGACTAGCTTTCCTTCTTCTCTTCCAAGAGGCAACTTGAGCTAGAATTATGAAATTCGTCATCTAAGGATTCCTTTCCTCCCTGCCCGAATATTATGCAGGAGTTTCTGATAAAGGATTATTAATATGTGTTCCATTATCTCTCTTTTCTCCAATAATCCTTTCCTGATATCTTCCGCTTACAATCCTGACAGAATCATATTGTTTAATTTGACTGGCGCGATCTGATCAGGAAACACCCCCATTATATACAGGATTAGTACACCTGTGGAAGAAGTTACTTTTTTGTTTACATCTGGCCACATAGGTAAGAAGATTCCGGGAATTATAGGTTTTTAAAAAACAATGTTTCCAAATGCCGGAATTCACCACTTCCCTGTACAGAGCTGATATATCTTTGAATTCTGCATGGCATAGAAATACTGGAAAGGTTGTTGTTTTCGTGTTCTGCTTGTCATCTTTGAAAGACATTGGTTGCTGTTGTAGAAGAAATATATGAAACTATGGTTTGATCTACAAGACAGTTCTTAGAAAACTAATCTTTGATCAAGATATAATTAATGTTGAGATGTTTTGATCAGACTGCTGTTTTATTGTTTCTAGTTTCTCTCTCCCCCCTTTTGAGAGGTTAGTGCTGAATTGCTGGTGCAGTCTTTAGGAAAAAAGGTTACTGGTGACAAGTGTAATGAACAACAAAATATGACAGTGAAGATAATATTTCTTTTCATTCCTCCAGCCAATCTCCTTTGCCTTTCTCCTTCCTCTTTCTCATGCTACTTTCACTTCTGCCTATTTTTCTGTTCCCACAGATCTCAACGGCTACTGAATTCATGTTTTCATCATTTGACTTTTGTGAATATCTACCTCAGATATTTTCTAAAGATGTTTTTGACCTTCTGAAACCCTTTTTTGCTCTTCACATATAATGTGAAACACTTGGGAGTAAATCTTCATAAATTTTATTCTCATAGGCAAAAATATACAACTATACCATTTTTGCCATTCTATGAGAAAGTAGTTTTTTTTAAAAGCTGTGTAGTTTTCAAAGACTTTCAGTTTGGGGCATGCTTTGCACAGAAAAAGTATGGATTTCGTGTGGTTTTTTAAAAAAACACGTGAAATGTGTTCCAGGCCAAACAGAAACCCAATCTGAATTTTTCATGCAGAAAAATATGGAAGTGTTAGGATTTCGCCCATTGAGGAGTCTCAGTATCAAGTTTTTCCAATTCGTGAGAAATGTGTTCTTGGCTACTTTTCAAATATTCTCTTTTAGTGAAACAACAAACTTCCAGATGTTGAAAATGTGTTCTTTAATTCAAGATTTTGGGTAAAATTAAACTATTTTAGTGTGGCTTCAACACAGCTGAATCCCATCCTCTATATTACCAAAGGATATGGAATACACTATTTTAGCAATCAGCTAGCTGTGTGGGAGCAGTTTTACCATAGTGTTCTCTCATGTAGTTGGGAACCAAATCATGTTCATGGTACAGCCATGCAAGTGGAACTGGCTAATTTGTGCTAGTTCCTACCATTGAACTGCACTCAGACCAGAACTAGAATCATAGAGTTGGAAGAGAGTTGTGCGCCATCCAATCGAACTCCCTGCCAAGAAGCAGGAAAATCGCATTAAAAGCACCCTTGACAGATGGCCATCCAAAGGAGGAGCCTCCACCACACTCTGGGGCTGAGAGTTCCGCTGCTGAACCGTTCTCTCAGTCAGGAAGTTCTTCCTTGTGTTCAGGTGGAATCTCTTTTCCTGTAGTTTGAAGCCATTGTTCTGCCTTGTGAAAAAGCAATGCTCACCTGACTGTGGGTTTATCAAAATAAATAAGGAAACTCAGTATAAACTCTCATGAAATTGTTTACTGTCTGTGTAGTTCGTATAGCTTGCATTTCAACTGTTATGATGACAATTACAATATATGATTAAATCTAAGACAAACTGCTTCTGCAAATCAAGCAGAAGACACACATGTTCATGATTTTCCCATCTGGCATAAGTCTGCTAACTATGAAAAGGAGGGAATTGAGGTTTTGGCTTTCCCTTATGTGCAGTTGTACAGAACACACACATTCATATTCACAAGCCAGGTATAGAAGTGATGTCTGTGCTGTTCAGACAGATTTGGATATAAACTATTCTGCTTATATCTAGGGAGACCTAACCCAGAATGAATGATAGTATTTAAAGAAGTTTCTCAGTTCAAACCCAAAGCTGAACCTGCTTAGTATTCTATTCAGTATCAGATGGGATCTCATGCTGTAGGGTTTTAAGCCCTCTACACATTTGTACATCTTCCCAGATGTATGGTATCCAAGGCTTTCCAAGTTCTTGCATCTGAGGAGGCAAATCCCACAAACTCACCATGACAATAAATACACAACATTTTTTCCATTCACACTGTACTTTGTATTGTATTACACATAATCTCCCATTTCCAATTTTTTTAAAAAATGAAATATTCTTCAAATATTTGATAGCTTGTCTCTTTTGTAGTAAGTCTATGCTTTTTGGTGCCCCTGAAAATAGCCTTGAGGCAGGTAGCTTGTAGCTGTTATAATGCATTCTTCTTACTTTTTAGTGGAAATATCTCAAAAATGCATACTGGGGGAGAGAACTACGGGAAATAACTTATACAATCACTGAAAAAAACGCAAATGCTATTAGTATTTCTTAAACACAACTAAATACGATGTTTATTTTTCCCCAGTGCATCAAGCCATCCCTTTAAAATGCGAAGAAATCATTTTCTTGCCTTTAGCAGAAGTGAAGAGCCATGCCCTTCTGCCTTCTTCAAAGTTCAATAATTGGAAAAAGAAAAGAGAAATCCACATCCCTAAACTAAAACCAAGCTGAAAGCTTCCTCAGTAAGGGGAGATATTGCTGCAGGTGGCATAATTCCTATGTAGCAACATCTATAGAATAAACCAGAATAAATGGTCAGAGCACTCAAAATCAGAAATAATATAGAAATAGTTTTGTGGTTAGATGCTGAGCTCTGCATATGGAAATATAAATACTTTGGTTTCAGAAAGGAACTTCCTGCCGATTGTCCAGTGTTTTTGTGGAAGGATTATAGGCAGTTCTTGAGTTGCAAACATCCAACTTACAAACGACTCGTAGTTACAAAACGGGGGTGAAACAGCAGGAAGTGAGAGAAATGTACTCCAAGGAGAGAACATTCATTCCTGGAAAAGTAATCATCAGGAAAAAGTTGTTTCCGCTGAGATTTAAGAAACAATCCATGTTTCTACAAATTTTTCAAAATCCAATTATCACAGGGACTGAAAGCGAAGTGGAATCTTTCTCTATGCTAGGACTGCCCAGGAAGTCGATTGCAACCGACCAGTCGATCCCGGGACCGAAGGAGGTCAATCCCAGCTGGATGGGCCGCTTCTCAGAGGGGGCGGAGCCAGGCTGTGCCACGCCCTGCCCCTCCCCCGGCTTCAGCACTTCCAGCAGCTTCTCCAGGTTTGTAGAGGGTAGGGCCAAGCCAGCCTTGTGCTAGCTATGCCACCACTGGCTTGGCATTGCCATCCTCAAACCTGGAAATGCTGCTGGGAGCTCCAAAGCCAGAGGGGAGGGGGTGGAGCTTGGCGTGGCCTGGCTCTGCCCCCTCTGGCCAAGTCCCGCCCCGCCCCTCTCCAGCCTTGAGGAGGTAGGTAGATCTTTCTGACTTGGTTTTAGTATAAGTAGCTCGCATACGGATAAAGTGTGGGCACCCGTGCTCTATGCTATCCAAAGCTCTCTCTCTCTCTCTCTCTCTCTCTCTCTCTCTCTCTCTCTCTCTGTATATATGAAGTTACACTTAAAATATTCCTGTTCTGACTTGCATACAAATTCAGCTTAGGAACAACCCTACAGAACATATCTTGTTTGTAACTTGGGAACTGTTTGTATTTTTAAACACTTGCTATATTTGATCACTTTAAGACACTTACTATAATTTATAACTATTATGTGCTTTTTTTCAGCAACATTCTAGATGCTGTTAAAATGTGTGTATCAAAATGTAGAAGAGTCAAGTAATCCAGTTAAAACTTCACGAGGAGTATAGAAACAGCTTTATTCAGTAAAAAGTAGTTTGTGGTGCATCGACTTGTGTTCTGGTGTGGAAATAGAAATCAGAGTGTAGCCTCTACTCAAAATTCTGCTTATCTGTCCTGCAGTAAAATAGAAAATACATACTTTCCATTGATGGCCACAAGTACAAATCACTCGTAGCATGAGTTTGAACTTGAAGGACCATACTGGAGACCTGTCTGGGATGACTACTTTGCATCAGAGTAGATAACACTGACTATCAGGGGTACCTAAACCTTTTAAGCAAAGGGCCGGTTCACGGTCCCTCACACTGGAAGGACAGGAGATGGGACGGGATGGTTATAGTTTGAAAAATATGCACACTGCAGATATCTTATTTGTAGTGCAAAAAAATAAGAAAGAACAATAGGCTTTAGGCTCATGGTTTAGGATTGTTGTTGTGTGCCTTCAAGTCATTTCAGACTTAGGACCACCCTAAGCGTAAAGTTTAGGGTGGGAGCTGGGTAAATGACCTTGGAGGGCCGCATCCAACTCACGGGCCTTTTTTGCGGGACCCCTCGACTTGATAGGCCATGGCTATTTTTCAAACAAAATTATTTTGTTTTGTTTGTTCCTTTGAAAACCTTAAAATGTTAAAAAGTGAAAAGGCATAGGAAAAATAATACATTTCACTATTTAGTATTATGTCCTAGCTAGATAAGCAAATTCTTTTTTCTTTCAAATGTAAAGGGTATAAGTCACACAAAGATCTTCCAACCATCTGTCCTCTTTTGCCATGTGCTATTCTAAGTAAAATTTGAATACAGAGCCATTTTGGTCTGGAATATCAGTATACAAAGACAGTTTAAAGTCCCTTAGAGACTGAGAGAATGATGATCATTTAGGGCCAAAGACAGGAGTGAAGATGTTGCCGGAAGACAAGAAGAGTAGATAATATTGGCAACATCTTCCCTTGTTTCTTTGTCTTTGCCAACCATTTCTGAACTTGTCACTACAGGTTTTGCATTTCTATGGCTGTTCTTGCACACAGACTACCTGTAAAGGTCTCTTTCTAGGTAGTTCACTCCAGGCTTCTGAGGAAGTAAACTTAGTCTACAAATCTTATGTTACCAATTTCATTTTCAGTCTCTAAGGTGCTACAAGATCCCTTTGCATAGTGATACGCACTTGTGTGCTGTCACGATGCACGGACTTGGCCGGCCCCTTAATCACACACACAGAGACAAAGTAAAGGCTATCTACTTTATTGAGTATAAAAACAGTTCCAAAGAATATAGTCCAATAGAATGATATAGTCCAAGAGGCTTGAAGTATCAATGTCCAAGATAACGTAGCAAATAGGCAAAAAGCTTGGCAAGGCTCCGCAAACAAATGCGGATCAGGAAACAGGGTAAGGCTCCGCAACCAATGCGGATCAGGAAACAAGGCAAGGCTCCGCAACCAATGCGGATCAGGAAACAAGGCACGGCAAGGCAAGGCTTGATGACCACGGCTAACTTAGCTTGTGGTCCCACTCCGCTTCACACCTATTCAGATGAGACGTGGCCGGAGCACTGAGGATTCGTTCCCACGGATCCTATACTTAATCCTTCGGCCGAGGTCCCCGACGCTCTAGGCTTCTGCGTCTCCAGTCGCTGCTCACGGACCTCGGCCGGTCTATGCTCTTTGACCATTCCCTTCTGCTAGACTCTATGTTTCGTCTCCTATCAAAGGTTCGGCCTTGTCTTTCCCCAGCTGTGTTGCTATCTCTCTGAGAGCTCTCCTCCCTAGCCGTTTCCCATGCGCCTTCTTCCATATCTTCCTCAGGAGGCTCCTGGGAAGATCTTCCTCCCGGATGTTCATAACTCCCCGAATCGCTATCTAACTGCACCTGGTTATCTGAATCATCCCTAGGACCAAAACACATTTCTTCCCAGGCCAGGCTCTCTGTGGGCGAAAGAGGCCCTTGCGGGGAAAGCTGCCCTTCGCCCCAGTCATCTAGCTCATCCTCTGAATCCTGTTCTAGCACAGCTGGTTCTAATGCTAATGGGACCCCAGGTCCTGTCCCCTGCCCTCCAGGCACAAACGAGAACTGCTGTGCTACATGTGCCTAGCTGATATCTTAGTGACCAATATCCCAAGATTTTAATAACAATAATAATATACTTTATTTATATCTCGGCCTATCTCCCGAAGGGGACTCAGGGCGGATCACAGAACACATACACAGCAAATATTCAATGCTGTTTAAACAGACAGGTCAAACAGACAGAGATATGTTGTGTCAGCATCCAACTTCTGCACCCTGGAGGTTGTGCTCAATTCTGGTCACAGGGGGGTGCTGTCGCTCCATTCTCTATGACAAAGAGCCATCACAGACATCTTCTTTCCTTTTGGCCACATGCATTTCTGATATTTCCTTTTATGGTGCCATAAAATACCTCCCCCACCTTAAGCAGTACCTAATTTCTCTACATACAGCTCTATGATGACAAGCCTTTTTAATCACAGACTTTCCTCCTGTTCTCTGATTGCTGGCTTTTTAATGGTGCTATAAAATACATCCTCGCTTAAGTGGCGCCTAATTTCTCTACTCATAGCTACAACTGTTTTCGAACTGCTAGGTGGAATGTACGCTAGGCTGACAGTCGGGTGCTCACCCATACTCGAGCTTTGAACTGGCAACCTTTCAGTCGGCTGATGATGATTTACCAGTTGTGCTATAGCCTAGCTCCTTAAAAATATGGATTTTAAATGCATATTTAAATTTTGACAGTATAGGGTAATATTTCAGGGTTACCTGAGCATATGCATGATCAGATTTATGCTTGACTTGGCTGGCATAAAAATGTACATTTATTTATTTGGCTTATTTCTTTGATATATACATACAGCATTGTTCCCCTAAAATGGAACCTCAAAAGCTTTTGTTTCATTCATACTCCACCCTCTTCCAGCACAGGGTCTCAATATAGCTTAAGTTATATGGGGAGGATACATACAAGACATCAGAAAACTTATACAAATTTTTGTCATGCAATTAAACAAGATATAGATTTAAAACCATTTCAAGAAGAGGTGTAAAAGGCCTTTGCAATCGATTTCTAATAGATCATTAAAACATTAATGTATTCACTTAGTGCAGGGGTGCTCACACTTTTTCAGCATGCGAGCTACTCTTAAAGCAACCAAGTCCAAAAGATCTACCTGCCCCCGCCGCTGTGCGCTCCTGCGCGCTCCTGCGGCGCGCTCTTGCCACTGCGTGTGCGCCGCCCACGCAGCGCTTCTTCCGCCTGCGGGGCATTGCAGGAAGGAGAAAGCACGAGGCGGGGCATCCAGAGGGAGTGATCCGCCCTGCCTGTCTCGCCGGCAACGGAGGCTGCACAGCTGCTTCTGGACGAGAGAGAGGCAGGGCGCTCCCTCCAGAGGCTCCACCTTGTGCTTCCTTCTTCCTGCAATGCCCCGCAGGCGAAAGAAGCACCGTGAGAGTAAAAGCCAGCAGCAGGAGTGCGCGTGCGCGCATGGCAGGAGCGCCCCATCTGGCTGGTGAGGCCCGAAGATCACCTGGAAGAGGATCGAGGATCTAGTAGCTCCCGAGCTACCTAATGAGCACCCCTGACTTAGTGGAAGAAGAATAACAAGGAGGGAGTCATCCTAGCCTCTTATGAAAAGGAATTCCAAAAATCACCTAGTCGAACACCACCTTGGGGAGCATGTAATGAGTTATTGGGTCCAACATTTATAATTTAGTTTTAAACAAGAATAAAGGCCATGAGGAATGCAAATGCACAAGTTGGACTTTCTCTCACTCTTTCACGTGCAGTAATTTAAAAGTTCTGATTGTTCTTTAGGATCCAGCTGAGTTTCTTAATCTATCTGGACCTCTTAATTACTTTTTCTCGTAATCTAAGCACACGGGGATGCTAAGGAAATAGTAACAAGGCGTTTCTGATTCATGTGTGTGGAGCAATGTGCACCTCCATGGATACCCAAGGCACTTCACATTTATACCAGGTCTAGCCAGCCAGCAGAGTCATGTTACGCTTCAATTGCCTAGTACTGCTGTTTTATGTTGCTGTATAATCCTAAATTTGGAAACGCTTTCTGTCTAAGATAATTTATCATGCTTGCCTGTCCAACCCAGTCCAAAACCCAGACTCTTGCACAAGAAGAATCAAGTTGGTACTATTTCTCATTGGTATTTTGAGATGTGTGGGTGAAATTATTGCAGGTCAAGCTCCATGCCAATCTGGTAAATTTCCATATTTCTCAGTAGCTTCTGAAAGAGGCCACATGCTAGGCGTTGTCTAATTCAGTTATTCTCTTGGTTTTGAGAGTTTTTTAAAAATGGAACCACAGCTGAGGCAGATAATGTGCCAGTTTAAATTTCTATGTGTGTGTTAAGTGTTCTTTAAAGGCTGTCCTTGGCTGCTCCTGCAGTTGGCTTAATAGGTTTGATCCCTACCTTCTACTGTAAACAAGTTAATGTTCAATGAAATGAGAGCAGTTCTCCTATTAATGGTGTGAGGTCTGCGTTTTGCAATAAGCACATAACTTCCTGCTGTTGAAACTGTTTTTCCAGAAAGGGATCTCTATGCTTGTGCATCTGTTTGAATTTGAGGTTGGGGGGAAGTCGTGGTGGTAAAGAGCGTGGCCACAGTTTTACAAAAACTGCAACCTTGCTTCTGAAATTCTTCAGTCACAGTCTCTTTGGAGTCAAAAGAAGAAAGTGAATCAGCAAAATGGTGTTGCATTTCTGAAGCCAAGCACAGAGAACATAGGCATAGTAATGATGATTACCATAGTCCCTCATTTCATTTTTGATTTTGATACTTTTCAGTCTTCAGATCCACACTGTTTTCTTCATCGTCATAAAGTACAGGGATACCTCAGTTCACAACCTCGATGTCTTCCTGTGCAAAATTTTAAACAGAAGTTTTGGTTCTAGAGCAGAAATGATGTGGAAAGAATAAGGATAAGCTCTACCACCTTCCCAAAAGCAATAACTTTTAGCAAACTTTATCCAAAACTAATAATATGGATATGAGAAATGAAAAACCAGCTGAAGTAAGTCCTGAATAACTAAACAATTTTTCCAATCTTTGTGAGACCACTTTAAAGCTTCCATTTTTGTGGCCAAATTTTTGGTTCAATGTTCTTCAAAAAACCAAAAGAAAACAAGCAAAACCTGGTGGGGTATGGGGAGCTAGTCAGGCAGACTTACCTGTTCTCCCCCCTTTCCATTGTATGTAATGCTCAGCTCCAGATTCTGGTGAAAGCTGCTATGTTGAAGGCAGAGAAATCTACATTATTATTGTCTAGGGTTGCATGGTTGCACCTTTTCACTTATCTCATTCCCTTGCACACTGTTTACAGACTGGCCATGATTACAATAGTTTACTGCCAGATAAGTGCCATTTTAATTGAGTTTTAAATTGTTGTTTTATATGCTTATTTGCTTTATTTTAATTCATTTTATACTGAATTTTATTTTATGCTCTAATTTTTGGCAGTTTTGTGCCGTGTGTAAGCTGCCCCGACTCCCTTTGGGGAGATGGTGGTGGGATCCAAGAATAAAGATGTTGCTGTTGTTGTTATTATTATTATTATTGGGTTAAATCTTGCTCTCCCTTACCTTAAGTTTGATTGCATTGTTTCCCGCAGACACGCTGATACAGCCAAACATTGAAAATCTGGGTTTTTTCCAGCTCTCCTTCATTAAAGGGAATACTACAAACAAGAGCTTCTTTGTGAGAGGCTTTGTTAACTGAGGTATACCTGTGTACATGGCTCTGGTGTTGGTTTTCATTCATTTTTCAAGCTCAAAGCAAAAAAGATGTGAAAGCCTAGTTTATGTTACAAAAATATATAGGGTTCTAGTATTAGTGTCTTCATAAATTTCATCAGTGCTTTATTAACAACACTTAGTAATTTTTGCTGCTGTTCTTCTTTGTTTTTCTAAATGTACTTTGATTTGCTGAGAGTTAAACCAGGGCCAACCTGTGAGGTCTTCTTGGCAAGATTTGTTTAAATGAAGTTTGCCTGTGCTTTTTCCTGTGACTTGA
The DNA here is from genome assembly GCA_030556195.1 of Anolis apletophallus. Lineage (NCBI taxonomy): Eukaryota > Metazoa > Chordata > Lepidosauria > Squamata > Anolidae > Anolis > Anolis apletophallus. The sequence continues at coordinate 26,521,379 of JARBWK010000001.1, forward strand.
AGTATGACCTTACTGAGTTCATGCAGTGTGTTCACTTACTTGGGCAGAGAAGGGGACATGGAAAGTGAGAGGTGGATGCACATATCTGTTTACTTATCCAAGTGGAAGTGATGTGGTGGGGAAAGATGGAGAAGAGGGAGGGTGTACACATGTGTTCACTTGCATGGCTAGGGGGCAATGGGGAGAGGATGGGATGTGGGGCACATGAGGAGGGAAATAATAATAATATAATTATTACGGAGGGCCAATCCAAGAACAAGGTATTAGAACAAAAGCCATCAAAGCCCAAATTGAAATGACAAAGACAGATCCCAAGTGTAGATTCTGCAAGGAAGCAGATGAAATGATAGATCACATCCTCAGCTGCTGCAAGAAGATCACACAGACAGACTACAAGCAGAGGCATATCACCTTTGCTCAGATGATCCATTGGCACTTGTGCCACAAATACCATCTGCCTGTGACAAAGAACTGGTGGGATCACAAGCCTGAAAAAAGCTATAGAAAATGAACATGTGAAACTACTCTGGGACTTCCGAATTTAGACTGACAGAGTTTTGGAGCACAATACACCTGACTGCACGATCGTGTTAAAAAACCAAGTATGGATTGTCGATGTTGCAATCCCAGGTGACAGCAGGATTGAAGAGAATCAACTGGAAAAGGTGACACAATAGAAGGATTTAAAGATTGAACTGCAAAGACTCTGGCAGAAGCCAGTAAAAGTGGTCCCAGTGATGATTGGCACACTGGGTGCAGTGTCTAAAGACCTTGGCCTGCACTTAAACACAATCGTTGCTGACAAAATTACCATCTGTCAGCTGCAAAAGGCAACCCTGCTGAGATCTGCACATTATTCGCTGATACATCACATAGTCCTAGACCACGGGCCCTCAAACTGTTTAGTCCAACGCCCTTCTATCTTCATGCAGCAGAAGCACAAATAAAGCACCCCTGACGGATGGCTACCCAGTCTCAATAATAGTAGTAGTAATAACAACAACACTAATGAAGAAGCTTGTAAGAGACTCCAAGGGTCATCTAGTCCCTTCTGTCTTTCCCTCTCCCCCCCCCCCTTTGCGGTGCGTAAGCTTTCCTCAGGGGCAGCGGCGGCGACAGAGGAGGAGGGAGCCCCAGCGGCAGACTTTTCCACAGCCTTACTCTCCTTCTCCCTTGTCCCATGCGTGGCCACGTGGGTGGGGGCACCGTCAGGAGGAGGAGGCAGAAAAGCCGCACGTGGGGGAAGGGGGAGGGAAAGGCGCACTCCTCTCCCTTTGCTCTCTCGCCCCCCGCGCACCTTCCTCGGCAGCAGCAGTGGTAAAGGCGTGCACGGGGCATGGGAGAGGGAAAGGCGTGCACCTTTCTCTTCTCCCTCACACGCCTTTCCTACCTCCGCCACCGAGGAAGGCTCTCTCCTCCTCTGCTGTTGCTGCTGCCGCCGAGGAAGGCTTTCCATTCTCCTCCCTCGTTCCGTGCGAGGTTTCCTCGGCAGAAGAGGGAGCCGTGGCCGTGGGGCTTGTCCGTGGGCTCCCCACCACCCCCTTGGATCGCTCCACCGCCCTCAGGAGGCGGTAGCACCCACTTTGGGAATGACGGGTTTAAACAAAGGGCCAAGTCACAATCCCTTAAACTGTTGGAGGGCTGGATTATAATTTGAAAAAAGAAACATGAATGAATTCCTGTGCACACTGTAGTGCAAAAAACACTTAAAAACACTACAATAATTAAAATGAAGAACAATTTTAACAAATATAAACTTATTAGTATTTCAATGGGAAGTGTGCGCCTGCTTTTGGCTGATGAGATATGATTGTTGTTGTTGTTGTTGTTGTTGTTGTTGTGTGCTTTCAAGTAATTTCAGACTTAGGTTGACCCTGAGCGAGGGCCGGATAAATGACCCTGGAGGGCCGTATCCGGCCCCCGGGCCTTAGTTTGAGGACCGCTGTCCTAGACACTTGGGAAGTGTCCAACATGTGATCCGATACAACAGCCAGCAGTGTGATCTTGTTTGCTATTATTTATTTCCTGCATTTCTAACCCGCCTTTCTCACTCTCGCAGGGGGACTCAGGGCGGCCTCACAGCAAGCATGATCGGTGCTTTCACATAAACATTCAATTGCGATGGACTTATCTTGTTGAGTTTCTAATAATAATAATAATAATAATTTCTATCATCATCATCATCTACCTCTCCTTAGAACTTGAGGCAGGGCACAACATATTCAAAACACACAGATAAAGAACAATACAATTAAAATACATAGAACAAAGATTAAAAGAGATTGTGGACATTCACTCACTTGGGCAGGGAGTGTGGAAGGGGATGGGACATGGGGAGCATGAGGAGGGAAGATGTGTGCATTCTTTCAGTTGCTCATGTGGAGGAAGGAATGGTATGTGGGGAGGGCAAGGAGGGAGAGAGGGTGGTGTGTAGGTCTTCAGGGTGGACAGAGGGAGTGGGATAGTGAGAGGGAGAATGAGAGCCCTGGGGTGGGCAGGGAGGAAGGATTGTGGAGGAGGGCAAACACAGCAGGAAGGGGCCATGTCTTTATGCCAGGTTGTTAAAGAATTTAGAAGAATGACCTAAAATGGGTATGAGAGTCTAGGAGGTATTCTCACTTTGTTTGATGTGATGCATCCAATTGTTCAACTTGGAATGTATCAGTTTCACTACTAAACCATAGTTTCGGAGCTTGAGTTTTAAGTTCTTAGGTTGATACCCAGATATTTAAAGCCAGAAACATGTCAGTATCAGAACCTGTTGTGCTCTTTAGTTTGGATTGAATTTAAATGGAAATGCTTAAACAAATAACTTTGATTTTGCAAAATTGATTTTTAAGTCTACATACACTCCATGTATGGCTTCATGTAAGCCGCCCCGGGTCCGTGTTGGGGAGATGGTGGTGAGGTATAAATAAGGTTTATTATTATATTATTATTACACTTCAAAGCAAATTAGAATGTTCCTAGTTCTTAAAAGGGAGATTTTGATTCTGTTATGCAAAGAGGTATGTCATCTGCAGAAAGATGAACAACATGGAATTGTGAGTTAATATATATGCCTTTGGTATTTGTGCAGATTTATCTCTGCCAGGGGGCTCCACTGCTATTGGGAAAAGGAGACAGTGGTCATGATTAATCAGAGCTCCTAGAGAGGGAAAACAGTATTGACATGTTTCTGTGTACAAAGGCTATATGGTATGTTACAACTATGTACTATTTATTTATTTACCTTATTTATATCCCCCTTTCTCTACTCCAAGGGGGATTCAAGGTAGCTTGCAATCGCACCTTCATGGTGCCTTAAAACATAACACATCAGTTAAAACATAAGTTAAACATTAAAACAAAATAAGCAGAATCAAAAAAATACATTTCAGTGATTTTCAATAATTATGTGTTATTGCAGCAGTAAAATATGTTCACAATTGTTTGTATTTTGTTCCCACTAGTGTAAATTGCATTTTTGGGATGGTTGGAATTGATCCCCCCCCCCCCCACACACACACACACAGCTTAGGTTCAAAATATCTTTTCAATTGAAAGCCAGTTGAAAGACTGGGCAACGCAGGTAAACCAGAATAGCTTAAAAATAAAGTATGGGAGCATTTTTCAAACGTTCATAAGCATACCGGTTCAATGCTTATTGAATACAGTGAAGTGGGTATGTCGAGATATAGATATGGTTTCCATATTTGTGTAACTGAGCCGCCATCAATTTCTTGCCTTGCCTCTTTATGCCAAGCGAGAGCCCCCCAGCCCTGCCTGTTGTATTTTTCCTTCCTTCCATCAGGTTCCATCAGTGACATGGTTCTTGCTCAATACCGTATATTCCATCATGTTGTAGGTACAGCTCATGTAAAATATGAATGTGTGTGCAGACTAACCAGTTTGAGTGTCAAGGTAACACATTCAGCAAGTCCATTCTTCCCCATGTCCATATGCAGCCATGATCCAATTTGACAGGACTTGTCATGATCCATGTAATAGCATACCAATTGGATATCTGTGAAGATGCTCACACAGCTAATTTCTGGGGAGCAGAAGCACCGGGAGGCTGTTATGTGCCCTTCATGCTTGTGGGCTTGCCAGAGGTATCAGTCCAGCTTCTTTGGAAAGATAAATGCTTCTGGTCTGTTCTAAAATGTCTATGGTTATAATCCATAACCGATTTTAAGAGTAAGGGTTTCCTGGTTTTTAGCCAAGTATGCTTTGTGTTCCCCTTGCATGGACTGGATGGCCCTTACGATCTCTCCCAGCTCAATGATTTTGTGATTCTGAATGGGTTAGAAAGAATATTTGAGTGGGGTGTTGTGGTCTAGCAGCATTTTCTCCTGACATTTTGCTTCCATCTATGGCTGGCATCTTCAGAGGATCTGATGGTAGTAAGATGCTAACCACAGATGCTGCTAGAACACGGCCATACAGCCCAGAAACTACACAACATCCTAGCCTTTGACAATGCAATATTTGGGAGTATTGGGAGTGGTGGGGAATAGAAGCGCACCCCCAATGATCATAACTTGCCTTAGTTGACTCTGTTCCCTCTGTATTGCAGAAAAATACAGGATGTTCTGTTTGGTGGCCTATAGGAAGAGAAAAACAAAAAACCCTTTCTTTTGGACTCATGACCTTGAATTTATTTTACGTACTTCAGTTTTCTTGTTCTGTGCAAGGAGTGCCTAATACAGGTTTGTTGCCATGAGTCTTTCATTACCAGTCTGTTTGCCTGGGCAGCAACAAGTGCCAGCCACTCCTGCCTATTTCCCATGAAATCAATGTAAAAAGCCTTATTCTCATGAATATACTTTTGGAGAATATTCCAGGAAATATCTCTAAGAATGTTGAGAATGTCATCTCGAAGGTTTGTTCAGTGTTTGTTTCTTCTTCGTTGAATCATAGCTTCCTGTTTGAATTAAAATAAGGGGAGGGAAAAGACTATAGAAAATGAGGACAACAGAGAGAAAGAGGATGCATTTTACAATAGTGGTTAATAGCTTTTACAGTTAAAACACATGTTTTCACATATTTCTGAGAATAGTCTCATTTCACACCACTAGTGATGATTAAGCATAACTAACTTAGTTTAGATGCAACCCACTATGAATAACCTTGTATAATCTAGAATTGATTGTTTCTTAATTACATCATGGTGAGGTAAAACCATTGAGCTGCTGAACTTGCTGACCAAAAGGTTGGTGGTTCAAGTCTGGGGAGCGGGGTGAGCTCCCACTGTTAGCCCCAGCTTCTGCCAACCTAGCAGTTTGAAAACATGCATATGTAAGTAGATCAATAGGTACCGCTCTGGCAGGAAAGTAATGGTGCTCCATGCAGTCATGCCAGCCACATGACCTTGGAGGCGTCTGTGGACAATGCCAGCTCTTTGGCTTAGAAATGGAGATGAGCACCACCTCCTCGAGTCGGACACAACTACACTTAATGTCAAGGGAAAACATTTATCTTTAATTATAGTTCTCATTCCCCATGATCCTTTAGTATAAATTGATACCAAAGCTTTCGCTTCAATCAGCCATCTAGAATACTGTCGGCCCTACATGTTTGCTGAGGTTAGAGGACAGGTACAAAAGTAGAATATCAGTGAATAAAATAACTGCTATTCTGAGAAAACATCTGACCAGAAATCTCTAGCAGAAGTTGACCATAAAGTTGTGCTGGAAGAGCTAAACATTCCTAGAGCAGTGTTCAATATTCAAATCTGCAAAAGTCAAACTTGAAACTGTAGAGAAGGGGTGCTCACACTTTTTCAGCATGCGAGCTACTTATAAAACAACCAAGTCAAAATGATCTACCTACCCACTACAAAAATGTGAAATATATAACAAAATATCTGCTTTGAACTAGGTTTTCTTAGTCCACACTGCCATATAATCTGATTCAAAGCAGATAACATGGGATTTTATTCAACTGTGTGGAAAGGACCTCAGATAACCCAGGGCCCTTCCACACATCCTATTTTACAGTTGACACACACAAACTGATTTCTTACTACTGGACGAATTGACTGAGCCTTCCTCCCGCCCTTCCTGTGATCTACCAGGACGCCCTACCAGTAGATCGCAATCTACCTAATGAGCACCTCAGCTGTAGAGGGCTGACTGTAGAAAGTGAAGAGGGTTCCTTTGTAATCCGTACTGATGGGTTTTCTTTTCCTTCCTTCAGGGAAACCAAGCCAGAGATGTCCGACAAGATGTCAAGCTTCCTGCACATTGGAGACATCTGTTCTTTGTACGCGGAAGGTTCGACAAATGGATTTATCAGCACTTTGGGGTAAGGGTGGCAATTTCCGTATGCTGCAGGGAATGCTTTATGAGCTTGCAGTGGAGAAAGATGGGACTAGTCATCTAGAAGTGGATGCTGTCGTCCTGTGTTTAACAGTACTGGGTGTCTCTTTTTTCCCCACAGCTATAAATCCTGGGTTAAGAAGTTTCCCAGGTGAGTGCATCTATTTTAGCAGACGAAACATTTCATTTAACAATCCAATGGCTCCTTCAACGCGAGAGTTTTCATCTCCATTCCGCTGCTGCCAAGGGCAGTCTTGGAGAAATAATGGAAGCGGGAGCGGTGCGGTTTATTATCTGGTTGAAAAACTTGCAATGAAGACTGGAGAAGAACCAGCAACACATCAGTGCCTTCTGTTACTTAGAAGGGATTCTTGTGACTGTGAAAATTGAGAAGGGAATGAAGCAAAGTAGCTTATCAGTACTTATCAATAGAAACAATTAATAAAAGTAGAGGCTAGGATAGTTGGAGACTTTTTCATCTCGTGATGTTGGAGCTTGGATGAAGAAACTAGGTTAAACTAAAGCACTCAGTGAATACTGATATAGTGGGTACTAATCGGGAGTCTTTTAAAAATGTCAAGTCAGTTCTAAATATAAGGCACGTTAAATTGTTCTCTGTATCTTAGGAATTTGTTAAGCAAGTTTGAGGTCAAAACTAGTCTTGGGTATTTGGCTGAGTTTAGTTGTTACACTAAACTAAGAACCCTGCTGAGGCCCTTCAAAGGTTTTTGGACTGCAATTCAATCATTTTCTATTATGGGTCATGCTAATTGGAGCTGATGGGAATCAGTTTTCTACATCTGGAGAGCCACGTTTTTCATCCCATGTTAAGCTGCTTTTATGCATGATGAGAATTCATATTCATGCATCCCATTCTCCCTCTAGAAAGGCAGTGAAAAGACATTTGGAAACATCTATTTCAGTGGTTCTCAACCTGTGGGTCCCCAGATGTTTTGGCTTTCAACTCCCAGAAATCCTAACAGCCGGTAAACTGGCTGGGATTTTTGGGAGTTATAGGCCACAACACCCAGGGACCCACAAGTTGAGAATCACTTGCGGCTACATTAACACCTCAAAGTTTACGAACTTCTGGAGATATATACACAAGGAAACCCAAACCATATTAAATAAAAAATTCCCGATGAAACCCAAATATTACCTCTTGGGGTTAACCGATAAAGACATGATACTTGATAAAAATGAGACATATTGTTTATATATATGTCTACGGCTGCATGAACAGTCTATGCCAGATACTGGAAAACAGACCAATTTCTTCAAATAGAACAATGGATAGACAAACTTTATGAAATAAAGGATATGGACAGATTGAGTTTTTTTTATTAAGAACCCTAATAGAAAAATATACCGTATTTTTCGCTCCATAAGACGCACCTGCTGATAAGACGCACCTAGATTTTAGAGGAGGAAAATAGGAAAAAAAATATTTTCGCTCCCCCTCTAAAATCTAGGTAAGTCTTATCAGCAGGTGCGTCTTCTCAGAGGGCTCGCTGGTTCGCTCGCCCTCTTCCTCCTTTTCCTTCCCCCACCCTTTCCTTGAGGGAAGAAAAGGTGGGGAAGGGAAAAGAGGCAGAGGGCGGAGCGAACCGCGTCGCGTCAGCTCTGACGCGACGCGGCCGCCCTCCGCCTCCTTTTCCTTCCTTCCGCCCTTTCCTTGAGGGCGGGGGGAAGGAAAAGGAGGCAGAGGGAGAGCGAACCGCGTCGCATCAGCTGTGACGCGGTTCGCTTCGCCTCCTTTTCCTTCCCTCCACCCTTTCCTTGAGGGCGGGGGGAAGGAAAAGGAGGCAGAGGGAGAGCGAACTGCGTCGCGTCAGCTCTGACGCGCCGCGGTTCGCTCCGCCTCCGCCTCCTTTTCCTTCCCTCCGCCCTTTCCTTGAGGGCGGGGGGAAGGAAAAAAGAGGCAGAGGGAGAGCGAACCGCGTAGCCTCCCCACTGACGCGACCCCGTTCGCTCCGCCCCTGCCTCCTTTTCCTTCCTCCGCCCTTTCCTCGAGGGAAGCAAAGGTGGGGAAGGAAAAGGAGGCAGAGGGCGAGCGAACCAGCGTCCCTCCGCCGCCGCAACGGACCACAGAAGAGGAGAGGCAGCGACAGGGTAAGTATATCGCCGCCCTCCCTCTGCTCCAGCGCCTCCCCCCCCCCCCGGCCTGCGTCTTCGCTTTATAAGACGCAGCTGATTTTTCATCCCACTTTGGGAGGAAAAAAACTGCGTCTTATGGTGCGAAAAATACGGTAATCAAAATTGAACATACAGATTAAAAATAAAAAAGACAAAAATAAGTTGAAATTAACAGACTAAGAAAATAATAAATCCACAAAGAAGACGAATGGAAGTCAACATGTTTATATACTTTCTTTTCTCACTTTTTAAAATTGGTACTTTTCCCCTTCCCACATTGACACTCACCCCTCCTCCCTTCTTGCCTCCAACCCTTTCATCTTTTTTTCCTTTTTTATTTCATGATCTTACATTCCAATTTTTTTGGATCACAACCCTTATTTCAAAAAGCAATAAACACATTTTTTTTTAAAAAAAGATCTCAAAGGTTTTAATAATTTCATCTCTTCCATGAGTTTGGATCGCTTCTCATATGTGAACAATATATACCAGTACTAAGAAAACCCTCTAATCAGGACAGTATATAAAGAGCAACACTCAAAACGGGAATTCCTGACAGGAAACAATCAGGGACAGCTTACACTTCCCAACAAAGGATTCCACAAGCCAGGAAACAGCCAGGCTTTGAACTTGTAAGGCCATTCAGTGCTAATCCAGGTGGTCAGTTGCAACATTCATGCCACCTCAGACAGATAAGAGTTGTTTCTCCCATCCTGGACTCTATTCTACAGATCTATAAACCTCACTTGCCTAGTTTCCAACAGACCTTACAGCCTCTGAGGATGCCTGCCATAGATGTGGGCGAAATTTCAGGAGAGAATGATTCTGGAACATGGCCATAACAGCCCGGAAAACTCACAGCAACCCAGTGATTCCAGCCATGAAAGCCTTCGACAACACAATATATAAATGTTTATGCACTGAAATAAGTACAGAATGTGTATAACAATTTCCTGGACCAGTCAGCTGCCATGATTCACACATTTTTGAACAAATTACAGGCAAAAAAGAATTGTGCTGAAAGTGCATATATTTGGAGTGTACAAAAAATATTTCTGTGTTACAAGGTCTTTGGATTGCTGTACCCGCCATCATCCAGACCATATGTAGACTAGAACTGGCTTTGCTGGCTTGAGGATTCTGTCATTCTTTGAAAACAACATCAATGAACAAAAAACCTCCCCAATACACAGCTTCCAAGTTCTGCTATAGGTTCAGCTTGTAATACTAGTTAAGAACAGCCATGAGCCATGTCAAAGTTTTCATGGAGTGTTCACTTTCTATTACTGGAATTCTCTGCTTTGTTTGCTTCCATTGCAAGTGTCTATTTCAGCTTACATCCTCACTTTTGCTTTCCCTCCCAGCATTGCCTCAGCCTCTCTCAATCTGAGCGAAGTACAGCTTTGATGCATGCAGATGGATGCAATGCCCTTTAGACCAACTTCACTTTTAGGTTAAAGAAAATCCATCTGGATTGATTGAGCTGGGCTTCCCTGCAGGCAGCTGGGATTGGAAAGAGAGAAATGTGCTCGCTTCAGGTGGACCAAAGGAGAGCTGGAGTCAAGTGAACACAGGCTGCTTTGCATCTGAGGCAACAGTCGTAATCTACAAAAGCTTATGCTTCATTCTTTCAATCAGTCTCATGTTACAAGGCCCCTTTGCATACTAATATTCCAGAAGCAATTGTGCATACTAATATTCCAGAAGGCAGGGGTCCTCAAACTAAGGCCCGGGGGCCAGATACCCTCCAAGGTCATTTACCCGGCCCTTGCTCAGGGTCAGTCTAGATCTGAAACTACTTGAAAGCACACAACAACAATAATCCTATCTCATCAGCCAAAAGCAGGCCCACACTTCCAATTGAAATACTAAGGCGTTTATATTTGTTGAAATTGTTCTTTGTTTTAATTATTGTATTGTTTTAAAGTGATAAGATATGTGCAGTGTGCATAGGAATTCATTCATGGTTTTTTCCTCCAAATTATAATCCAGCCCTCCAGCAGTTTGAGGGACTGTGAACTAGCCCTCTGTTTAAAAAGTGTGAGGACCCCTGGGAAGAAAAAGCTATTAGAAAAGCGAAAGGAAATAGTTATTGAAGCTGCAGCTTCATTATGTATTTTTAAAATCAAAAACAGATACATCAAATAACCATATTTGCTAGGAATAGTCTCCTAAATACCTAAGGTGTAATCAAACCAATGAGTGGTCTCATAGAATCACAGAATCATAGAGTTGGAAGAGACCTCATGGGCCATCCAGTTCAACCCCCTGCCAAGAAGCAGGAAAGTCACATTCAAAGCACCCCTGACAGATGGCCATCCAGCCTCTGTTTAAAAGCCTCCAAAGAAGGAACCCCCACCACACTGAAGAAGAGTCGTCGTTTCATTTCTGCTAGCAAAACAACTTTAGTTTCGGTTTTTGTTATTGTTAAACCTGCTTGTTGAAGATTAAATCACTGTGAAATAGGTCTTGAATCAAGATTTCACTTTTTAGGTATATTCAAAGAGCTAGGTTCATGTGTTTTAGTGTGTCAGAGCTCTTCTGGCAGGTCATTCCTGGCAACTGCTATGTCAACTGAAGCTGATAGTAAGCACTCCCGGTTGTCATATCTATCTGGGCTGTCATTCGGAGCGACGAACCCAAAAACGCCTCCAAGCTGTGAACACAGTCTTTCAGGGGTATTGTAACCCCATTCACAAATGATTGACCTATCTCCAACTCCAGGTTAGAAAACTTAATAAAAAGCACCTCTGTTTTTTTCTGGACTTAGTTTTAACTTTTTTCCCCTTGCCTCCAGTCTTTTATCTCAAGTCATTTATTTAGAGGGGACACGTTATTCTTAGCTAATACTATTTTTGAAGCATGGAGCATCCAACCCCATGCCTCTGGATGATTTCCGGAAGATTTACTGTTGGTCTTTAGTTGTTTAAATCCAGAAGGACCAGAGAGGGTTTGTAAAGAAGAGATTGTGCCACCACTTCATTTAAAAAAGAAGAAAAACTTCCCTCTCAAAGAGATATATTAATAATACATTGCAGCTGAGATGTAGCTGTTATCTCTGCCCTGGATGACTAGCCAAGGACAGGAATTGATTTTCTTCTTGACTGGGCCTAACAGGTTGTCCACCTCAGCAATAATCACCAAATGAAACTAATCCTACTCAATGAGTTGTTTGAGTAGGATTAATTTATGCTAACTTCTGTTGTAATTATAGCATTTAAGTCAGCTCTTACCTGAGACATTTTGCTTGTGAAATTATTGTTAAAAGCATCACAGTGAACTGCAGAAAGCCCTGGAATTGGGGAAGGTACCCGAGTTAGATCCCACACTGCCTTGAATAGTTCATAGAAGCTTTTGTGTTGCATGTATCGGAACACATATTTACTATATTGTGCCTACTTGGAATTAAGTTCAGTTTTGCACTTTCTGCATTCCAGTCATTGTTTCATTCCCCTGAGGTCTTCCGTATACCAAGAGTAATTGTGTCTGTCAAGACCAGGGCTTCAACAAGATCATTGGGGATATCATCCGTAACATCCACTGAGGCTTTCTAGAAACTAAAGGATCCAATACTCTTCCGAACTAACCATCACGACAGGTCTACCACCCCCTGCAGCAACAGAGAACAACTATGATGTCAGCTCTGATCAGAAAATGACCAGTCCATGACAATTCAGAGGAATTAACAACTTCCTCCCATAGATCCATCTGCTTAAAACTGAAAACATTGTCAAGGATGTAGTGTATTGGGTGTGCGCGCTCATACTAGTTGTGATAGGTCCATGTTTATTATGGATACCATGCACTCCTGAGCTGCACTTGACAGACTGGCCTTAAATGGGATGTTGAAGTTGGCCAAGACCAAAAGTTTGGGTGCCTCCAGTACAAACTGAGACCGGTTCTGTGAACTTGATCAGGAAGTCTGATAAATAGGGGGATGGATGATATAATTACAAAATCCCCTGTCTATCCTGATTTTCATTCTCAGATATACACATTCAATAGGGGTGTGCACAATATTGTTTTGGTGTTCTGAATTTCGGGCATTTGGCTTCTGAAACCCTGGAAATGAGCTTGGTGGGAAGCATCCGAAGCATTAGCTGATATGGATCACAGCAGCCAAATCTTTTCGGCTAATGGAATTGAACAGCACTCAATATGGCAGAGGCAGAGCATGGACACCCTTGCAAATCAGGCAAGCTGTGGCTCCTCTTCTTTCTTTCTGGGCAGCTTCCCTTTCCAAAGGCCCCCTTCCCCCAGTGCCTGCTTGAGGCAAATGAGAACTCCCTTTCTCAGCAGCACTTTGTGCGGCGTGGGCATTGAAGAAGCTTCTGTGCATGATGGGAGTTGAGGTTTCTCTCTGTGTTTCTAACTTTTTTTCTCAGCCAACCAGAGGCCTGGTTGACTGTGTCAATTGTCCTCCCCTCTTGTGGCATGCGCTTGGGACTTCAATTCCCGGAATCCCCTTTAGTGGCTTAAAAAAAATGCTATGGTAAAATTTCTACAAAATTCCCAAAAATCAGTGGATTGGTGAAACATTCTGAAACATCGCAAGTGGGCAATTGTAAATGTGGCCTACAACTGAGTCAAGCTTTATGCTGATAGGCCTATAAAAGACTGAGAAATGAGTGTCTACAGTTTCCCCATTGTCACCAATGGACCTATTCTTACAGGACTGAAAATGGACCACCCTATTTTGGGAAATAGAATTTGGGTGGGGAGTGGGAAAAAATGACACAGGTTTTTGCCTAGTTGCACACTTCTAACATTCAGTGTGATTTGATATAGATAATTATTATTTCAGTGGAGAGCTGCTGCATTGAAATGATAACTTAGATTTTAAAATTCAAAATGTGTGGTCTTCAAAAAAGTTATCAGCTAAAAAATATGTGTGCATAATTTTGTTTTTAAAAAACTCCAAAACACCAAAATGAGATTTAGTATGTCAACTGACCAAAACCTAATGCTAAAAATAATACAGTGTAAAATCTATTCAGTCCTGCATTACGACTTTAACAGTTACTGAACCAGGTGGAAGCAACTCACAAATGATGATATTTGTGAGACCAAATATGGACAAAGATGATATTTTGTTAACTAAAATAAATATGCTTGTTAGATGATGGCTTTTTCCTTACTTGAAACCATCCTTCTCTTTTTCCTAAATACAGTGTTCTGGAGATTTTGGTTACTGGTTTGTAATTGGCCTAATTGTCTCTTGAGCACAATGCATGCTGTGCCGTCTTCTGTTGGCCCAGAATAATTCTCCCTTGCCTGTGATCTAATTCTGGAACACAATTCATCTTTTGAGCCATTAGAATTGTTTAGTTGTGCCCTGTATGATTTTTAATAGACAGTTTCTGAACTTTGGAAAATGGGGGTGGGGGTGCTTCTTGCTTTTTATGGCCACTTTCTACTTGTTGCTGATGTTTTGCAATGTTTAGGAGAAAGGCTACTGAATGCAAAGGCAATTTCAGCATTTCAACACATTGAAGAGATGAAAGAAACTGCATCAGTTGAAACCCCCTCTTGTGATTAACCATTAAAGCTGCTCACTCCTTCACTTGCCCTCCTGTATCCCCAGTTGGACATATCCGACATCCAGTGCTGGAATCTCTCCCTTCTTGCCTTTCTACATTTTGTTGTGTCACAGTCTAGAAGTAAAATGGATTTAATTGGCACAGTTATTATTAAATGCATATGAGATAGTCATATGCATCTCATAGCGGTCCCTCTTAAATCTGGAGTTTAGATCTAAGAACGACCAAGGAGCAATCCAAACAAGCCTGGGAACAGGTTATGCAGAAGCATCTACCAGTGTCTGATTTACTCCCCCCCCCCGCCTCCGAACATCCCCAACAACAATACTAAATCTAGTCTTTCAAAATGGGAAAATGACTCATTCACAATTCCACTTAGAGAAAGCCATCAAGCAAATCTGAATGACTGGATAAGGAGGATATTAGTCAAGAAAGCAGCCAAATTCTATCATTATTCTCAGTTTGAAGAGAAATGCCTATCTTGTAGCTGTTAAACATTTGGAACTGGTCAAAGCAGTACAGATTCACAGCCATAGTTCAGGATATCTTTGAATATACAGGAATTTAAAACAAAAAAATGAAGAAGTAAGCACTGAAAACACTCTGCTTTGAAAGTAAAATCTGTTTCTTATACATCTGCATTTTTGGCTAGTCTGGTGTTCTTTCCTTTCATATCTAGGAGGTCATGGAGAAACTTTGGATTGTTCTTGTGACCCCCAATAAAATGAAAAATCCATTCCTTCCTACAAGGTATGGCACTTTAAGGCCAGATGTTCATCATTTATGTTTTCTATGTGTTTTTAACAAGTATCCTCCTGTCACTTTCACAAGTAGCACTGAGAACTGTTGTATGAACTGTTTGACAGACACTATCAAAACGCATTCTGTCCTCCAAAATTTAAAGAGCTAAGTATGACTCTTAAATATGTTTAGATGGCTCTCTGGCCTTTAACATGAAGAGCAAACCCCTGTCAGCTTCAGTAGCATATGTAAGAACTACGTATATTAAGGATCCTGGCATACACCTAAAATATATCCTAGAATATCCTGAGCCCAGAAAGTATCCCAGACCATCTGATATCTGAGGCAGGCTCCTCGTCTTTCTTCACAACAACTCCTGAAAGTTTTTCATAATTCCCAGTTTGTAGGCATTTGGTAGGGTCAGAGGCAATGAGAAGCGTCACTTGATGATGGGAGTCAGTTGTAATTTTGGTGACAGTTTGTTCAAGGCTACACAAAACACTTGAGGGCTGCTTGATAACCACTGTTTTGTATCTGTGGACTCCATTTTATGGTTACAAGTAAAGGAAAGAGACATTTTGACACTGAAAGGACATCCTGCATGAAGACGATTCAGAACGAGTGAGAAAACTGGTCTGACTGTTTGCTGCCTTAGCAACCCTCCATCCTTCAAGGGCCTTGAGACACAAAAAAGAATGTAAAAGCCCCAGATTATCTGATCACTGGGCTGGAATTTGAATTTCTGGTTAACCAGACTTAGCAGCTTTCCAAGTCATTTGTGCTGCTCTTGATTAATTACTGTAAAGAAGTAAAACTACAGGGGTTTGTTTTGCAACCTGATAAACCGGTTTTCAAAAGTGTCATGTTCTGCAAGCTTTGTACATAACTCTGTATATTGTGTCATTTCTTTTTACAATCTTAGAGATGAAATCTCTTTTCTGCAGCTTGAATCCATTGCTCCGTGTCCTGGGATACATTTACATGGACATGTAACCCAAAAGAGGAGGGGGTGAACCATCTTTATGGTGGCTACATGATGCATGGAATCGATTCAGGATAATGTAGCCTTGAACTGTATCAACAAAAGTCACAGGCTGCTCCAAAGTTTCCCCAAAAATCTGGAGCAGATTGAGGCTTTTAGCTCATCTGAACAGTTAGGCCAGTTCTGAGACCGGCTACAATTTGCGTGGTCATTTCAGAAGGATCCTATGGTTGATGGTATCAGATGCCACCAAGAGGTCATGCAGAACTAACAGGGACCCTCTCCTTGTCCAGTTCTCTGTGTGGGTCATCTACCAAGAAAACTAAAGAAGTTCTTGCCTTATAGCCAGGGTTGAAATCAGATTGCAATGAATCTAGATAATCCACCTCACCTCTGAGGGTGCTTGCCATAGATGCAGGCAAAATGTCAGGAGGTAATGCCTCTAGAATATTTATTTATTTATTCGATTTTGTATACCGCTCCTCCCTGCAGGCTCAGGGCAGTTTACATACAGTCGGATTAAAATACACATAAAATACAAATAGAATGCACATAAAATAAATAAAATACAGATAAAACATTTGGTCAATTTAAGGGCATGGTCAGAGAGTCCGGAGGATTTAGTTAAAGGCAAGCTTAAACAGAGTTGTTTTACATGCCCTCCGGAAAGGAACTAGCTCCGCAATGTCACGAACATCATCCGGCAATGTATTCCACAATGCCAGGGGCACCGCGGAGAAGGCACGTTGTCTAGTCACAGAGAGGTGGCAGGAACAGACTGATGGAACTGTCAGGAGATTTTGCTCTTCTGGGCGTAGTGATCTCGGGGGAACGTACGGGGTGAGACGATCCCTCAGGTACACTGGCCCTAGACCAGTCTTTCTCAACCAGTGTGCCGTGGCACACTAGTGTGCCGTGACGGACCTCCTGCTGTGCCGCGAGAAACGCTCTCTGCCCCCCTTACTCCCCCCTCCTGCCGAACTCCTGCTGCTTGGGGGAGGAGGAGGAAGGGCCGGGCAGTGGCGAAGAAAAAGAAGAAGGGACCGGGGCGCCGCCTCCTTCGGCCGTTTCCCCAGCCAGCCTCCAATCCGCCATGACTCCCACCGTGACTCTCGCCCCTCGCTCGCTGAAGCCACGTGGAGGAGCCCCGCCCACTGAAGCCCGTCTACCGCTCATGCTCCTCTTCTGTAGGAGAGCTGAAGCTGGGAGGAGGGGGCGGGGCATGGTGCGGCCTGTAGGAGAGATGAAGCTGGGGGAGGGGGCGGGGCATGGCTCTGCCCCCTCCCCTGGCTTCGGCACTCCCAGCAGCTGCTCCAGCCTTGAGGGGACAGTGCCAAGCCAGCATTGTGCTGGCTCTGGCACCGCTGGCTTGGCACTGCCCCCCTCAAGGCTGGAGCAGCTGCTGGTGGAGGTGAAGCCGGGGTAGGGGTGGGGCATGGTGCAGCCTGGCTCCGCCCCTCCCGGCTTCGGCACTCCCAGCAGCTGCTCCCAGCAGGCCACCATCCCCAGCCGTTCTTTACTGTGTTAGAGTGTCATTTTGTGTCATTTTGGTTGGTGGTGTGCCCCCGGATTTTTTTTAATGTTAAAAGTGTGCCGCGGCTCAAAAAAGGTTGGGAAACACTGCCCTAGACCATGCAATGCCTTAAAGGTCAAAACCAGCACCTTGAAAACAATTCGGTACTCAACTGGCAACCAGTGCAACTGCTGCAAGATGGGAGTAATGTGCTCTCTTACTGGTGCTCCCACCAGTAATCTAGCAGCAGCATTTTGCACCATCTTGGGTTTCCGGATTGTTGACGGGAAGGCCAATGTAGTGGGCGTTAAAGTAATCTAGCCTCGAGATGACAGTTGCCTGGATTACCGTGGCCAGGTCGTCCCTGGATAGGTAAGGAGCCAGCCGCCTAGACTGTCGCAGATGGAAAAATGCTATTCTGCTGACCGTGGAGACCTGAGTCTCCATGGACAGCAGTGGGTCCAACTGGACCTCCAGACTTTTTACCAAGGATGACGAGCTTAGTTGTCCGCCATCCAGGGTAGGCAACCGGCACTCACCCATGTCAGGGCGACCCAACCACAGGATCTCCGTCTTCGATGGATTCACCTTCAACCGGCTGGAATGCAGCCATCCAGTCATGGCTTCAAGGCATTGATGGAAACAATTGGGTACGGTGTCCAGCCTGCCGTCAATTCTCAGCACCAGCTGGGTGTCATCAGCGTACTGATGACACTCCAGACCAAAGTCACAAACCAGCTGGGCCAGCGGACGCATGTAGATGTTAAACAATAAAGGGGAAAGGATAGCCCCCTGAGGGACCCCACAATTAAGTGGGAGTCTCCCGGAGGCTACCCCCCCTCCACACAATGTCCCCGATCTTGAAGGAAGGAGGCCACCCATTTAAGGGCAGTCCCCCTAAGTCCCGTCACGGCTAAACGGTGGATCAATAATACATTGTCTACTGTGTCAAACGCTGCTGTGAGATCTAACAACACGAGCGGGGCTGACCCGCCATGGTCCAGCTGGCAGCAAAGTTGGTCTGTAATGGC
Source organism: Anolis apletophallus (assembly GCA_030556195.1). NCBI lineage: Eukaryota > Metazoa > Chordata > Lepidosauria > Squamata > Anolidae > Anolis > Anolis apletophallus. Next base: position 26,539,624 of record JARBWK010000001.1, read on the forward strand.
GACAAGCACGGTCTCTGTCCCATGCCCAATATGGAAACCGGACTGGAAGGGATCAAGTCCAGCTGGCCATATAGCCCCAAAAAACCTACAACAATGCATCTCATCATTGAATCCCTGGAGCTGGGAGGCCACTATACACTACAGTACCTCGCCCACAAATGGAATGTTGAAACCTGCTGATAGTTTTACAGCCCAGTGTGATCCGGGGAGGGCCCTTTCATGGTTTTGAGAATTCTTCCTTGTTTAAATGAAGCATTGACTGCTCAGCCAGAGCCCTCTGTCTATTTTTAAATATATAAGTCAGGAAAGATAGAGATCTTACCCGCATGTGGTGACTCTCACCCCACCCATGAATTACTTCTATCTTGAGTTATAGAAATGGAAATATATTAACACTGGTCAAGCAAGGAGCGAAGTTGCTCATCTGCAGGAGCTATATTAGTTACAGCTTCCAAGTCAGAGTGGATCTCATCAATTTTATTTGCAAAGTACTGGGCAAGGTTTTCACAGTGAACTATCGAGTGGTGTAGATTCTCTTCTTGTGGGTCAATGAATACATGAAATAGTTGATTGGCACCTTCCAGGTGTTATGTTGCAGATAATGGTTTAGTATTGACCTTTAAACGGATTGGTAGGTACTGTACTCTTATGCTCTGTTGACTGCTCTGCCAGAAGCCAGCAAGCTAAGGGTATATGGGTACTGAGGGTAGCATCTAGCTGTTGGCATGTCCACTAATAGTTGGCTGGAAACTTTAGTCCTAATCAAACTACTTGAAAGAAAATATACATAGTGCATCCTTCTTCTTTCTGTGTTAATGATAATTTCCAGACGTATAATTCTTACTTTCTTTCATGGCTCATTTTACATTATCTCTTGAATATTTTTGGATACTTTTTGAATAGTTTTTATTCTGCGTGGTTAAATACTCAAGGGTGTTATTATCTTTTGAAATAATTGTGACAAAACTGCTTTTTAAATCTGTTACATTAACTGGGTTAATTGAACTTTGTAAAATTATTCTAATATGGGTGTTTTTAAACTTATAATTCTTCCTTTGCTGGTTTGTTGACAGCTGCTGTTTGTTGTTGCTTTGATTGTATATTAGTAAATATTTATAATTTATGCTTTTATGTATTTATAATTTTGTACATGCAATGTGTGATTTTTAGACTTGCAATGTGTAATTTTAACTATGTGTTTTAATTTTAACTATGTGAAAGATCAGGGCAGGCTGGAGGGATGTAGAGACTGCAGGGTGGGGGGAGGCGAGGAGGGGAGATCAACATTGAATAATTCTGTTTTTAATCATAGAACATCGATTAGAGCCTGGCCTATAGATAGAAGGGAGGGAGAGCCTGGGAGGGATGTGTGTTCTAGAAGCATTTTCTCCTGACAGCAAAATATTTTTTTTCACTTGTTTCTCATTGGTTCTAGTCCTGTGTTCTGAAGCATCACAGGACAGCAGCCATATATACTGTATATTTGAAGATTACTATCATGCCTCCAGTTAATCTGTTCTTCAGGCTACATTTGCTTAGCCCTTTCAGCCATTATTCATCCCTTTGCCATTTTCACCGTTGTTTGCAGGAGTTGCCCCAGTTTATCAGTGGTCTTAAGATGTGATGCCCAGAAGTGTATTCATAAATATCGAATCATTTTTTCTAATTGTGTCAGAGGCGAATTGAGAATACTGCAACTCGCTTCTGGTGTGAGAATTTGCCGTCTGCAAGGACGTTGCTCAGGGGATGCCCGGATGTGTTACCATCTTGTGGGTGGCTTCTTTCATGTCTCCACATGGGAAGCTGGGGCTGACAGATGGGAGCTCCCCCGTCTCGCAGATTTGAACTGCTGACCTTTAGGTCTTCAGGTCAGCATTTAGCCGGCACAAGGGTTTAACCCATTGCAACACTGCGGTTCCACATTGAAGCATGAGTACTGTGTAGATAACTTGTTTTATATATTTGCTTTCCCTTCTTCTTTATTGCTAATTTTTTAAAGTCAAGTTTCAAGGGCTACAGCGAGTATGCTTTTGGATAGTTAATTAAAGTTGTATTTCTGAGGGATAAATGAGGAATGTGAAGTACCAAGCAATATGGATCTCGGGTGTGACATATAGCTTGCCCTTTCCCCCTCTCCTCCCCTTTTCTCTCTGAAAAGCTTCTTGAATTGATTATAGGCTGTCTCCAAGTTACAAACAAGATAGGTTCTGTAGGTTTGTTCTTAAACTGAATTAGTTTGTGAGTCAGAAAAGGCACATTTTAAATGTAACTCCAGCCATACATGTACGTGCACATGTGTACACACACACACACACACACACACACACACACACTTATAGCTTTGGATAGCATAGGGAAAGGCTAACACCTCTTTGCTGCCTGTGCCCCCTGTTCAGAAGATTTCACCTCTTTTTCCTTGTGATAATTAGATTTTGAAAAGTTTGGCTTGTTGTGGAAACAAGGATTGGAGATAAAGCTTCAGTGGAGGCAACTTTTCCCCATGACAACTCTTTCAAGAGTGGATATCCTTTCTGTTCTTAACTATGAGTCATTTATAAATTGGACGTTTGTAACTCAGAGACTGCCTGTACTGCAGAATCTCTGTCCGTGATCACGATTCAACAGTGTAATATGTTTTAATCTATTAATCCTATTTTTTCTATCCCTTTTTCTCTGTTCTCAGACTTGTGGATGACCGGTGTGTTGTCCAGCCAGAAACAGGAGATCTTAACAATCCACCCAAAAAATTCAGAGGTGAGGCCCTTCTTTTCGTATTAGTTTATGCCGTTCTCATGAAACCTCTCAATTTTAATGTGAGAATTTTGACTGGCATTTTATCAGTGATTTTTTACCTACTTTTTAACCCTGTGTATCCTGTTATATGTATTTGAATAGTCTTGTGTTTGATCTCTCTGTTATAACCCTGTTGTACTTTGGCTTGAGCCACAAGGAGAGACAGGTAATACATTTACTATTAGTATTGCGGTGATGATGATAATAATGATGCGTTTTTGTGTCCTGGTCAGATTTGTCTAAAATAGCAGCTGCACACTTTAAATGGAATACTATCTCTTATTCATTGGATTATGGGAATACAGTGACTTTTATCTGTTTTGAATGAGACCAGAAAATCTCAGTATTACACATTTATTTCATTTATTCTGTTATGGATGGGCTTGACTTTGCTAAGAATGAATCCGAGACAGTGGATTAGAAATCTTGGGGCCGAGTATTAATATAGCTTTATGGCTTTTAGCCCAGTTGTGTGTGGGCTTGAATTCTTAGTCTGTGTTTTAAATTGGGTTGACTAAACAAAAGCAAGGCAAAAAAGGCCAGTCCAGTGACTGCCCCTGGCTTGATTTTAGTGGTGTTACGAGAACTTAAAGTTGAGTCCCTTAAAAGAAATTCCATCTGCAAATGATGGGTCAACTTTTTACTTACTTTTATTCAGTAGCTCTCCCTTGTTAATTTGACCTATGTACTATTGTTTTAACGGTTACTCGCTCTAAGTCGCCCTGAGTCCCTTTCAGGAGAGAGGGGGATATAAATATGAATTGTTATTATTTTACTGACACAAAACACAGTATGACACAGCAAATGAGATATCTATGCTGGATTTTGTATCACAAAATCACAAGTCGAACACTTCCCAAGCACGTAGGACTGTGTGATATGGGTGCCACCTTGTCGTGGTGGGGGGCTTAACTGCTCCAAGGATGCTGAGAGCTGTGCTGGTGGTAGTGTAACTACCAGGAGGTCCAACCAAGTCAGAGTGGTCTCAGCTGAGGTGTGGAACTAAGAGCACCTAACCCATTAGCACTATGGAGTAACAAACCAAAACAAAGTCTATACTGGTTCGGTCGACACCCAGGATAAAAAGGACCGCGGTGGATGTTGCTGACTCTAGACATTCATCAACAAGTGGGCTACAGAATCAAATTATTATTATTATTACTATTATTATTATTGTAGAAATGAGAAAGTATCTCTTTTGAACCTAATCTTATACTAATAATACAAATATTAAATTTATGTTTTCTTCTGGCAATTAGTATCCACGTTCATTGGTGCTTTGAAGGGATGTTAATTGAATTGGTGATGCTCTAGGATAGTCTCTTCATTAGACCTCAGTTTTCAGTTTGCATCACCGTTAGTCTTGATTGACAAAGGAAAACCCTTGGTTACAGAGAGAACAGCAAGAATATTGTGTTCTGATCTGACCTGTGCCGAGCAAGGAGATTTTGTGGTTGTCCAGATGTTGATTGATTCCAAGTCACAGCTTGTGGTCAAGTATGAGGGGAGTTATAACTCAAATAAATTATAGAGGACTCTGCCGGTCAGTCATTCAGTGACATTTATTTATGATCTAATTGCCTACCAGGGAATCATGAGAGGGGATGCAGGTGAAAACACTTTATAAATGTTAATTAAACAACTAAAATAAATTAAAACACTCTTTAAAACGGTTTTAAAAACAGACAGCAGACCCATAACTACAACATTTTTTCATGCCTTCTTTGCCCTTTCAGAAGTGACTTGGGGTGCATATCGAATAGACTGTAGAACTACTGTCATTGCTTGATGCTGTGGAATCGTGGGAGTTGTAGTTTTATAAGATGTTTTGCCTTGGGCTGTAGGTTTTTTGGGCTATAAGGCCATGTTCTTAAGCATTTTCTCCTGACATTTTGCCTGCATCTGTGGCAGGTATCCTCAAAGGTTGTGAGGTCTGTTGAAAACTAGGAAAATGTAGGTTTATGTATCTGTGGAATGTCCAGGGTGGGAGAAAGAACTCTTGTCTGTTGGAGTTAGGTGTGAATGTTTCAATTGACCACTTTGATTAGCATTTGCTGGCCTGACAGCTTTTAGGTGTGGCTTGTTAGTGCCTGGGGGAATCCTTTGTTGAGAGGTGATTAGGTGTTCCTGATTGTTTGTTATCTGGAGTTCCCCAATGTTTGAGTGTTGTTCTTTATTTACTGTTATAATTTTTGAGTTTTTAAATCCTTATACCCAGATTTTGTTCCTTTCATGGTTTCTTCCTTTCTGTTGAAATTGTCCACATGCTTGTGGAGTTCTATGGCTTCTCTGTGTAGCCATTTGCCTTCACTGTTAAGGAGTGCTAGTGCCTCTCCAAATTACTACCCCATGATTCTATAGCTTTTCATCATGGTGGTTAAAGTGTTATCAAATGGTGTTACTTCTATAGTGTAGATCAGGGCTGTCCAACTGGCGGCCCCGGGGCCGGATCCGGCCCCGTAGCCTGTTGGACACGGCCCCACCTATGCCCTCAGCCGCCATTTTTAAATTTTTTTTAAAAAAATCGATTTTTTAAAAAAAATGGCGGCCGGGGGGAGGGAGAGGTGGGGCAGGTAGGAGGAAGAGAGCTGACTTCCTCCTCCTTCGCCCTTCCTCCTTCCTCCCTGCACCGCGGCTCACAATTGGAGCCGCGGCGCGTCCGCGGGAGGAGGAGGGGCGAAGGAGGAGGAAGTCAGCTGGCTGCTTTCTTCCTCCTTCGCCCCTCCTCCTTCCCCTCCCCGCGCCGGCGCTCGGGATCGGGGCAAGGGCGCGCGCGGAAAGAGGGAGAGAGAGGAGAAGCCAGTCAGCTGACTGGCTTCTCCTCTCTTTTCCGCGCGCCCAGGCGCCGGCGCGCGCGGGAAAGAGAGAGAGAGAGAGAAGCCAGTCAGCTGACTGGCTTCTCCTCTCTGTCTCTTTCCTGCGCGCTGGGATCCCAGGCGCCAGCGCGGGGAAAGAGAGAGAGAGAAGAAGTCAGCTGACTGGCTTCTCCTCTCTCTCTTCCCCCGTCGCGCGGGATCCCAGGCGCCAGCGCGCGGGGGAAAGAGAGAGAAAGGAGAAGCCAGTCAGCTGACTGGCTTCTCCTTTCTCTCTCTTTCCTCCCGTGCGCGGGGATCCCAGGCGCCGGCGCGCGCGGGGAGAGAGAGAGGAGAAGCCAGTCAGCTGACTGGCTTCTCCTCTCTCTCTCTTTCCCCGCGCGCGCGGGGATCCCAGGCGCCAGCGTGCGCGGAACAGAAAGAGAGAGGAGAAGCCAGTCAGCTGACTGGCTTCTCCTCTCTCTCTCTTTCCCCCCCGTGCGCGGGGATTCCAGGCGCCGGCGCGGGAAAGAGAGAGAGAGGCGAAGCCAGTCAGCTGACTGGCTTCTCTCTCTCTTTTCCCCGTGCGCGGGGATCCCAGGCGCCAGCGCGCGCGGGGAAAGAGAGAGAGGAGAAGCCAGTCAGCTGACTGGCTTCTCCTCTCTCTCTTTCCCCCGTGCGCGGGGATCCCAGGCGCCAGCGCGTGCGGAAGAGAGAGAGAGAGGAGAAGCCAATCAGCTGACTGGCTTCTCCTCTCTCTCTTTCCCCCCGCGCGCCCAGGCGTCAGCGCACGCGTGGGGAAAGAGAGAGAGAGGAGAAGCCAGTCAGCTGACTGGCTTCCCTCTCTCTCTCTCCCCCCGTCGCTGGGATCCCAGGCGCCGGCGCGCGGGAAAGAGAGAGAGAGGAGAAGCCAGTCAGGGGAAAGACGAGGATAATGACAGCTTAGGAGGGGCTGGGGCGGGGCGGGGCGGGGCTGGGGAGGCCTGGGGCGGGGCTGGGGAGGGGCTGGGGAGGGCTGGGGCGGGGCCGAACGGGCCCCCAGGTCATCAGTGACCTCAAGTCCGGCCCTTGGCCGGTTAGAAGTTGGACAGCACTGGTGTAGATGACTCCTGCATGATAACTTTTGGAAGACAAAGTAGAGTAACTGATTGGCTCTATTCAAAAGAATTGTTAAATTCTTACCTTGTTATGTTGAGAGTTTGCAGCAAAGCTTTTTAAATTTTTGCATGAACTGTTTCAGTGACTGGGAACATTTTCAGAGTGAGGCAGAACATATGAACACCTGGACTGGAAAAACCTAGTCATTATCATAGTGCAAAATAGTGAAGTTGAGTTGGTTGCATTTAAGAGGTGGCATAATGTATTCAAACATGAAATTAAACCAATGCTCTGCTGGTGGAACTTGAGTATTTTAAGGGAGACGTGGGTGGTAGGTGCACGGAAAAATGCTTGTTGTGTTTAATTAGGGTACTTTAAACTAAATTGAATAAAGAAAACCTCAGTTAAACAAACAAATACAGTAGCAGGTGTAATGGTTACATCTTAAGTGATATAGCAGCTTCATACATTCTACTCAACAAGTCTAAATTTATGTTGTTAATTCTACCTTTATACATTAAGGCATAAAGGGGAATTAGTTGAATGGTTCACGAGGATTATAAATGCCTCGTTACAGCAGGGACAAATACCATCTAAAAAAGGCAATATTAAGACCACTTTTGAAGAAGGCGTCCCTGGATTCCCCGGTATTAAATAACCATCGACCCATTTCTAATCTCTCCCTTTCGGGCAAGGTTCTGGAGTAGGTGGTGGCTTCTCAACTCCAGGGATTTTTTTGATGAAACCGACTATTTTGATCCATGTGCTTATTTTATGTTCTCTTTTTATGCACCTTGTGCCTTGTGTAAGCTGCCCTGAGTTCCTTCAGGGAGATGGTGACGGGATACAAGCATAAATATATTATTATTATTATTGTTATGTTGTAAAAATGAAACAAGCTCCATTTAGAAGAAACATTCTGAAGCACTGTTGATAATTTCAACTGCTGGATGTGGATGTGGGCCTAGTAATTTCTGGACAACGTAGACTTATTGGATAGAGAAACTGTAATGAATTGATTCAGATCTATTTGGAAACCTTAATTTGCTGCAATATGAGCAAATAGCAGCTTGTTGTTGTTTCTCTTGATCGAGACCCAAAGTGAAGGCTTTGCATTTCTATCTCCTTTTTCATGTACAACAGGATATCATCAAAGGTTCTGCTTCTGAATGTTTCCTTCAATTTCAGGCAAGGAACTAATTTTCTATTGAACAGTGACTATATATGGCCAAAGTGTTCTATGTTAATGTCTCTGCTTCATTCAACTATTCAGTATCATGTTGACCTCTAAGAGTCCTGGTGTCCCTCACCCTCAGCCCATGGGAATCTGTCGGATCCACATCCCAGACTATCTTTCCAAAATCGGTCAGATATACAGACTTACAGATCTGTATTCAAACAAATGAGGAAATAGGCAAAAAGAAGATGTGGGATGGATCAGAATGGAATTTTATGATTTAGGTGACGTCTCACATCTGTTTTACTTTAGCTGTCAGCATTAGTAATGTACTGTATAAACTCTATAAGCTGATGGCAGACTTTAGGCCCAAATTTATGGACTTTGATATGATGTGTGGATAAGCTGAGGGTCATTCCCAAGAGGAAACCTCCAGGACTGCCTCATGGGGATGGCTGACCTTAGCTGCTACTGCCACTGTTTTCCCTCCCAAGCACTAAAAAAAGCCTTTTAGCGCTTCGCTCAGAAAAGGAAATAGTTCCTTTTGATATACAAGTTAAGGTACAGTATTAATAATAATAATAATAATTTTATTTATACCCCGAGGGGATTCGGGGCAGCTTACATGAGGGCAAGCCCAATGACACATAACAAAACAACACAACAGCAAATAATAAAACAATACAATCAATATAACTTACATATAAGCAATAACAGACAATTTAAAACCATTCTGGCCGGGCCAAATGTGAAATATTAAAAATTTTAAATAATGAACACTGGATGCGAACAGAGGTAAAATGTGTGTAACAGGAAGGTTTTAAAAGATAATGTAGGGCAGACATTAAAGTGCCTCTAAGGGTAGTTCAAGTGCTTCTGAGGACATTTGGCAAGGAATTGAATACAGCAGGGCACTATTTACTTTATTCAGGGAAGGCACATTGGAACAGCCACATTTTCAGGCTCCTTCTAAAAACTGCCAGTGTGGGGGCTTGTCTTATCTCCTGGGGGGGGGGGCGAGTTCCAGAGTCGGGGGGCTACTACAGAGAAGGTCCTCTCCCTCATTCCCACCAATCTCACTTGCGAAGAGGGCGGGAGCGAGAGTAGGGCCTCTCCAGATGATCGGAGAGATTGCCTAGGTTCATAGACAGAAATGCGGTCACGCAGGTAGGCTGGTCCCAAACCGTTCAGGGCTTTGTAGGTAAGAACCTGCACCTTGAATTGGGACCTGAAGATGAACGGCAGCTAATGGAGTTCCTTAAACAGGGGGATTGACTTCTCCCTGTAAGATGCTCCAGTTAGAAATCTGGCTGCCACCCATTGGACCAATTGAAACTTCTGGGCTGTCTTCAAAGGCAGCCCCATGTAGCGTGCATTACAGTAATCCAATCTCGAGGTGACTGAGGTGTGGACCACCGTTTAACTTGTATATAAAAATGAACCATCCTCTGAACAGATGGACAGAAAGCAAGAGTTTAGCACACTTTGGAGAACATAAAAGCACTCCTTTTCCCACCCAGGCTTTCAGGAAGACCAGAAGTGGCACCACAGTGGCGAGAGTAGAAGGGATTTGTTTTTGAAATTTTAGTCAAAAACCCAACCCACCAAATCTGGGTTGACTTCTCCACCGTCAATGTAAGCCTGGTACCTTAAATCCTATTAATCCCCCTCCCCCCAACAACAACACCCACTTGTCTGAGTATAGGGGCAAAAGTGAGAGCTCAGTCCATCCGGTGAGAACCTGCTCCCTCTATTAAAACTTTTTTTCCAGACAGGCTTAAAAAAAATAAAGTTCTTAGGAATAAACTAGAAGGGTACTGTATTTTTGATATTTTAACTGTTTTGTGTTTTAAGTGATTCTGACTCATTTGTATCGTTGATTCTATTTTATTTATTTATTTACATCATTTATATTCCGCCCTTCTCACCCCACAGGGGACTCAGAGCTGATCACAATGCACATATACAGGCAAACATTCAATGTCATAGACATACAACATATATAGACAGACAACGAGCTACACAATTGGTTTAGAGCTCACCCCGACCCGGGCAGGCCTCGAACTCATGACCTTCTGGTCAGTAGAGATCTTATGCAGCTGACTCCCAGCCAACTGCACAACATTCCCGGTATACTTATATTTATACTGTATGTTGTAGGTTTTAAATTTCGTTGTTTTAATGTAATCAGCTTCTTTGCATTCCAAACAAGAGATAACAGCTTAGATAAATCAAAAATAAAAATATAAGTATAACAATAATGGTAATAATATTGCTCTCTCCACCTTGGTGCCATTTACGCCCTTTATAAATGCCTGACTGAGCAAATTGCAGTGACTGGGGTGACTGGCTGCCTTAGACAGCACAGATACTTTCCCCTCTTTCTGAAACAATTATTGACTTATCCACTTCATCTCTAAATATGTAATTTTGATATCAAACCTGCCCTCAAATTCTACATGAGGTTGACTTATACATAAGCATATACAGAGAATTCTTTAGGAATAATTATATATGTATTGTGTTATTCTTAAAACTCAGTCTTTCTGGATTTGTATTCCTTATAAGCTAATGTATTGTAGAAAGGATATTGATGCTTCTGAATGTAAAGTGCATTTAATAACCAGTACTAAAATAATTTCCCAAGGTAATGGAAACTAAGCAAATGGATAGGTGGTTAAAAGAGGTGAACTATTGTAGTCTCTTCTTAATTTACTGTTAAATTAGCAGATTAGATTAACTGTTTATCAAAAAGGTAGCAGTCATTATTATACAACATTTTGTATGTTAAGTATAATTAGCAGAAGTTTATCTCAATATTTGACTTACGTAGTTTTCTTCCATATGCTCCTCATTTTTGTCCAAGAAAATATAACAAATTATGGAGCTGTACTATTTAAAGTGTACGAGGAGCAGCACTTAAGGCAGATTTTAGAATAAAATTTACTTTTATGATTACATTTCATTCATTCAGGCAATTTATATTCTGCTCTTTTTCCAACATTATTTATTTATTTATTTATTTATTCGAATTTATTCGCCGCCACTCCCAGTGACTAGGGGTGGCTTACATACAAGTGCAAAAATACAACAAATACAGCTAAAAACAACTAAAATATCACCATTAAATGGGAAGTAGAATAAAAGGTTTACTTGAACAATATTATTCAAGAAATTCAGCAGTAGTAAATATAAATGATGGGGTGACAAAAGAAATAAAAGTGACAAGGGGAACAAGACAAGGATGCCCTCTATCACCAATTCTGTTTGCGATGGTGATAGAACTATTTGCAAATGCCATTAGGAACGATAAAAACTTAGAAGGGATAGGAATAAAGGAAAAGCAGAAGGTGAGCTTATTTGCAGATGATACATTGTTATTTATTGAAAATATAGTAGGTAAAATGGACAAAGAAAAGGATCATCTTGAGAAATTTGGAGAATCAATGGGTCTACAAGTTAATTGGAATAAGTCAGAAATGATGCTATTTAATTATACAAAGAAAGAAGAAAAAGATTTTATAGAACAAAGAAAAATGGGAATTAGAAGTAAGAATAAATTAAAATACCTTGGAGTAATAATAACAAAAGATTTAAAAGAAATGGAAGAGGTAAATGTAGTAGCATTGAGAAAAGAGGTTCAAATTTTTTTAACAGAGTACGAAAATATACATTTATCTTGGTTTGGAAAGATAGCATTAGTAAAAACGAAAATACTCCCAAAGATAAATTTCTTATTTAGAATGCTGCCACTTCAAATTACAGAGGAAGAATTAAACAGATGGCAACAAATGATAAATAAATATTGTAATGGTAGTAAAAGAAATAGACTAAACAAACAGTTATGGTATAAATCGCAAAAAGGAGGTTTAGCACTCCCTAACATTAAAAAATATTATGAAGCGAGTAGATTGAGATTGGTTATAGAAGGAATGATTAAAAAAGATGGGGTAGAATGGTTAAGAAAGTACTCAAGAAAAGTGGAGGAAGAAATATGGAATATATTTTTTAAACAATTCACGAGGAAAGAAATTAGGGAAATTAGAAATCCAATGTTGAGTAATATATTAGAAGTGTGGAATAAATACAGGAGAATGTTAATAACAGAAGGATCAGTAATAACCCCAATTGTAATGGAAAATAAATTTCCAAAGAATTTAAAACAAATAATGGATAAAAGGTTAAGGGGAAAAAATAGATAAAATTGGGGATTGGATAAAGGTTGGAATGGAGAAGGAAATGATTATGGAAGAATTTAGAGAAATAAAATTGACATAAAATTGATATACAATTAGAACAATGGTTTAAAAATTGGCAAAAAAATAATAAAAAAGTATTATTAAATTACTTGTATATTAAACATGTATATTAAAAGTAAAAAGAGGTATATGGAAACAAAGTGATTTTGATGGGGTATGGAGAAAATTTATTGAAAAAGGATTAGAAAAGGAATAAGGAAAGTTGCCTCCACAAGAAGAAATGAAATTTTGGACGAATGATATGTAAAAGCTAAGGCTTGGGGAGGGGGGAGGGGAGCACAGTGGTGAAGGATACAAAAATGTATAAAAAACATAATGGCAGATGCTAAAGATTAAAGTATTGTATCTAGTAATGAATAACATGAATCTGCTGTAAAATAGACATTGTATAATATTGTATAATATTGTGTTGACAATGATAAAACAATAAAAATATTTTTTTAAACAAAAAAACATTGCATTAAAACATCACATTTGCACATCACATTAAAATCACCACGATAACACAACGGCTCAAGATGGCGTTAACAACAGGAGAAAGGACCACCACTACTCAGGCAACAACATGGGATCCAAACTGGCTTGCAAATAGGTTAAAACAAGATAGAACTCAAAATATTGTGGTAAAAAAGATTTTTTAAAAGTGATAGTGTGTTAAACCTATTATTTTAAATGCCATAGTATTATAATGTCATATCTATACATATAATATCAACACTCCACTAGAAAATACTTTTACACAATTGGTTAATCTCCAACGGTCTCCGGAGATGTTTGGTCTGAACACAAGTCACCAAGTGCTTGAGGAAGCAGGTGGTTGGTGCAGGAGATGTAGAATAGTCAGTCCAATGTGGGCTAGTTATGGGTTATATGAGAAAGATGCATGGGAAAGCATGAAGATCATATTAGCAGTTCAGAAGTCCAGGTACATGGGCCAACAAGTAGTAAACAGAGTAGTAAACAGTGTAAGTAGTCCAAGATCAAGGTGAAACAAGAACACAAACAGGAGCTGCCAGGCAACCAGATAAAACAGTTGTCATCACTAAGGCTGCGAAAGAACTGCTGGGTTATTTATGGACATCTCCTTAAAGATGACAGGTGCTAATCATTGCTTAATGGGATCAGTGTCTATTATTTAACTGAAGCTGCATGTGGTGTTTCTCTCTAATTCATTAAAGGAAGTATGGGATGTATCTTCAGCATCTTAAGCCTTTGCAGCTTCTGCAAAGCAAGGCCTCCTGCTGTCTCCATGTCCTCTGATTCAGAACAAGTTTCACTCTCACGGGCTGCAGCTTTATGGCAATCTGCCTCCCTCTCTTCCTCCTTTTCTGAGTCATTCATGGGGTGGGTTATGACAATATGGCCCTTCGGAGAGTCTGAATGTAAACAATGAAGTGTTTTATAGGTCATAACTAGCACTTCGGATTGTGCCCAGAAATAAATGGGTAGCCAGTAAAGGTGTTGCAATGAGGAGGTTTATGTGTTCCTGCCGTTTAAAATCTGCTTACGTTTCTGAACAGTTTTCAAAGGCAATGTCATTTACAGTATATTACAGTAATCCAAATGGGAATACATTACAGTAAACTAAATGAGATCTGTCACTGTAGCCGTATCAAGCATCTTTAAGAATGGATGCAGCTGTCAGACTAGATTTTACTCTGCAAAAGCACTACTGGCTACTGCCAAAAATTGGTTTCCAGGCTCTAGTTTGATTCTACAAACATATTCAAGATAACGGACCTGAGATTTTGGGAACTGAATTCCCATTCTGCCTTGTCTGGAGCACTTTTGCCTTGTCTGGATTAAACTTCAGTTTGTTCTCAATTTACGCATTATTAGCAACAGGGACAGCTTCGTTGTTACCAATAGAAAAGTGAAATGGATTATATCGGTATACAGATGACACTGAATCATAAAACTTTGGGTAATTTCTCTAGTGTGTTCACTTGTATATTGAACCACATGAAAGGAAACCTCTTCTGATTCCCCCCCCCCCCCCCAATTTCACCTCAAAGGTCTGGAGTCACCGCAAAACAGTGCCTGCAAGTCCATCCCAGGGAGGGAGCCCATAAGGTATAGAAAGTTACTGAGAAGTCCAGTAGAGCCGGTCCTTTGAAGTGATCTTCCAACAAGGTGACCAAAATTATCTCGGTGCCATAAAAAGCCAATTGAATTGGATCTGAGTAATCTGTTTCATTCAGGAATTCCTGATTGAAGCATGACACCATTTGGAGAACGCTACCATTTTCCCCACCTTGACTTTTGGCTCCATATGTCTCATGAATATGGCTTGTAGATGTGTCAAGTTACAAGTAGTTATACATTTTATTGGGAAGTTTCTGGGAAAGAGAGGCAGAAAAGCTCCCAGTTTTCTTCATCCTTTTGAACTATGAGATCTAGCCCAAGCCCAACATTAGCGCTAATGAAGAGAATCTACACTGGTCTTCCATATCTGAGGAGGTAAGTGTGCAGCCTATTTTCTTGCTGTGCCCCATGTTGCCTTTAAATGTGCTTATAAGGTAACATTACATATTAAAGGGAAGTATGACTACTTAACCCGCCCTCCTGCCTACATGGTATTGGGAATCAAGGAAGACTAGTTGCAGCCAGTTTTAAACACATTTTGGCTTTTAATTTGGGAGCTTACATTTAGCTCCTTTTTACCTCTTTCAAAAACCATATAACTCTTTGGGCAGCACTGGCGACAAGTATGCCGCCAAGAAGGTTGAGTTAAATATTAAGTAGAACACTACTGCTAATAAATCTAGCAGCCGGCATTGTCAACAAAGTCATATTACAGTTTTGTTGCCATAGTTCCTGCATAAAATCTGACCTTAGCTGTAATAACTCTCTGTTATAAGGAATTAGATAATCAGTTTTCTAAAATTAGTGTGTTCCCTACTTAATAATCTAGTATGAACATGATATTTAATGAAATATTATACTTGGTTACAAGACGCCATGGGACTGAAATACCTTGAGAAGTCTACAGGGAATTAAAATCTGGGCTGCTTAGCCTTGCATAGGCTCTGAAAAAAGTGCATATACATGAGGGGAAAGTAAAGCAAAACTTTACTGAAGTGAACCACAACATTAGCAAACACCCACTCATTGAAAGACTAAATTCAAAAGACCATATTCCAGTGCTCTAGAAGAGGGCTTCTTAAACGTTTTGCACTCTTGACTCTTTTCTGTGACCCCATTTTGCCCAAGAAATGTTTATGTGACTCTGGCTATGTACGTTCATAAAGTAGGTATAAAAATCAAACATTTACTGAAACTAGTTCAGCATTGCAGAGCCTGCTAAACAGGCTAATTTTCCTTTTTATGAAGTATAGCTGAAACGTTTTCTGCAGAGTCTGCTGTAAACACTGGGCTTTTGTGTTAACAGATTTGTGTAAATGTCTATGTGGCCTTCAGAAACCTTTTACTGGTGCAGATGCATAAATGTTGGGTTGCTATTCTGTGACCTTGACAACAGTGCATTATCAGAAGAGTCTAAGCAACCCACTTTGTTTCATAAGGAAACATGCATGTATACCTTTAGTTAAGAAAGCCTCTAACAAAGAAGTTCAGATTTACAAAGTCTTTTATGCCTCTCCAGCCACGCTTGCCCTTGTCTAGCTGAATTTTATTTTAGCAGCAACGACATTAGGAAAATGGTATGAAGGAATGATGGAGAAAAATTGACTTCCATTGCTGGTTGCAGCAGCATATGTGCTGTAATCAATGCAATAAACTAGAGTTGGGAAACACTGGGATTCTACTATAGCCGATCCTACTGTAGCTATGTGTACTTATGTATAAGGTAAGCATCAACTTTCTCCAGAATCCCTTATCGAGCAATCATGAACAAGAAAGCAAATGGAATAGAGGGAAGCAGATAAGTCTGTTTTTCAATATAACCCAACCATATTCAAGAAGCATAGGCCTATATGTTGGGAAGAAAAATTGAAATCCTAATGATGGAGAATAATTTTTAAAATCCCTTAAGATTTATCTGATTTGTTTCACATGTGTGTTTTGTTATTTTTGAATGAAAAATATGCTGAAACTGATTCAGATGTTCTTGTTTGTGGTGTAAGAACTTAACCTTTTGTTTCCATTAACTGTAGCAAAATATATAGAAAAACATTGAAATTGATTGTGAAACTATATGAAAAATTCTCTAGCAATACAAAAATTCAGTAACCTATCATTAATATTTCAAGTCCATACCTAAAGGAGAAAATAACAGTTCAATTAAGGAACATTATACAGAATTCCTAAACATCAATGCAATATAAGGCTACATCATAAATATTAAATGGATGACTTGGGGATAGGTAAAATCAAGAATGCCTGGATCACAAATACATATTTATATATTCTCCATTCCAGCTGCTGATATACTCTACTACTCTACTACAACATTATTGCATATCATTAAGACAGATCCAAAGGGTGGATTGGGGGACTTTTGTAGGATTTCCTTTCTGAGATTCTCTGCCACACATCTGAGGCCTAGACCACCCCAAATCATTCCATAAACCAAGTATTTTAGTTTTCATGATGAAAATGAAAAAAAACCCCAACCAACCAACCAAACAAACAAAAACAGGTCACAGAGTGATAATCTTTGGAGGCTGTTAGTGTAAGAAGCCAGTTTAGTGCTTTCATAGTTTGCCAGGTTCTGCTGGCGATTAAGATTACTCATACTGCTATACAGCTCACCCTCCACATTTGTGGTTTTGACTTTTACAGATTTGATTATTTATGGATTTGATTAAAAATATTCTCTCTAAATCTCTACACATTTTCAAGTGCAAATCTGTGGATAGCTTCTGTCATGCTTGATGACCTAGAGCAGGGGTGCTCACACTTTTTCAGCATGCGAGCTACTTATAAAACAACCAAGCCAAAATGATCTACCTACCCACTACTCAGAGAGCCATAAAAGCAAAATATTTAGAAATGTATTTCAGTGAGAGCCATATAATATATTTTAAGACTGAATTCAACTAAATGTGAGTATAATAAGCCCCTGCTACTACTACTACTACTAATAGTAACAACAACAACAATAGGTTCCTAGAGTAGAAGGAGACGTCCAAGGGCTATCCAGTCCAACTTCCTTCTGCCATAAGGGAAAAACACAATCAAAGCATTCCTCACAGATGGCCATTCAGCCTCTGATAATAATAATAATAATAACAACAACAATGGGTTCCTAGAATAGGAGACCTCCAAGGATCATCCAGTCCAACCTCCTTCTGCACCTGGGCGGCGTCAGGAGCCTGTGGGGCGGGACAGAGCCTTCCTCCCGCCCTGCCTGCGATCTACCAGGATGCCCTACACGATCTACCAGTAGATCGCGATCTACCTAATGAGCACACCTGACCTAGAAGTTCCTAGAGGTGCTCCAGTGTGATCCTATTGTCAACTTCTAATGGAGTAGTGCTGGAGACCCTTGAGATTCCTAGAGTGTTGATCTCTTAAATCATAATTAGCAAACTTTTATTTATGATTTTTCACTTTTGCAGGGGTCCTATGCCCCTAATCCCAGCGCATGTAGAGGGTTAATGGTCCCAAATTTTGTATGATTTCAACAAATGTGCTTTTTCACATGTGTACATTGTAAATATGATATAGTTGCCAAACTGCAATGCCTTGACTTCTAAATAGACTGCAGATTTTGCAGATCTGTCCCTTTATAGTTCCACCTCTGTGCTATTTTCCCAGGGCATGTGCATCATCTCATTCTTTTTTCTTCTTGTAGTGAGTATATCAAATGAAACTAACAACATTTGTATACTCAGCAGAATTTTGCTCAGATTACTTGCCAACATTGTTGGCCTTAGTGACATTTTTCCCTTTAAAATAGCAGCATACCTGTTGGTAGGTAGCAAAGAACTTTGTCATTATAGGAGTACAGCACAGTTGTGTAGTCCTTGACATCTGCCCTTGAGTTTTCCAGTTACAGACATTTTGTTATGCAAGGTATGAAAACCTGCCTATCCAGTTCTTTTGTGGCAGATTGTCCCTGTATCTTCTGTGTTAGCTGTCAAGGTGAAATGTACTCAGATAGATGGTTTTCACAAGGCATAAAAAACCACAGCGTGATTCTGTCATGTCTTTCAAGACAGAGAGCTTTTATGTGAAAACTAGACATACTTCAGTTATAGAGCATCTAAAACTTGCAGTGTGTAACTTAACAGTTGAATTGGAGAATAGAAAAACATTCCTATAAAAGATACCTTTAAATGTAAAATATCTGCTTATGTACTTAACTCATCCCTTGTAGTGATAAAGATTAGTGTGCCTACACATGGACCATACTTGTCAGCGTTTCCAGTAATTTAAGATGGATCCCTTACAGAAAATTCAAGTGCTGAATTTTCAAGAAGGGTATGTAGTAGCTTCTAGTTCCCATAGCCCAACAAGAACAACTATGGTACTTGGTTCTCTGTTTGCTCTTTTCAATATTGTGAGGAGTTTTTATGTAGTATAAAATGAGCAAAATTGTTCTACCAAGAAGCAGAGCTGTTGATGAAACATAACCATAGATGACGGAAACCAACCATTCTCGGCATGGGAAACTTACTTGCACTGAGTATCTGCTTTTACCAAAGACAACACTTTTCCCAGCATGTTCTGGCATGTGTAATGCAATACTATTCAAGTTGGTGGTCCATGAAGTAGTGCCAATCCATGACCCTTAACTGCCAATCTTTGGAAAGAAAGAAATCTTCCAGGAAAGAAAGAAAGGGTTAAAGTAGCAGTCCAGTCATAGCAGTGGTTCTGCTTACTACATGAGCTCATTGAACATAGTTTCTTTTATACATGAAGAGCTTTGAATGCCATAGAATCATGCTCAAGAACCTAGTGATCCCTAGAGAAGTGTTCTCTGTCTAGATGTCCAGTGCCAATTCTGTGGTCAATTTCCATGAGAAGTTCTATAAGAATTACACTGAAGGCATATTTGAGCACACTTCTCTAAGTATTGGTAGGTTCACCCAAGTAATTCTATGGCATGACTTGGCAGGAAGCCCAAGAAACTATTTACTTCTGGTAAGAAATATATGGTTCCTGATTACAACAAAATTATATTATTCGAAGGTCCCAGAAAGGATCCTTTACACAATACACAGGCCTACTGTACTTGGAGGGAAAGTTTTTATGTGAAAATTGTTAAGTTGTTTATTCATTCAGTCGCTTCCAACTCTTTGTAACCTCATGGACCAGCCCATGCCAGAGTTCCCTGTCGGCCGTCACCACCCCCAGCTCCTTCAGAGTCACGCCAGTCACTTCAAGGATACCATCCATCCATCTTGCACTTGGTGGCCCCCTCTTCCTTTTTCCTTCCATTTCCCCAGCATCATTGTCTTCTCTAAGCTTTCCTGTCTTCTCATTATGTGGCCAAAGTACTTCATCTTTGCCTCTACTATCCTTCCCTCCAATGAGCAGTCGGGCTTTATTTCTGGGAGTATGGACTGTTTGGATCTTCTTGCGGTCCAAGGCACTCTCAGAATTTTCCTCCAACACCACAGTTCAAAAGCATCTATCTTCCTTCACTCAGCCTTCCTTATGGTCCAGCTCTCATATCCTTGGGTTCCTATGGGGAATACAATTGCCTTAACTATGCGGATCTTCATGAAAATAGTGGTTTACAACTTAAAGAGTTGATCTTAAAATTGTGTGTGTCTTAGCTGGTGGTTGCAAATCATTTAAAGGGACTGAATAATACAAAGAAGATGTGCAGCCTTAACTCAAAAGCTTCCAGACCAGCATCAGACACCTAAAAGGAGTTTCATCAACATATTTCAATTTTGTCAGTTCAAATAATGGATAAAGTATTCGCTGATTTGTCCACTAGCTAATACTTAGTACTTCCGGAGAAAGACTGAAGTAGAGACATCACTATTTAGAAAAACAATGTGTAAGGCAATTAAAAGCGGGGCATTTTATGTTGGGACAGTGAGACAGAAGCTGCTAGAGAAAGCAACTATGTTGCCCCAATACTTCATATATTTAAAGCAGAATTTTTGTCAGAAACTATATGTGTAAATCTTTAGTTAATTGGAACTTTGTCCCTTTTCACTTTGAAAATTGAGCATTTCCATGTAAGTGAAAGAGCTATTTTAGCTGCCAGTGTCTGACAATATAAATATAAGTTTCTGCAACAAGTGCTGGATTCTTTCCTAGAATCTTAAGCAGAGGAAAATTATCTTTTCTCCTACATCAGAAGATATTTATCTTTGAGAGAGAGTATATGCAACAATCCAGTTTTCCATACTATTTGTCTCAGTTTTAAAAATCTAAATATACAGTACTAGCTTAGATCACAGTATCATGTTTTATTCCATAGTGTTTACAATAACCTTTCCGAATTTTTCACTCTGGATTACTTTACAGAAATATAGGTCCAACAAGACTGGTTTATGCCTATCATGTCTAACATAATACAAGTTAATTATCCCCTTATCAAAAATTCTGAATTCTGAATACTCCAGAATCCAAAATTTGTCCACATGGGAGGCTGAGAGAGAGAGTATTGCTTTCTGATGATTCAGTATACACAAACTTTATTTCACGCACAAAATTATTAAAAGTGTTGAATGTGAAATTACTTGCAGGCTATATGTGTAAGGTATGCATGAAAAATACATGTTTGTGTTGAGACTTTGGTCCCATCTCTGATATCTCATGTATATGCAAGTATTACATTAAAAAATCAAAATACAAAATACAGAGCACTTTTGGTCCTAAGCGTTTTGGATAAGGGATGTCCAACCTATAGTGGCGCAAGCTCATTTGTGAGTCTTATGGTTTAGCAAATATTTCTAGTATGAGTCTAAGACTTCATTTGCTAGATGATACTGGCTTTTTGTTATATTATGACCTTGGCTATTTTAATAAGTCCAGATCTACCTTGGATTAGCTTATCTTCATCCCCATTAAATTTGATTCTTGCCATTACATTGTTAATCGGACAGTGCTCTTTCTTTGAAGTAAGTCCAGAAAAACCTGGTATATTCTAGCAGATGTTAAGACATAGCTACAAGTTATCTTAGATAGTGAGAGGCAAAACAAACAAACAAAACAAAAAAAAAAAAAAAGCCAAACCCTTCTCTTCAGTTTGGTGTGGTGTTCACTTCATCCACACTTGGCAGGACCCTCCCTGCTACACCCAGTGGTAATAGTCAAGGAGGAAAGGTAAGGGACCAGAAAGAGCAAATGTGATTGTGGTTTCCACGGTTCTTTTCTTTCCGTAGAAGTATTCCATATGTCTCTTTGCAGACATTGTGGAGACTACAAGTATTAGCTGAAAACTTCAGAAACCACTAGTTTGGTAGAAGTTACCCTTTGCATCTTTGTTTACAGTAAAGAGAACACTGAGAATTTGGAAGCATAGCAAATCCTTCATACATTGTGTATTGTTTAAATGGGAACTTAAGGGGAAAAGATTCTGTTTCATCAAGTGTGTTGGCCTAAAGAGTGCTTTGTGCCTTTGGTATGGTGAGTGGAATAAATAGACACAAAAAGTTTGGATTCTTTGGGCTGGATTTTTACAAATCGTTGCATTTGTCCTTCTTGCATGAGTAAATTATATTGCAGAATATACCTGTCCACAGTGAACACTGAGCTCTAATTTCAATTAGCATGAAGCTCTTAGTTCAAACACACCATGTTAAGAGCTTTCCATGGTAATTGGAGATCCAGAATGCCAGGAAATGGCAGAAATTAAGTGCATGTCTGCCATTTACGGATGCATCACTTAGGGGTTGGGGATATGATACAATATTCCGTGGTTAGTTCCAGGTTCATATTGAAGCTGGATGGCTCCAGTAGACTTTCTGTTTTTGCAGCGTAATTCCACTCCAACCATCTGTAGCTGGACCAGTAAACTTTCAAATCTCCTCTCTCTTGCAGTGAAAGATTGATCTGATCATCAGAGCAGACACATGAAGTCTTTACAGCTGATACCATCATGCAAATGAACTTAGCTGCCACTCCACATTCTAGGCATACAGCTGGAAACTAGTACTGCCCACACAGATTTACAGATCTGGATTACATTTTGAGGAGTTTTGTGATTTTAATCATGCATTCTGGAACACTCAGCAAACTGCCCTTGTAATTTGGTGACTTCAGAGCAGACTTCTTGATGGCATTTGTGAAGTCAATAGTCAATTCTTCTCTGAGGCTGCAGAAGGATCCTCATTTTGGATTCAGGAGCTATTGCGTTCGGAGAAAGTAATTTTTCAAGACAAGGACAAAGACAGATGTCCCCCCCTTTTTCTTTCCATATCTACCTGAACTGCTGGTCCACAGTAGAGTTATTTCTTATTTACATGTTATCCCTGTCTTATAAAGGAAAAGGAAGGGGAGAGAAGATGTTAGGAGAGGATAGACAGAATAGAGAGAGCGGCAATACTTTAGCTGTAGATCCTGCATGAAGCAGAGGGTTGGGCTCAATGAAGCTTTACGTTCAAAGCCTATGAAGGGGACCACATTGGGAAGGAGTGTTGTAGTGAATTTTTGTATGTGTGTCTCCCCCACCCAGCCATTGCACCAAATAATGTATTTTGATGTACGTAAGCAGTTGGATGACACATCAGCTGAAATTAGGAAAATACTCAAAGGCTGTGGTGCTACCTTTCTAGCATCACTATTCAACAAAATCACAACGGAAAAATCACACACCCCCCCCCCCAAGCACTGGACTACCAGTATAACCATACCAATTTGGAAGGGAACAGGAACATCAGCTATTTTGCAACATACCACACAATAGGTCTATTGTGTCATACAATGAAAGTATTTGAAAGAATACTGGATGAAAGGCTAAGAAGTCACACAGCCTTTACACGAAATCAGTGTGGCTTTGTCAGGGGGTGTGGTACAATAGATACAATACATGCTTTCCAGTTACTCATGGAAAAACATCAGGAAAGGAAGAAACCACTGCAATTTGTATTCCTTGATCTCAAAAAAAGCATTTTATCGGGTTCCCCATGATGTGATCTGGCGAGTCCAACATCACATGGAATACCAGAAAACTATGTAACATGGATAAAGCTACTATACAATTTTATAATAATTGTCGTCCGCTGCCCTGCAGGGATTTCACCACCCTTCAACATCACTGTTGGCGTGCACCAGGGATCAGCACTCTCACCATTACTATTCATACTTTGCATGGACACTGCTACAGCAGATTTGTAAACTATGCATCCCTGGACATTCCTGCAGATGACATCGCACTCGGCCAGCAAAAATATGCAGCCCTCTAACAACAGCTGCAGACATGGAGTGATAGATTAAGTGAAAATGGACTTCAATTGAACATACCCAAAACAAAGTATCGGAATGTGGCCTTCAAACTGGGAAAAAACCCAATTCAAATTAATGGACAAGCACTAAAGAAGCCTACCCAATTTAAATACGTAAGGTTACTGGTCTCCATAGATAGCAACACAATGCCAGACATATGGTCACGAATAAATGCAGCTTGCTTGAAATGGCAGCAAATGATTGGCATTCTGTGTGACTCAAACATATCTGAACAACACAAGGCTAAGATCTACACTACAGTTGTTCGCCCAGTAGCCCTCTACGGGGCAGAGTGCTGGCCAGAAACAAAGGCACATGAACAAGTCCTTAAGACAATGGAAATGGAAATGCTAAGATGGACACTTGGCTTGAAACTTCTTGACCATGCATCAAAGACTAGAAAATAAAAGCGATCAGCAAGAAAATGTAGGAAGCAAGACTACGGTGATATGGCCATGATATGAGAAGAAAACCAACTTCAAAAGCACAAACATTTGGAGATTTCAGGTTGACCATCATATGGATGGCCAAAGAAAAGATGGATGGACACCATCAACGAAGATATGCATGCTGCCAGCCTGAGACCTGAGGATGCGTAAAATAAAGCCCTGTGAGAACGACAGTCACAATGCTAACCCCTCCATTGAGAAAATAGTTTAGCAAGAAGACATAAGCAGTTGGATGACCAAATATAGACTGAAGAAGGACCAAAGGGGTAGTTAGTACCAGCCCTGCTAATTGTTGAGCATTCCTACCTAGATTGGAAAATAATTTTAGATAGTAACGGAATAAAATTATTGGAGAGAATTTTTTAAAAATCTAGCATGTAACGATCGTGGTCTCTGCTCTCCAGGTACATTCTAAGCCCTTAAGAGTCTCAGGCCCCGTCTACATTGACTTATAACAGGGCTGTCCAACTGGCGGCCCCGGGGCCGGAGCCGGCCCCGTAGCCTGTTGGACACGGCCCACCTATGCCCTCAGCCGCCATTTTTAAATTTTAAAAAAATCATTTTTTTAGAAAATGGCGGCTGGGGGAGGGGAGGCGGGGCAGGGAGGAGGAAGAAGAGCTAGCTCCTCCTTTTCGGCGGCCCCCTCCCTACCTAGGGCGGGAGCCACCGAAAAAGGCAGAAGGCGGCGCCAAGAGCAGCGCGTCACAGGCCTGGCGTGACGCGCTGCTCTTGGCGCCGCCTTACCCTCCTTTCGGCAGCTCCCCGGCCTAGGAAGGGAGGGGCGCCAAAAGGAGGAGTAGGCAGTGCCAAGGGGCAGCGCGTCACGCCAGGCCTGTGACGCGCTGCCGTTGCGCCGCCTTCTGCCCCCTTTTCGGCGCCCCCTCCCTTCCTAGGGCAGGGAGCCGCCGAAAAGGGCAGAAGGTGGCGCCAGAGCAGCGCGTCACAGGCCTGGCGTGACGCGCTGCTCTTGGCGCCGCCTACTCCTTTTCGGCGGCTCCTGGCCTAGGAAGGGAGGGGCGCCGAAAGGAGGAGTAGGCGGTGCCAAGGGGCAGCGCGTCACGCCAGGCCTGTGACGCGCTGCTCTTGGCGCCGCCTACTCCTCCTTTTTCGGCGGCTTTAGGAGGGGGGGCCTGGGGTCGGGGCCGAGCGGCCCCGCAGGTCATCAGTGACCTCTTATCCGGCCCTATACCCGCCAGAAGTTGGACAGCACTGCCTTATAAAATCCAGTTTGTCTTCTTTGAACTGGATTAGATGGCAGTGTAAACTCATACAATACAGTTCAAAGCAAGCAATATGGATCATCTGCTTTGATAATCTGGATTATATAGCAGTGTAGAAGGAGCCTGGGTGGAAGCGATGGCTTATTTCAATTACTACCAGAGCTACTGATCTTTTAAGTCTTACTGCAAGTGACTGAACCATGGTGATTCCTTTCATCTCTAGCAGCACTTGCTGCAAAGATACATCATTATTAAGTTAAACTAATGATCAGATGTAATAGGAATTACTGCAGAATTTAGATACCATTTACAATTTCAACTGAGGAAATGTAATGGAAATTAAATATAGTGGTTTGCCAGATGGACAATAAAATAATTTTATGTTGCCTTGCTTCACAGTAGAATTAAACGTGTAGCAGAACAGTCTTTGTGATTTGTGAATTAAATAAACATGCCTATTGGCAGAGCAAAATTAAACACTGCCAGAAAGACAGAAGAATTGTAGAGATGATTTTAAATAATGTTCTCTATTTAGGAACCTGACAACTGGAGCAGTTGGGTGAGGAATACGTCCTATCTGAAACTCATACAGGTTTATAGCATATTGCTATTCAAAATAATGAGAAAGACAAACAGAGAAGGCTATTCATCAAAGATTGGGAACTAAGAAAGACACAAAGACCAAACTCAGTTGAAAGTCAACAATTGGTCGACCTTGATCAGAGTGTTTTTCAGTGAGCTGCTGAAAACAGCTAAATCTAGTACGCAATTAAGAGATGAAGAGATAATTGACCATATCAATTTAATCGCATCACACAGACATTTCCCATAAACACTGTTTCCTGAGTAGTGCTGGTGTGTTTCTTGTCTCTCCATGCATGTACAAATAATCTTTGGGTAAACTCCAAAACTTCCCTCTTGTTTCATTACAGTGCTGTCTTCTATTATTGTGTCGAATATATTTTATTTTGCTTTTTCTCTGTTTTTTAAAAATATATTCAGATCAATCAAATCACTTGAGCCTGTGCACTTCTGCTCTGGAACCAAATTGGGGTGATTTTTTTCCAACCAATTTTGGCCTGATCTGAATGGTTTGGTTCAAAATTCATTATTTGGACTAGTAAATTGTGTTGAACTACCTTCAGCTGCATTATGTTCCTTTCACTCAGTTACTGAAAGGAAGGAAATGCTGTTTTGTACTGAATGTGATATAAGGCGACAGGCAGTGCCAAAAGGTTATAGGAGGTTGCTTGCTTGTTTTGCTTTAAAACCTGGAAAGATTTTCTTCCTAATAAAAAAAATATTTCAGTTGTTTATTTTTATTTTGAGATAATGTTTTCAATTGATTTGTTATGACCTACTTAATTTCTCAGCTATCATGCCTTACATGGCAATTTCACTGCGCAGAAACATGGGATGGTTATCTCCAAAAAGGACTTCAAACACATAAAGTTTATCTTAGTGTATATTGTGTGCTGAAAGAACAAAGACACTTGCTTCAAAATCGAGTAAGCATTTTGAACGAAGGAAAAAAAACAACCGCAGTTAGATAAGATTCAATGTGAGCATTGGAAATAAGTCAGATTTGTGTACTGGTCCCAACTGGTGGCACTGAAAACATGCATATATTCAGTGTAATGACAAATTCTAATTTGTTTGGAACCGAAGGGAACTTCAGGTTTGTTTGCTGTCTTACTTATCCCTTATTCTAATAAATCAAGGAAATATACTAGTTGCTTTCCGTCTTGAATTGATTCTGTGTTAGAGTCCTCTTTCAGCTGAGATTTTTTCCTTGCATCTCTTTAATTTATCTGTTTTCACTGTGGTGCATGAAGATCGACACCGTGCTTTTGTACTTCCCTACAGACAAAGCACATGCTGTGTCTCACCAGAAGATTCCTGTTACAGAGTGTCTTGGCAGGAGATTTCTTCTATTCCATCCTTGGAATAACTAAACACAACTGGAATAATGATTATTGCTATGCACAGTTATGTGCCTTATCTCCAAATTCTTTCCTCTGTCTCATCAAGTACTAAATTGTTGTTGTTGTTATGTTTATTTATACCCTGCTTTATCTCTCCTGAAGTGACTCATCATTAGGTATTAACTGGCTATCTCTTATAATTTTGTTTCCCAACTAAATTGTTACATTCTCAATTAATTGTTCTACTCTGTTAAGAAATGGTACCCCTAGCAAACAAATATTATAGCGCAATCTTTGCACTCATGTCTCAAAGAATCACAATCTTTAAAGAAAAAGAAGGAAGGGAAAATGGCTGAATAAAGGAGGAATGAAAAGGTAGGATGGAAAAATGTATGCATATAAATATAATCCCTTTCATCTATGTTTAGCTCCCTCAATCACATTCAGAGTAAACATTTCCTTACCACTCTTCAATGCTACTAATTTTATGTCCTGCTCATTACTACTTTGTATCTCTTCTGTATCTTTACTAAAACTGTTTTAGGTTCCCTTTCTCTTCTACGTGGATTCTGCAGAAATAGGTCATCCATGCCCTCTTTAGTCATAGTGGTTCAAATGTAACAACAAACAATGATAAAATGTGAATATGAATAATTTCTAATGTGAAGATGTACATTTTAATATTGGTAAACAGATTGAACTAAATGACTTGCTACTCCTGTAATGGTTCAGAATGAACACACATGTTGATGTTTATGGGTGAATTGATTTTTGCAAATTAGTACATTCCTGAAATTATGGAATTTCAGAATCTAGAATACTCCAACACCCAAAGTTATCCACATGGGTGACTCTGATGGTTCATGCACAGAATTTTGTAAAATATTTTGTTTCATGCACAAAATTATTAAAAATGCTAGGTATAAGACGGATCTTCAGGCTTGAGTATACGATGCATTTGAAGCAATAATGAATTTCTTGTTTAGACTTGGGTCCAGTCTCTAAGTTATCTCATTATGTACATATATGAAAATACAAGCATTCCAAAATTTAAAAAAATCCAAAAAACTTCTGGTCCCAAACTATTTGGTTAAGGGATACTCAACTTGTATAAGCCAATGTCTGACTTATTTTTCAGATTTTCCTCTAAAGCTGGAGAGGGATTGTTTTAAACATCTTGGTGGGTGGCCTAAAATCAGATGCTGGCATTTTAATGTTCTGTCAAAATCGAGAGCCAATTTTCTTCTATGGTAGAGACCAGAAATTAGGAAGGTAGAACGTGCAGTATATCAAATGTTACCACTAATGCAGTCCTAGTGGAGTCCTGTTTTAGGAAGACCTTGATGGTTTTGTAGAACATTTACAGCAAGCAAACAAATGATAGAACATCTAGTGCAGGCGTTTTTGTTTCCTGTTCTCCTTCTGATTTTTCCCTGTCCCCATTCATTTGATGTTTATTTGATTTCCCCCCAGAATGCACTCTGATAATTCCTTATCTGGGAGTAAGCCTCTCTGAAGTCAGTGGGGCTGGTTTTTGAGACAACCTCTATTATATTGGATATTTTTTATTTTATACACAGATATATTGGCCAGTGACAACAAAACAAATTTTAAAATAAAATTCACGGTAACTTCCAAGGCAAGCACCTTATAATCTCTTGAAAGAGCCATAACCTTTGGCTTTTAATAAGAGACTGTGAATTCCACATTAATTGATTCTCTTAGTATTCTTGATGTTTTAGCATGGCACATTAAAATTAACATATAGTATAGCCCCCATATTCAAAGGACCAATACCCATGGGTTTATTTATCCACATCTCACAAATGCAATCTTTCTATGCATTTTTTAGATCCTGGTGTTTGAGGGCTGGAAGTCCTTTATTTCAATGTGGTTTGTCGTTATCTTTGGTTTCATGAATCCCCACAAAATTCAGGAACATATCCTTATAGGGGTTGTACCATATATGGCTAACCAGATCAAATTAAAAGTTATGTATTGATCCCTTGGTTTATGAATTTGAAATTATGATAGGATCTAGGTTTGTGGTGACCATACTTTATTTGTATCCTGAAAATGTATAGGTAGAATAAATAAATATGTGAATACTCTTGAAAAATGGGAGCCATTGATTGGCTGGAAAGGAGTTTCACATAGAATTAGACAACCCCCTCATATAGTTCAAATAATTCAAGCATTGTTTATCATCTCTGCGGTACTTTAGCATACTTTACATTATAGCAGATTAGGCATTTGTTTCTTAAAGTAGCCCAAAGGAGCCGGAGAGATAGCACAGCGGTAACAACAGCTGTGCTGGCAATCTGAAGATCTGAAGATTGCAGGTTTGAATCCCGGGCTGGGTTGGACACCAGCTGTGAGCCCTGTCCACTGTTTACCCAACAGTTCGAAAACAGCTGAGCTGTGATGAGATAAACTGGGAACCGCCAAGCGGGGAAGGACTTTTTGGGCTGGAATGCGGAAAAACAGAGGCTATCCGTCATGAGGATGAAGCAACAGCACCACCTTGTGACGTAGACACAATCACAACCTGTGAAGCACCCTGATGCAGCTCTGTGACGCAACTGTGATGCAGCCAAAGAAAAACCCTTCTAAAAAAATTGTACTGTTATATGTTGTATGTAATTGTATCTGGAACCGGCAGGGACTGTCTGCCGTATGTGTAATGTAATCCGCTCTGAGTCCCCTTCGGGGTGAGAAGAGCGGAATATAAATAAAGTGTATTATTATTATTATTATATATGCTTTCATCAAGATGCTGTAAGCTCTCCAGATAGCAGAGGAAGCATACTTTGTAGAAATTGCAACTGGACATGGGTTCTTTGATTCATGTTTTCCTCCCAAGGTCTATGGACCATAGTTGGAACTGAACTTGGAACAAAATGCTTCTATCCCCATTAAGCACAAATAGAAGTATTATGTCTTGTTAATTTAAGTTTTTTAAATATAATTTTACTGAGTTTGTCTGTAATTTGTTTATATATTATTGTTGACATTGTGGGTTTTTTTTTGTGTTTTTTAAAGTTGTCCTGAGTCCCTTTGGGGAGATAGAATGAGCTATAATTAAAGTTTCGTTTCATTTCATATTCATACTTTTGTTTCTCTTGGTTGCTGAACATCTAGATCCGCTCCGATTTAAGTAATACTTCACCACATCCCCTTCGCCAATTTTAGTCACACTGTTTTTTATGGCTCATTCCCTCTGCTACTCTATATCCTGAAATCCATTTCAATATGCACAAATCATTTCCATATTTTTAAGATGTTCAAAAGATGTGCAGAATTAAAGCTTGATATCACCTGTGTATAACAGCCATCCTCCATTTGACTGGGGTTAGAAGCAAAAAACTGCAAATTTAAAAAAATCAGTGTTTTTACATGAGTGCCTCTTGACAAAATTCTAGATGACAAAGGGCCTTTCCACACAGCCATATAACTCAGAATATCAAGGTAGAAAATTCCACGATATCTGCTTTGAACTGGGTTATCTGAGTCCACAGTGCCATATATTCCAGTTCAAAGCAGATAACCTAGGATTTTATTCAGCTGTGTGGAAGGAACTTTAGTGTTGCTGTGGAGAACCTAGAGATTCCTAGAGATAACACTTTAACCAAATCCATGAAAAACCAAATTGTATTCACTTATTTTAAACAAGACACATATTGTTCAGTTTATCAATTTGTGTGTGTTTGTAATGAAAGTGATGTAATATTAAGAATTTCACCAAAAACTATTCATAACTCAAACATTTTCTCTGTAATGATAAACAGGAAATAAGAGGGGGGGTGCAAAGTTCTCTGTATATAGCCATCTGGCAGAAATAGTGTTTGTTTCTCATTTAAAAATAGTTTCCTGGTAAAATAGAGTTTGGATCTGGGATGGGCAACTGTGGAAGGCTAAGGGCCCCCATTAATTCCCCAAGCGACCTTACAGGGCGTTACTCCCCACGACACGTGCTCATGCAACACCCCCCCCCCAGGAAAAAAACCCCTAAAACCAAACCAAACAATACTGTGCTTGAGCCCAAATGCCTTTTGGGGTGGTAATTTGAGGAACCCTGAGGAACTTGGTAGCCTCCCCTGAAGG
Organism: Anolis apletophallus; assembly: GCA_030556195.1. Lineage (NCBI taxonomy): Eukaryota > Metazoa > Chordata > Lepidosauria > Squamata > Anolidae > Anolis > Anolis apletophallus. The sequence goes on from JARBWK010000001.1 coordinate 26,570,757, forward strand.
GTCGGTTCAAGGCATTTGGGGGAGTGTTTTGACCCCCTTGGGGGGAGGCTGGGAACCACAAAATTAGCTTGGGAGTTGCTAACTCATACTGTTATGGCTTGCTTTGAAGCAGCTGTTACGTAATCTGTGGGAAAGAGATTTCCAATGCTATATTTTTCAATGGAAAATTTCAACTTCTATCTATCATCCAGTTATATGTCTTTAATCTGTAGTGGTCTGGGCTGATATGATATGATGTGTTTTTAAAATAAAGGTACCCTCTTCTTTTGCCTGAAAGAAACAAACATTTGGGACATATTACCAGTGATTCCAGCTCTCCCATGTCCCTATTGTTAAATAATATATAGATGGCTGAGCTGGCAATGTGTGGGATGAATTTGACTTGATGGATTACTATATGTGCACATCTAACCTGGAAAATGCCTATGTGGCTTCATCCAGAACTGCCGTTTATGCCCACCTGAGTGGGTAGGCTTCCTAAATGTTTCTCTTACACTTTACATTTTTAGGATGGCCTAAATCAGTGCTGTCCAACTTCTACGGGCCCAAGGGCTGGAATTTCGGTGACTGAGCACCTGGCAAGCCACAGCGGGGGGCGGGGCCGATCGTGGGGGGCGATTTTGCCGCTTCTGCCGCTCGGAGTGACGCTGTAGGAGGGAGGGCGGAGCAAAGAGGGCTCCCCTTTGCTCCTCCCTCCCTTCTACAGCGTCAAACCGGGCAAGAGGAACGCCAATTTTGTCGTCCCTCTTGCCCGGTTTGACGCTGTAGAGAAGGAAGGGAGGAGCAAAGAGGGGCTCCCCTTTGCGCCTCCCTCCCTTCTACAGCGTCAAACCGGGCAACCAATTTCGCCATCCCTCTTGCCCGGTTTGACGCTGTAGAGAAGGACGGGAGGAGCAAAGAGGGGGCTCCCCTTTGTGCCTCCCTCCCTTCTACAGCGTCAAACCGGGCAGGAGGAACGCCAATTTCGCCGTCCCTCTTGCCTGGTTTGACGCTGTAGAGAAGAAAGGGAGGAGCAAAGAGGGGCTCCCCTTTGCACCTCCCTCCCTTCTACAGCATCAAACCGGGCAAGAGGAACGCCGATTTCGCCATCCCTCTTGCCTGGTTTGACGCTGTAGAGAAGGAAGGGAGGAGCAAAGAGGGGCCCCTTTGCACCTCCCTCCCTTCTACAGCATCAACCCGGGCTAGAGGAACGCCAATTTCGCCGTCCCTCTTGCCTGGTTTGACGCTGTAGAGAAGGAAGGGAGGAGCAAAGAGGGGCTCCCATTTGCACCTCCCTCCCTTCTACAGCATCAAACCGGGCAAGAGGAACGCCGATTTCGCCGTCCCTCTTGCCCGGTTTGACGCTGTAGAGAAGGAAGGGAGGAGCAAAGAGGGGCTCCCCTTTGCGCCTCCCTCCCTTCTACAGCGTCAAACCGGGCAGGAGGAACGCCAATTTCGCCGTCCCTCTTGCCTGGTTTGACGCTGTAGAGAAGGAAGGGAGGAGCAAGAGGGGCTCCCTTTGCACCTCCCTCCCTTCTACAGCATCAAACCGGGCAAGAGGAACGCCGATTTTCCATCCCTCTTGCCCGGTTTGATGCTGTAGAGAAGGAAGGGAGGAGCAAAGAGAGGCTCCCTTGCACCTCCCTCCCTTCTACAGCGTCAAACCGGGCAAGAGGAAAGGCGATTTCGCCGTTTCTGTTGCCCGGTGTGATGCTGTAAAAGGGAGGGAGGAGCAAAGGGGAGCCCCCCTTTGCTCCGCCCTCCCTCCTACAGCATCACTCCGGGGAGGGGGCCCATGCGCACTGTGCGCGTATGCACACCTTTTTTTTGAATTTTTTTCGGATTTTTTTTTAAATTGCTGGAGGGTTGGGGGGCCGAGTCCAAGGGGGACAGGCCTAGCCTAAATAATTAAAAAAATGTAAAGTTGTATGTTTTTGGTTAAATATTATAATGGAATTGACAACCAGGCAGGAGGGAGATGTTGAATTCCCCCAAATTGTCTAAGTGACTGAGTATAATTCCAGGATGCATTATACATTTTAAGCCCAATGCTGAGTGTTTGTATATTATAGGGAACAGCATCGGGAAAACATTCAGCTTTCATTACAGTACTGGAGCAAAAAAAAGATATTGGACAACTCATTGTTTAACTGCAGTCTTTAATATTCTTCTCTGTCAAAAAATATATGGCAGTTTTCCGAAGCCTGGTTTACATGCCTGTTAGGTCCCCTTTTTGGCAGCATTGACTTCCGTTCATGGTTTTCTAAACATTTGTTTTTCTCATCTGAGAACCATTCCACTAATACTGGTATACTCACATTTTTTGTTATCCAGCTGTCTGATCTTTAATGCACACAACCACAACGGGGCCTGCTTTTTTCCTGGCATTTAGCTTTAACTTGCCTTATTTGGTAAAGCTGTACTCCTCGCTGTTTCTGGAAAGGAGCTGTTCTACTAGTTTAGGGACTGTTTTTCCACTTTCATTTCTCTTTGGAGGAAGAGAAAGTTAAGGAGATGGCTTTCCGAAACAGTGAAATATCATTGCATCAAGAGTACTTACTGTGAATTGAAAATAGTTTTAGCAAAACAATTTTCAGAGAATGTCTGTCATTGAATCCTGGAATTTAAGGGAACCCAAAATATAGCTATTCTTGAGATAGAGAAGTGGGGTGAAAAAATTGGATAGGATAATGCAATAATGCATGTCTATTTCATCCTAGTTTCCTATTGATTATTTGCCGCTGTGTCTAATGAAGGGATGGGTGACTTGGGGCCATCCAGATGTTGTTGGACAGAAGCTCCCGTGCTTCCTAGCCACTATAGCTATTGTTAAGGAAGATTGTTTTCACAATGTCTGGGGAGAGGAACAATTTCCCCATCTGTACTCTAGTAGTATTGAGCATCACTAGGTAAGGGTAGCTTTGATAGGTTTGGGAGAATGTGAAATTTGTGTTCACTAAAATTACTGCATATACTCATGTATAATGACCACATCAGGCAAACCAAATGGCCTGCCCTATGACATTTCACATGAGGCAAAGGGCCCACCTGCTTCCATCACATGACATTGATCCACTTCTAGCAGGGCTCCATGCCTCAAGTGAAGTCAAAATGTTACAGGAGGCAGTGGCAGTAAAACAGGAGGCTTTCTGTGCTGCATAGGAAAAAACATAGGGAAAGCCAGGTGGTGATGCTTTCCCCATGGGTTGAGGTGAAGGTGAAGGCTATTGACACGATCGCTCCAGAACGCCCCCTCTCGAGTAACTGAGCTAAACCAGCTCCTTTGTTTACTGAGGAGCTGGCAGCGATGAAGCGAAAAAAGTGGAGGCTAGAGTGCGTGCGGCATTGGAAGCGGAGCAGATCAGCCCAAATGCGTCTGGTTTCTTATCTTGGAACCTATGACGCTGCAACAAATGCTGCACAGAATACATCTATTGTGGCCAAGGTTGCCTCCACTAAGAACCGTCCAGCGGAATTGTTCTGAGTTGTCAGAGGACTATTAAATCCGCCGCAGTGCAAGATCCCAGATGACTTGGCAGACGGCTGTGAAGAATTCGCTCGGTTCTTCATGGACAAAGTTGCTCTGATCCGTTCCAATTTCGATACCACTTTAACGGCAGTCTCTGAAGATGTGACACGAGCATCTGCTTGTCTGGTTTTGATGGATTCTTTTCAATTGGTTCAGGACAGGATCCTTGGAGAGGCGAGGCCTACCACATGTATCCTAGACCCCTGCCCATCCTGGCTGATAAAGGAAGCCAGAGGGAGTTTGGCAGAGTGGGTTAAGGTGGTGATTAATGCCTCCTTACAGGAAGGAAAAATTCCAGTCAGCTTAAAACAAGCTGTTATAAAACCGCTGTTGAAAAAACCATCACTAGACCCCACTCAATTAGTCAACTATCCATCAGTTTGCAATCTCCCCTATTTGGGCAAAGTCATGGAATGTGTGGTGGCCATGCAACTCCAGGGGTTGTGCCTTGTAAGCCGCCCGGGGGAGGGGGGTTAGAAGGGGGTAGAAATATAGTAAGTAATAAGTAATAAATAAGGCAGGCAATGCAGGGCATGGGGTGATGGGTTCCCTCCTTTTCCTGGCATGCTCCGTTGGATTTGCCACAATGTATGGCGAATCCCAGCCTTAATGTGATAAGCTTCTTTGTAAACCTCGTGTATAAGTCGAGGGCAGGTTTGGAGGCCAAAATTATGGATTTTCATTCTATCCATGGATAAGCCAAGGGTCATTCAATGGAGAGAGAAAGTACCAATGCTGCCTCAGATGTTCATCTGCCCCTAGATACCACCACCATTTTCTTAGGTGTTAAAAAAACCCAGAAATGGCAACATGGCAGAGAAAGTAGAGGGAATTGGTGTTTCTTTTAGATTCTTTTGGGACATATTGGGGTCTTTTCTTTCATCACTCTAATCATAGAAGAGAATGGCTTCTATTTTTTTATAAACATGAAGGTACAGTACTCAACACTGACTCATAGATAAATCAATCCAGATTTTTTGGATAGATATTTTGACTAAAATTTCTAGAATTCTACATGAGCATGCAGAGTAATACAATAATGATTTTAATGCACATATAATCTCTTAGGATATAGTGGTTTGCAGTGCATCTCCTTTGATCATTTGGTGCTCATGAGAACTTTTTCAAACTCTGAAATTTCAAGAGAGTTGCTACAACATTGTTTGTGAGTTTCTCTCATGGCTATACGTCTTTCCAAAAGTAGTATAGGAATATAGTACTGTCTATATAAAAGGATGTCTATCAGCACACTCCTTTGCAGAGCTGTTTAGATATAAGCTCTCTTGAATCCACTGGTACGTTCAAGTTAGTGCAAGTTGGATTCCAGCCATATTTGTGATCCTCGGCCAAAAGATTGTAGTTGTTTAATGTAGGCTGTCCTGGGCCCCCACAAAGGATTAAACAGAGAGGGGGAAAGGGAAGGGGATGGGAGAATTCTTCCAGACATGATTAGTTAGGTCTTTCCCTGCTAAAAGCTTCTAAAATTAAACAAGAACATACAGAAAAGCAGAAGTTATGATGTTATACAGACTTCAGAGATATGCAAAAGAAACCATAAGCAAAAATGCAGAAGTAATGTTATAAAAATAGGAAAGTATGGGAGTAGTATTACTGAAATACAAATATGCTTAGAAAATGTGTATGACTGATGGACTCAGCCTTCACATTAAACAACATAGTTTGCGAACTGGAATTTGAGAAGATTCTCTCTTTTGAGTGGTAGTGCTAGGTTTCAAGTTGTGAGTGTGTGCAGTCAAGTCTGCTGTTAACACATGGCAACTCCATGAATTCCATAGTGTTTTTGTGCAGTGAATTATTATGTGGTTTTGCTAGTTTCTTCCTCATTTTTTTGTTGTGGTACTCTCTCATTTTATGGCTCCTTGATCAATGTTACTAGTAAGATAATTGTTTAAGTATTTCTTAAGTATTTCTACCTCAGTGCAAACGGTGACATTTGCTATACTCCTGTGCTAACGTTAAGTGCTGCAACTATATTACCGACAGACTAAACAAGAGATGCTTACATAGATAAGAGGAATATTATATATCAACATCTGTTCATTTAAGTGCCCTGTTCAGTCTCAAAAAGCAGTGGCCCAGTTCTTTCCCCATGCCCCATCCCTTGGGCAGGAATTTCACTGAGAGAGAGAGAGAGAGAGAGAGAGAGAGAGAGAGAGAGAGAAAGGGTGATTTATTTTCTAATGCAGTGTTTTTCAACCTTTTTTGAGCCGCGGCACATTTTTTACATTTACAAAATCCTGGGGCACACCACCAACCAAAATGACACAAAATGACACTCTAACACAGTAATACATATAGTTAATATGTTTTTAAATGTATTTATACACTTAGTGAAACCTGGGCCTGTTTTGATGAATACAACATAGATATCCTGGCAGGAATGGCAGAAAGACACACACGAAGGTCTTGCTCAACAGCTGTCAGCCCTCTGGGTGCTTTGGACTTCAACTCCCACCATTCCTAACAGCCTGAGGCCCTTTCCTGCTTAAGTGGCTGAGGGGGGGGGGGAGGAAAAGGGCCTGGGGCTGCTAGGAATGGTGGAAGTTGGAGTCCAAAACACCTGGAAGGTCCAAGTTTGCCCATGCCAGCTTTCGATTCCATCGCCACATCTATCTTCAGCCTCTGGTGGTTTGAATATATATGATTATGTGATTTTCTACCTTGTCACTATGATTATGGTGCTGCTTCTCTAAACTGTCCGCAAACTGACTGTGTTATTGTGCGGATCCCGGAACTGACATTGGATAACATCATGAGGATACACTTTGGTTTTTGCACTCACTTCCGTGATTTCATCAGATATCGTGAGTTTTCCGTAGAGGAGCGCTCCGTGAACTCGCTACTTCTTGGTTCACAACTCCACCGCTCTCTGTGGCAACCATGCCGAACTACCTTATGTAAGACTTTTGATTTTCTCCAGCAAGATTGGGTATTTTGAATGTGTTTTTTTGCGTGGGATTATATATGATTAATTGTGCATTTTGTACTGTGACGTAGCGGCGCTACTTTAATAAGTAAGGGTATTGGAGGTTCCAATTTCCCACGGCACACCTGATGATCGCTCACGGCACACTAGTGTGCCCCGGCACACTGGTTGGGAAACACTGTTCTAATGTACTCCACCATTACTGTTATTTGTCTGTTTCTGGTAAATATATGATATTATGTGTAGCTGCACTGATCACATCAATGTGATTACCCAGATTCTTTTTAGAAAGTATTGTTTACTTTGTTTCCCTTGTTCCTTTAACTTCTCTTTGGGAATACTACTGGGTCACATACAATTACTGATGATGCTATATAAATATCAATTTATAAGTGTCAAGAAAAAATTTCTGAATCCATTTATGTTGTCCTAAATTGCCCCCTTTCTTCAAATAGCTTCCTCCCCCCTCCAGGTACATCGTAATGCTGACAGATTTGATTGCCTACATGATGTATCATATTTGCTGCGGCATCTGTAACTGGGTAGGCTCATGAAGTAGGAAGTCATAGTAACAGACAGAGAGATAAATGATGTCTATCAGAATTGGAAAGTATGAAATAATTGCAGAACATTTATGGTACTTCTTCACCAAATTCACTGTCTTCTTTTTGATGCCTAAAACATTAAGGAGAGTGGAACATTTCTAGTTTGATTATAGAGAGGAGATTCCAGCCACTCTAGCATCTCCAGCAGCGAATGGTTTGAGCATCCCATCAGGTCTGTTGGCACCTAAGAGGTGCTAGTCATAGTGCCAGAGAGATTGGCAAGGAATAATTTTGAATAGTGTACATGCGCATCAGTGTAGTTTGTTGGGTTTTTGCCTGTTTCAATACAAAATCTAGCCACACTAAAGAGGCAATGCCACAGTTGCACTGTATCGCCCACTGCAAATGACAAAATACTCACGTATTTGGTATATGGTTATCTTTTCCTGAATACAAAATACCCAGGGAGAATAATTCTCATTAACTAGCACTGTCCTATACAATTGTCATTAAAATGCAAATATTAGATTACTGCTGAAAGATGATAAGGAGTGGGAAAGATTCTATTTATATGTCATTTATTTTTCCTGCTTCATACGTATTTAGGAAAGAATATCAGACTAGAACTGCTTTGGACCCACATTATCTAGAAGCTGCTAAGCTACCATTCTTTGGCATTGTGCATATTTTGAATTGTAAATGTGACATCAGTCCAGGGAATTCTGTGAGTAAAAATCTCATTCGAAAGAATATGAAGTGATAATGATGACTGGTACTATTGCTAGACAATGATGTTGCCTCAGCATGCCTCTTCATGTCCCTGGTCTCTTTTTAACACGCATTCCCTTTCTTCCATATTTTAATAAAACTATTATTCATTTTGAGTTGGGGAATGAGGTATATTTACAAAGTACTCTACATTGGAAACTCCAGTCTCTCGTGTATACTTTTTTTGGACTCTCTTGAATGGTTATTTCTAATTCATTTGATAACATAAAGTTTGAAATAGTAGCTAGTGTAATGAGGCTGTCACCTTATGAACATATATCTGAGAAGATATAAGACTGTGGTATGGGAAATCAGAGTGCTGTCACCAGGGCCGTAGCCAGGATTTTGATTGGGGGGGGGGGGGGCTGAGACTGGGTGGAAGAGGGTCTACCCTAGCAAACCTTTTGTATTGTTATCCCAATAACCCCATTAATGGGGTATATAATGAGCATGGTGATCAGATCATGATATGAATAAACATAACAGTTTAAATAATGTACCAGTAAGGCCTTTTCGCAGACCACCCTGAGAATTTCGGGGGGCCTGAAGCCCCTTAGCCCCCTGGCTACATGCCTGTCTGTCACTATTCTGTGGGTAGTAGTGTAGGATGATAGGAATTCAGGTTACCAATATACTCATATATGAATTGACCTCATCTATAAGTTTACAGCAGGCTTTGGGACCAAAAATTGTGAATTTTGACAAGATAAGTGAAAAGTCGAGGGTCATTCTGCAAAAGAGGGGAAAGGACCATTTCCACCTTGACTGCTGCTTGCGATTTACTCTTCAGCTATTGAAAAAGCCCAGAAGTCATAAGTTGCAGGAGTTGCTGCTTCTTTTGCCTTTTTGCCACTCAGGTTCCTTTTAAAACAAGACTTACACTGACTTATGAATAAGTCAACTCATAATTGGGGGTTGATTTTTGATTTAAAGGTTTTGACTGATTCATGAGTATTTAAGGACATTCTGTAGTGAAATAGGAGAGCAGTTAGGTTGGTGTGGTTTACCTAAACAACTTGAAAATATGCTATTTCCCCCACCATTCCACCATCAACATGCAAATCCAAATCCACTGCAAAGTCTGGCCTGCCAGCCTTGAGATAAAATATTGTCCTGTTCTAATGGCTAAATCAGCATATCTTTTAACCAGCTTCCTTCGGCAAGGCACAGCAAAATGAATAGAAAGGCTAGCAGCAACTTCCCGTTGCACATCATGGGGGGGGGGGGCAATGCCAGCTAGCTTGTCTATCAATAGGTGTAGGTTTTCTACATGTTTCATTCAATGATATGTTCACCTGCTTCTTGTGAACAGACTTATGCCAAACAGGACAGGCATACTCAGCAGTTGAATAGACGAGGCCTAATGTTCTTATTAATTTTGGGTCTGCTCCCCATGTGTTACCAGTAAGTTTCCGCAGGATATTATTGCGTGCAGGTACATTGTGCTTGGTGTTTATGCAGTGTTTCCTAAATGTTAGTGTTCGATCTAAAGTGACATTGAGATATTTAGAATGGAAACAGTGTTCAAGCTCTTGGCCTTCCCAGGTAACTTTCCATTTCCTGTTGGCTTCACGGTTCCGTAGGTGGAAAGCACACACTTGTGTCTTGGCAGGGTTAGGTTTCAGGTTGTTATCTTTGTAATATCTTTGTGGAGAGATCTTTCAGGGCATTAGTAAGTTGGTTTTTGACTGTTTCAATGTATTTTGCTTGTGTTGTTAGGCCAAGGTCATCAGCATATATAAAGCTCCTAGTGAGTGGTGGCTGTGGCTGATCTTGAGTAAAGATGTTAAACAAGGTCAGTGCAAGAACGCTGCCTTGGGGTAAGCCATTCTTTTGCCTCCTCCATCTACTTTTCCTGCCTTGAAACTGTGGTTTTCTAGGAGGGTCTGTGCAGTTTTTTGTGAAATCATAGTCTTGGATAATATGGTAGACTTTATGCAACATTTTTCTATGTGACACCATGTCATAGGTTGCCGTAAGGTCCACAAAAACAGTTCCTGTAATGCAGCCTTTCTCATATCCTTCCTCGATATACAGTCAGATTAAGATTTGGGCTGTACAGTTTTTTCCTGGTCTGAAACCTACTTATTGTGCAATAACCTGCTTATTGTGCAGGTGAGCTCACTTAAAACTATGTGTTTAAGTAGGCCCACTTCTAGTGGCCTGTATTTTTTTCATACCTTCTCACTGATATTTCTATATTATAAGCTATATGTCTGTTACGGTAATGCCTTCTGATCTACTAGCTGACGTGACAAATCCAAGGCCCATGGGCCAAATCTCCATGTCATTTTCTGTGGCCCTCTAGATGCTGGACTACAACTCTTATATTCCTCATTGTTACACATCATGACTAGAGCTGATAGGAGTTGTGATACAGTAACATCTGGAAGGCTGCGATTTGTTCTGTTTAGTCAGGATAGTGGGGTTTCAATTTAGATATAAGGCTTGCAGATATTATGTCTGACTTTAAAGAGTCCTTTAAACTTTCACCAACCTCAGAGCCACAAGTGCTGTTGGGTTGCAATTCCCTTATCCCCTGAATGCTTGGTGGATAATCAAAAGTGATGGGAGTTGTCATTCAGTAATATCTGGGGACCAAAACCGGGTGAAAGCCAGAGAGCATAGATGACTCTGTAAAGAAAAAAAAGTCTGGCTTCTATCGATGGATTTTCTGTTCATGGATTCAATGGTTCTTTGAAGGCAACCATAAGGCTGATGTGGCCCTCAATTAAAATGCGTTTGGCATCCCTGCTTTATTGTCAAACCTTCCAACGTATCTTCTTTAGCCTGGATTGTTTCTGATAAAAATCTAAAGCAAGAAATGTGTGGCTGAGTAGGCTTGTGCAGGTGTAAAACGACTGTCCTCTTGCCAATGTGATATGATTTTGGAAAGGTGATTGCCCCACTACCAGCCCATTCCACTGAAGAACACCAAAAGAAATGGGATCTTAGGCCCATTTGTTCTCTGCAGTAATCTGACACTGAATGCACAAGAAAGTGTCTTGTAGCATTTCCCCCCTTGATTTAATACTACCCTGATCTTTTACTTCTATATTAAAACAATGAAAGAATGGAAGTACATTGTGCAACAGTATATAAAATAGCATTATCTATCACATTACATAATAACAGCCAAAAGTTTTCTTTCTGCATAATTGCAAAGAGGCAGTTAGAGCAGCTGTTCTATTTTTTACATTTCTGGCAGCTAGAAGTTCTAATGGGTAGTTGGAGCACTCAATTTTGAAAGTGCTTGGTTTAATTTTTGCATTATCAGTTGCTTAGCAACTGATGAGGGGAAAATTAGGTGTACTGAATTCCAAAATGGAGCCGCTCTTCCTCTCTTTTCCTCCCCATTCCGGTACATCCTCAACAGTCTTATCCAGATGTGGTATCCAAGTTGGTAGCTGAAATAGGATCTTCAGCTTGGTGGAAAATGCTATGTTCAATACCATTATGGCTGAAGCTTGCCAAGTATGAATATTTTCATTTTCCCCTCATGATAGTTTTCAAGTGATGTCCAGTGGTCATTAGCTTACAATCACAACAAGCCCAGAGAAACCATTTTGCCATCTTATCTATGCTCTCCTCTCCTCAGCATTCACCAGGCTACACAAATGATCAAATGCCCCGAGCTTGATCCTTGCTGTGAAGGCCAAACTGATAACCTGTTTTGCTGAACCACAATCTCTATACCCATTGGATCAGTATCCACAGTTTCATTTATTCATGTCCGATAAAATATTTTCTGGGTTCTCCACTGCAACTCTGTGATATTCTCGGACCAGAGGTCTTTCATTTCTGTAGCGTTTGCCGTTCACTGTGGTTTTGTATATTCACAGAAGAAGTAGCCTACCTATATACTCATAGACAAATCTAGAAATTTAGTAAAAAATATCAGCCCCCAAAAAAAACGCATGTCAACTTATCCATGTACCTTAACTCATATAAAAAGGGAACTATTCCCTTCCATGAATAGAGCTTAGTCCACCGTGAGAGCCGTGAGAGAACCTGAAAGAAGTACTAAGCCTCTCTACCCTTTCTGTCATGTTGCTGTTCTGGGCCCTTTAGAATTCCTGGATAGAGAAATGGCAGCGATAGCGAAGGTATATGGTCTCCTGAAGCAGCATTAATGCTTTCTTTGTGAAATGATCCTTAACTTATACATGGCTTGTATCAAAATCCATAATTTTGGTCCAAAACTTGTACTCAACTTATACATGAAGTTGACTTATTCATGAGTATATACAATATGTAATTTGTACTGTATGGGGAAAAATACTTCTACGGAAGGCAAGTTTTGACTATGGTCACATTTCACTCCCAAACTTTTAATGTCACTGTTGTATGCTGAGATTGATAGTGTTGTTGTGAAAGTCTACATGCATTAGTACTCTTGCATTTGTTGTGTAGAAGACAGATGTAATGTTTCAGTGGTTGAATAAAAGATGAGAGTAAAAGCTGAAGATTGCTAGGTTGACAGGAACTGCATCTGACAGGTGGGAGTTCACTCGATCTCATGGATTCGAACTGCAGACCTTCAGGTCCGCAGTTCAGCAGCACAAGGGTTTAACCTAATGCACCACCATGGCTCTATGAGTTAAACCCATTGATATTTTGTCTATGTAAACCCATTGAGGTTTGTCTTTTGGCATGGCGAGAATTAACTAATACTTGGTTTTGTTTGTTCTGTTTCTGTACCGTTTAAATACACATTATGTGCATCTTGATTTTAGTGCTTGGAAATTTGTGCCCTTACCTAGGTATTATTTGTGCGGGCATCAGCTGTAACTACAACAACAAAAGCTGACCTAAAGGAACCTCTTAAACAGTTAATAAATCCAAGGGATTGTGGAACTGAAGCATAAACAGTAACTTGGAAATGTACACAGCAATAATTCATAAATAAAAAAAATCTTGCTCTTTCATTTAACCAGCATGTAACTACATTTGAGTTATAAGAGATTTGCCATTGTTCCACAGCTAACCTGGTGAACATCTCCACAATTTGAGTCATGCCGTTATTTTTGTTGAACAGGAGAAATTTTGATGTTCTTTCAGTGATCTTCTTTCACTTTCATCAAGTAGACGGTGTCATGGATAATATTTGACTTCTACCCTCAAGTATAGTGCTAAAAGTGAATGGGCAAATTTCTTTGTGTTATGTCTAACATTGCAGAGAAAATTCAGTGACAATGCAAAATTGTTGCAACAGCCTTGAGAATGAATTTGGACAGGCCTGTTACATATACTATTAGGCAGTAATGCAAGTTGACTGTTCTATTTGGATGTCATTTAATTCTTTCTAATAAAATATTAAAGTGTCCTGGAAAGTAATATTTCAACTTGATTTATTGGTCATTGGCTGGATATTGCATTTGGAACTTACTCTGAATAGATTCCACATAGTTGTTCTGTCAAAACGGAAGGGTTTTTTTTCCTGCCATAGAATCATAGAGTCGGAAGAGACCTCATGGGCCATCTAGTCCAACTCCCTGCCAAGAAGCAGGAAAATCACATTCAATATATGTATGGAATGAAGAACTTGGTGATTTAATTACTATTGCCTTTTCTTGTGATCCAACCCATAAATTACAATACCAGGAACTGATTGGTCCAATATGTGAATTTTTTCAGCATGGTTTGGCCATGTGTTTTGCAAAGTCTTCTGTATGAGGCATGTTAGGCTGCCACTGATTATTGTGTAATAATGCTGTGTCCCATCATAAGCCAAAATGATGGGCCACACTTTATATAACATAATTTAAATTATTCTCTTTTTTTAAATCACAAAATTCTTACTGTAACCTTCACTTCCAAATATTGCCTCAATATGAACAGTATTAAAAGGAAAATTATATATACCCCTATGGTTAAATCACTCTTTCTTTTATATCTCCTTGTAGATTGCCTTTTCAAATTATGCCCCATGAATCGCTATTCGGCACAGAAACAGTTTTGGAAGGCTGCGAAACCAGGAGCCAACAGCACAACCGATGCAGTGTTGCTAAATAAACTACATGTGAGTACCAGCTCTGAGTCTAAACATTGTCTTATGAAATTCTGAGATTCCAATATAAATCCTTATTAATTGTTAACTCATTTGATATGAGGCTTAAAGAGCGACAAGCTTATCTGAGGTCCATGCAGTCTGTTAAATTTTTGTGTAATATTGGATGATGTTCCTCAGTTGCCTTGTCATTTGATGAAATTGGAGTTATAGCAAAGCAAAACACAAAAGAATGTAAAGCAATTCTAAAGTTGTAAAATTTATGAGCTGATTTAAAATAGGAGTGCTGAGAATGTTGTGACACAGAGACCTACACATGGCTTTACTTTTCCCAAGACAGTGGGAGGTGAAGGAGCAGTAAGGCTTTGTTTTGCGGATTTCTCTCTTGTTCCTGTAGTCTGCTGCCTTCTCCCACATACTCTGCAGCATACCTGGATCCCTGCCTATTATAACAGGTGGAGAAGAAGGCAGGTGACAGAGCTGCAAGAGGAAAAGATACGAGAGTCTGAAGCTACCCTGTCTCCTGATCTACTGGGAAGTGTAAAGGTTTCTAGGAAATAGAAGATAGACCTAATAGTCTTAAATAAGTGTCTGAACTAATTACTGTTCTACAAATCTCTGGTAAATTCCTTTTTAAAAGATATTCCCTATGTAGTGAAACAATCATGTCACTGTCTAATATTTATCTCACATGTAAAAAGATATTAAAGCAATGTGAAATACTCTTTGTTTTAAAAATGGGTATGTCCATGAAGAGAAAACTGAGATGAACAGGTTCATAATCATCTCGGTATTCAAAGAATTTTCACTTTCCATCTCTCATATACAAATCAGCACATAATCGCCTGCACGAACCTGCAAAGAAACTTAAATAGATGCTGTCAGAATTGTAGCCAATTGACATTGTTGCTATTAGAGATTTTGGCTAGTCTTAATTGGAACAATGATCCTTCAAATTCTACGCATCTCTAAATTTCCAGTGTAGTTCTTCACCTCATATATTTATGAAAGGGGCAGAGTAATAAAAAAAAAAGCTGTGTGAGAAAGTAAAACATGTGAATATTGTGGGTTCGTACATTAGTTCCAGCCCTGCTAGAATAGAATGAATTAGTGTTCTTCAGCACAAGTCAGAAATGAGCAAGTCAGAATGGCATCAGTGTTGTGTATGGCTGCTGAAGGTATTGTGGAGACAGGGCCAGATCAGTTGCTAATATGGGAAAACTAGAGTCGATGCTCTTTCTCAGCAGCGGCAATCTAGTTGACTGTTGGGAGCATGCAAGAAGATGACAGCAGTGACATGAGAAGCAGAAGCCTTGAATAGATTCCGTGTAGGAAGAGACTAGCGCTCTAAAACTGAATCATTGAAGAGTAACATTGCAATGTATGTTTAGAAGAACTTTTAAACTTAGCTTTTACTCATTAGAACCTGGGAACTTTGGAAACATGTCAAGGTAACTGCAGCCTTATGCTGATATTTATACCTCTACACTTGAAGGAGCACCTCTGCTCATACAGTATAAGAAATGAGGTCTCTTGGAGGGACCCTCTGCTGTCCCAGTGGATATAGACCAAGGCTTTAAAAATGTTTTCCACTTGCAACCCTTTTTCTGCTGAGAAATTTGTACACAAAAACATTTACTGACAATAAATCAATATTTGCAGGACTTGCAAAGCTGGTTTTCTTTTTTGTGGAGTACAGCTGAAGCATTTTCCGCAGAGTCCACTATAAACACTGGAGTTTGTTGCTAACAGATTTGTGTAAATGGATGGCATTCATAAACCTTTTATTGTTGTCAAATTTGTCACAATCCCAGCATTGAGCTGGGGGGGGGGGACCACATTTAGGGCTGGAACCTACAGTTTAATAATAATAATACTTTATTTATAACCCACCATCATCTCCCCAAAGGGACTAGGGGCGGCTAACATGAGGCCAAGCCCAAAAACAATATAACACAATAAAACACAAAACAGCAAGGAAAAAGAAAAAAAATCATAACAAAATATATAAAATGACAAATAAATAAACAGTATAGTATCACATAGTAAAATCAACACAACGGGCGGGCCAGATGTATGGAATAAAATGTTAGGAGGTTAAAACCCTGGGTGTGATAGGAGCACAGGGCCTTTTCAGTGGTGGCTCCTCGGCTTTGGAACGCCCTCCCTAAAGACATCAGATCGGCCCCCTCCCTCCTGACGTTTCGCAAGAAAGTCAAGACCTGGTTATTTGAACAGGCATTTGTTGATGAAATATAAGGCTTAATTGGATATAAGGAATGACGACGATGTGATGGAAATTGATTTCAACATGACGCTGAGGCTGCAATTGTATGTTTTTAATTGTTAAATTGTTATTATATGTTTTTTTCTGGGGGGCGGGGTTGACTTGTTGCTGTGTTGTATTGAGGGCAGAGACTGCCTGTGTAAACCGTCCCGAGTCGCCTTCGGGCTGAGAGGGGCGGTATAGAAACGTGACAAATAAATACATAAATAAATAAAAAGAAAGCCCAAGAAAGGCGGAGCAGAGGAGTTTAACCTTTATAAAGGGGGAGCTACTTTATCATGAGGGCGAATTATAGGTAGAAACAAACAATGGGTTAAATGGTCACTCTCCGAAAGCAGTTTAAGAAGCATTTATGGAATATATTTCCTTTAGAAACCAGAGTTACACCAACACTGATGCCATTCTGGCACTCAGTCAAAACATTGCTTTTTAGTAAATCCTTTGGAATACAGTTGATTCTATCCAACTTGCACATATATTATAGTTTACATTATTTTAACTGATTTAACAGGCTTTAAAATGAATTGTTTATACGTTTTCAAAGATTTAGTGTGCTTCAGTCTATTAATTAATTGTTTTAATCTGTTCTTAATTGGTTTTATTGTAAGCTGTCCTGAGAGCCTCAGTTAGAAGGTATGATCTAAATCTTAGATATATCCATACACACCTGCGTGCATGTACAGCTAAGATGCAGATAGCTCATTGTTTAAGTCCCACCCCAAATGTTTCCAGACATATACACATTCAATACAGACCCTGTTTTATAGTGTGCCCTCCACATTCACTGAGGTTAGGGGCACCAGACCTCCCCAAAACTAGAAATACCATGAATTTTAAAAAACCACACTATTTTTTCTTACTTTGGAGAACACCTCTTTAAGATTTTCTAGGTTCTCCAGCTTTACTCTATAGTCAATTTCTACCAGAAATAGACCATAGAATCACATGAAGGACCTAGATATTCTCTCTAGTAATGTCTAGTCCCCCCAGCTTGACTTTCTGGTCAGCTTCCAGATGATGTTGATCATAGAGTCACACTGGATGATCTATCCCAGAGAAGACATTTAAATCAAATATGCAAATTATACATTCCAGAAAAGTCAAACCTGCAAATGTGGAATGTTAATTAATAACCTTCATAGTGTTTCTAGGAACGGGACCTCTGTAATTATGTTCAGATGAACAGAACTATAGAGCCTTGTTCAGACCATTATACTGGACATAGAAAGACCTAAAGTAATGCTGGCTTCTTAAGGAGCTTACGTTTATGTCCTTCTTTCTGTTCCCTCTAGCTTTACCCAGGTGCAGGTGAATGCTCATGTAGGACTAATATCAGAGACTTTCTGTTCCTCTTGTGTTTTTAGATACTTGTTGCCAGAAGAGTATTATTTATGTGAATAGCAAATTTTGCAAAGGAAACTATTTTACATATATTGTGATGAAACCTTGTCTATCCTATTACATTAATATCTGGCACCAGAAAGCTCTGGGTTTCTCATATTGTTAAAATCCACACTTTGCTTCATATGTAATACAGAAAGGAAAGTAAGTGTTTTGCATGAAGCACAACTCATAAGTTGAGACAAAGGGGTATTTTTAAGTATCTTTGGCATACTTTTAAATTTTAATGACTCCACTCATAAAAGTCAGTCTTATTAAGGAAGACAAATATAACTTTTGAGTTTTCCTTTTACTGCCCTTTGCAAATAAAAAAAAAATACAGTCATCTCTCCTGGATCAAGCTCCAATCCTGTGATTGGTGAGCTTTGAGATTAGATTATCTTTTCAGAATAGATTTTCTGTACTCGAACCAATTTATGGCTGAAACCTTCCTAGATGTATAAGCTTTATATTCTATCAGTCAAGCTCAGCAGTACTTTTACATCTCCTTCTCATACCCTCTGAAGTTTAGCTGGTAAAGAACCCCTGCTCTAATTGGGGGAAAAATGCTCATACTACAATTTCCGAGAAAGAAATAAACCTATTTTTATCTAAAAATATGTGTGTGTATTCTTGTTGTTGTGTGCCTTCAAGTCGCTTCTGACTTATCACAGAGTTTTCTTGGCAAGATTTGTTCAAAGGGGAGTTGCCATTGCCTTCCTCTGAGGCTGAGAGTGTGACTTGTCCAAGGTTACCCAGTGGATTTCCATGGTTGACTGGGGTTTGAATCATACGCCAATCCTCAAACCACTGTACCAAGCTGACTTTCTCCATGTGATTAAGTGTATTATATATGTTTATCAAGTGCAATAATTGATTCTTGTGAAACTGTTAAAAATGTTTGACCGTATTACAAAGGGTGGCTCAGGTCCATATATTAAGAAGGATGCCGCCATTCAACATTTGTAAACCTCTTTTGTAATCACATCAGAGAACAAACTTCCCTTTTAGTAAATAAATCCATAACAACCCACTATGTCTCATGACCAGTTGCTTTTGTAATTGAGGGGAGCTTCAGAATAGTTCAATGTGACCTGGACTGTTAAAAAAATTAGAAACTTCACTGGGCAAGTCTGAGCAGGTCTTTGAAGTTCAGCCACATTCAACAGTAGTGATCAAGTGCCAGATTTTTGCTATGTGCTAGGTTTATAGGACTCTAATCCAGAAAGATATCTGAACAAACCTCTAGAGTTAACACATCTGTTCTTCAGGGGAAGGGGAAAATTTGTTGATGGTATACAGTACCTTTCTGTCTATAAATGGCACAAGGCAGCTGATGGTGATAAAATCAAAGAAAAACTACCAACATTACATACAAATTAAAAGAAAAAATAAAATACAGCAAGAAGAAAAGATTAACACCCAATTGGTCAAAACATTCTTCCACTGTGGCACAGATTGTATGTGTTGTGTCAATGCCATTATTCAATGGCCTGACTATAGTTATATTATTTTTGATGTGCAGGGCTACCAATTAAAGAATATACCATACACTGCTATAATCTGGATTCAATATTGGTATTGCAATGGCAAGTACAATATTGTTGTTGGTGTAATGGTAATGATAGTGATTTCTTAAATCTCTCTCTCTTAATGAAGTTTTTTATTTATTTGCCATATTTGTATCCTGCCCTTCTTATCCTGCAGGGGACTCAGAGCGGCTCACATATCCAGCAATTCGATGCCATACAAACATGTATCAGTTAAAAAAACACATTAAAACAATCATTAAAAATGTATCAAAGTACAACTGTATATTTCAGAACACCATGGCATGAAAATTTGACACATGTAAATTCAATAGTTTAAAATGAAGAACTTTTTAAGGTGTCGTAATCATAATTATTCTTATTAAAGCTTAGAGTCTTTGTAGTCTAAAAACAAGACTTCAAAAAACCAAAGGAATTCTAACAGGAAAGTATGAATCCAGAAGCACACACAATCTGTCAACTTGAGTTTTCAAGAGAATGTAACCGCATCTAGCACAGATCAAGATTACCATGATCCAGTGTATTGCCAACTTCAAATACTGATTTAGAATCAGGAGTGTTTATATGGATTTAGATGGAAAGACGAGATAAGAATTAAAAACCAAGCTGGAATCCTGAGGTCAAACATGAATTTTGAAAGCAGAATGGGGTTAGACTGGATGGGCCTTGGAGTCTCTTCTGACTCTATGAAGATCCCTATCTTGGATTTTAATAAATGCCCAAAAGATTGTAAATAGAAAGATGTTATCTGTCTTGACAACTGTATATGTGAAAGGGATCTACCGTGTTTCCCCGAAAGTAAGACAGCGTCTTACTTTCTTTTCCCCCCCAAAAGTCCCCCTACGTCTTACTTTCGGGGTACGTCTTATATAACCCAAGACGTACCCCGTCGCCACGCCCACGCCACCGCCGCCGCCGCCACCACGCCGCCGCAACCGGAGGTGTGCCGCGGCACACCTGCGGCACACCTCCGCGGCACACCTCTTCGCCAGGGCTCCAGGCAAGGGAGGGGGAAAGGAGCCAGGGGCGGGAGGAAGCGGCGACGCGTCACTGTGACGCTGCGATCCTCACCACGCCCCTGGCTCCTTTCCCCCTCCCTTGCTTGAGGAAAGAAGGGAGAGGGAAAGGAGCCAGGGGCGTGGTGAGGATCGCAGCGTCACAGTGACGCGTCGCCGCTTCGTCCCGCCCCTGGCTCTCTTCCCCCACCCTTGGAAGGGAGGAGGAAGAGAGCCAGGGGCGGGAGAAGGGACGACGCGTCACTGTGACGCGTCATCGCTCATCCTGCCCCTGGCTCTCTTCTCCCACCCTTGGAAGGGAGGAGGAAGAGAGCCAGGGGCGGGAGAAGGGACGACGCATCACTGTGACGCGTCATCGCTCGTCCCGCCCCTGGCTCTCTTCTCCCACCCTTGGAAGGGAGGAGGAAGAGAGCCAGGGCGGGAGGGACGACGCGTCACTGTGACGCGTCATCGCTCTCCCGCCCCTGGCTCTCTTCCTCCTCCCTTCCAAGGGTGGGGGAAGAGAGCCAGGGGCGGGACGAGCGGCGACGCGTCACTGTGACGCTGCGATCCTCACCACGCCCTGGCTCCTTTCCCTCTCCCTTCTTTCCTCAAGCAAGGGAGGGGAAAGGAGCCAGGGCGTGGTGAGGATCGCAGCGTCACAGTGCCGCGTCGCCGCTTCCTCCCGCCCCTGGCTCCTTTCCCCTCCCTTGCCTGGAGCCCTGGCGAAGAGGTGTGCCGCGGAGGTGTGCCGCAGGTGTGCCGCGGCACACCTCCGGTTGCGGCGGCGGCGGCGGGACGAGGTACGTCTTATATACGGGGTATGGCTTATATAAGCCGACCCCCCAGACACCCCCGATACGTCTTACAATCGGGGGTGTCTTACTTTCGGGGAAACACGGTAGCACTCTTAATAGACCACAAGGAGAACATGAGTCAACAGTATGATACAACATCTAAAAAGGTAATGTTGTTCTAGGCTGCATCAGTAGGGGCGTAGTGTCTAGATTGAGGGAAATAATAGCCTACTCTGCTTTGATCAGACCTCAACCGGAATACTGTGTCCAGTTCTGGGCACCACAATTCAAGGAGGATATTAACAAGCTGGGTTTTGTCTAAAGAAAGGTGACTATAATGGTTGAAGGCCTGGGAGCCATGCCCTATGAGGAGTGGCTTAAAGAGCTGGGTCTGTGTAGCTTGGAGAAAAGAAGACTGGGAAGGGGCGTAATAGCAATGTTTAAATATTTGAGGGAGTACCACATTGAGGATGGGGCAAGCTAGTTTTCTTCTTCTCTAGAGTCCAAGACACAGAGTAAGGAATGCAAATTTCAGGAAAAGAGATTCCACTGAAACATTAGGAATAATTTCCTGGTGGTAAGAGCTACTTGACAGTGGAATATGCTGCCTTGGAATCTCCTTCTGACTGCTTTGATTGGACATTCTTGCATGACAAGGGCTGGACTGGATGGCCCTTGTGGTCTCTTCTAATTCTATGAGTCTGCTCTTTCAAAGGGACAGAACTGTCAACGCTGACTGGTGACTCAGATGGTTACAGCCATTCAGTCAAGTTTTTGAAAGATTTTAAAAGTCCAAGAGACATAGACATGATGACAGCAAATAAAAGAAAATATTAGTACAACTATATCAAGTTTTTGCAAGTACTTATAAATAATTACAGGGTAGATCCTGACATACCAGAGATGGGACAGGTTCTTGAATCTGTACAACTTTTTTTTAAAACAGTATTTTAAAATGCCCCCTCTTCTGGTCATGTTTTCTGGGAAAAGTGATCTATCACCAGATGTTTTCGTTCTACTGTATTTTGGGGAGCTGGGGTCAATGTTATGAATTCTCAAATTTCTGAGAGAGGGCTGTCAGCGACCAATCCTTGGTAAAAGTTTTTGCATCATTGAAAGGCTGTTTCCTGTTTTACTCCTTGTGTTTTATGTGGTTTTAGAACCACTAAACTCCAATATTTAGTGACTTGAATTTTTGGCTTTCCTCTCTATTGATGGAATTCAGGAGTTTCTGGTGTAGATCAACCAATGCTAAGGGTCAGGTTATTTTAAGCTAATACCATTTAAGGGATTTCGGAATCTGGGACACTAGAGATTCAAAATTCAGGGCTTGCTTTGAAAAGCTGCCATCTAGTGACTATTATGTACATTGCAATGCTTGCTATACTCTCCGGCATTCAAGAACCATATTATTAAAAAATTATATATATATTTTGCAAATAGACTATCATTTCATTTCTGTGGATTATTTTAAATGCTTCAAATTCAAAAAAATTACTGGAAAGCTAACAAGTAATTCAGCATAAGAATAACCAGAACAGATGAGGCAAAATACCCATTTGGCAAAGGAACGACTCAAAACACCTACGGCAAGCCCACAAGCATCCCATGAGTATCTTCCTTCTCATGTTTTTCACTCATAAACTTATCCTCCATTAAGTTATGTAATCTCCATTTCAAGGCATCCAGATTGGGCCATCACTATATCATGTGGAACAAATTTCTATTGTTTCACAGAAATTTCACACAAAAAGAAATTTCACACAAGTGTGGTATTTTTTTAATCATATTGATTAAAATAGATGTTTCTGGGTTCTGATATTATGGCAGAAGAAGGGAAGCTTTATCCATTCTATCCACCTCATGCACAATATTATACATCTTTATCATGCCTCCACTTATAGTATTTGTAAGCTGGGACGTCTATATTTATTTATTAATTATTTATTATTTCGGCTTATTATTTATTTTTTTCAGGAGTTTACCCCGCTCTTCTCAACCCCCGAGGGGGGACTCAGAGCGGCTATTAGTCGCCAATCCCGTCAAGCTCGGGGCGACTTACATATGCTAAAAGCACCATAAAACACGATAAAACAGCAAGATTAACACCCATACTTAAAACTATACATTAACGCACACACCCCAAGATTACTCCTGTGGTCTACGGCTATGTGGTAGAAGGCCTAAAGTTATTTACTGACCAAATGCCTGTACAAACAGAAAGGTCTTACAAGCCTTCCGGAAGGCTAGTAAGCTAGACAATGCACGGATTGTGGGAGGAAGAGCGTTCCACAGTACTGGAGCGATGACGCTAAAGGCTCTCCTCCGCGTTGAGATCAGGTGAAGTGTTTTACAGCTCGGCACTGCAAGAAGGTTCAGGGAATCAGATCGCAGTGGTCTTGGGGGGACTATATAGGGAGAGGCAGTCCCTTAGGTACGCTGGCCCCAGACCATTCAAGGCCTTAAAGGTCAAAGCCAGCACTTTGAAGGTGATCCAGTGCTCTATTGGAAGCCAGTGCAGTTCGTGCAGAACAAGCATAACGTGGCAGCAAGATGGTAGGCCTGCCAACAGCCGAGCTGCAGCGTTCTGCACCAGCTTAAGCTTCCGTATCACCGACAGAGGAAGGCCAATGTAGAGAGCATTACAGTAGTCCAATCTTGAGATGACCGCGGCTTGGACCACTGCGGCTAGGTCATGACGGGACAGGTAGGTAGCCAGCTTCCTCACCTGCCGGAGGTGGTAAAAAACTACTCCGCTGACGATGGAGATATGCTTCTCCATCGACAGTTGAGAGTCAAGTGTGACTCCCAGGCTTTTGACAGATGGCGACGGGTGAAGCGTCGCACCGTCCAGGGTTGGGAGCTGGATCTCTCCCGTACCCGGATGACCCAGCCACAGGATCTCCGTCTTAGCCGGATTCACCTTCAACCTACTGGCTCGCAGCCATCCAGTAACGGCTTCAAGGCAACGATGGAAATTATCGGGTATGGAGTCGGGCGGGCCCTCCATCCCCAGAACGAGCTGGGTGTCATCCGCATATTGGTGACACTCCAGACCGAAGCTGCGTACCAACTGAGCAAGTGGTCGGACATAGATGTTAAATAATCAAGGGTAGACTATTCTATTAACTGTGCAGACTGAGGAAGTGGTGAATGCAATAAGTATTACTTGTCCTGTTCAGGAAAGACCAAAAGTCCACCAATGCCCAGCTGTAACATCTCTTTATTTTTATGTGAGTGGAGTGTTGTTTTGTTTTTGAGTCACAGACTGCACTTGCGTTCCTAGTTTATGATTATTTTGTATATACTAATTTAAGAGATTTATATACTGACTTTTCTTTTTTTTAAATTAAAGGCAGCCAACAGCATTAAGTCAAAGTAATAAAACAAATGTAATCAACCAGAACACATAAACTACAAAACAGCTGATATGACTGCTGGATATCTTCCAGCTGTAAAAATGAACCAACAGAGCAAATTAAAAGCTTACTGCGATAAGAACTGGAAAACCATTCAGGGCTTCAAAGCAGAGATGTTCTTAGACAGGAGGAAGACCATCAGGAAGGAGCAAAGTTGAGATGGAACCGTAGAGCCTTTGTGCCACTACTCAGCTCTCAGCTAAGAATTTATCTTGGCACCTACAGACTTGGAGGAGTGTCTGTCTATAATAAAAACTTAGTATGTGGTATCATTTGAAGGTCTACTTCTTAAAAATACAAGAACTTTGGTAATCCGAAAATAAGGCACAACAAAAGGTGTCTATAGACCATGGAAAAAAACACAGAAGTCGAGAAGGATGGGGTACAATTGCTGGAAATAAATAAATAAGGATTTGCTTTCCTGAGTTACTCCTTGCTCTGGCAGTTGTTGTACTCTTAATACCTTACTTAATACCTAACAAGTTTGCAATTTGGAATATGAAGGATTGTGGAATCTTTTACATCTACTTAACCCATTTCCTTTCCAAAACTAAATTATAAATTGTGTTTAGAAGCAAAATAAATGCTCCCATTTTTAAAAAAGGAGGATAATGGAATGCTGGCACTTGTTTTCGTAATAGTGTTCCCTTCCAACTTTTCCTCTACTTGCATATTTGTTTATTTGCGGATTTTAAAAAAGTTATTCTGGCATATCTGAAGTATTCTACAGTGTATAATAATTTTCAGCATGTTTTCATGGAAAGCTGGCCAGTATGTTAAGCAATCCCCTAGAAAGGAATGTTTGTCTTGGGGTGCCTTGTGCAAACAGGAGAAAAATGTATTTCTTCCAAAGTTACGGGCTACTTGTTCCTTTGTCATGTGCTGCTTAGGCCGAATTCTCTGTCTATGGGAATGATTCCTAAAATGGTTACAAAGACTTGGGACCAACACAGAAATCATCTATACATAGCTCTTGTATTCTCAAGGTTGTCTTTCAGATATTTATGTAGCCTCTAGATTTAATAAGAGTTCCATTCTTGAGTTACAAAAGTTCTTGGATATTTTAAAAAACGCACCATCACAACTCACAATTAATCCTTAACTGGTAGACTTTCTCTTTTTTTTCAGACATGGGCTGGACATTGCTGCTTCAGTTATTAAACTTTGCATGCACAGAAACAAGAAGGGGAGGATGTTTTTTTCCCTGTCCACATACTTTTCTACATGTCCAGAAAACTTCAGGGGAAGGCAAAAACAGACAAAACATCCACCAGCTCATTGTTATGTTTTGGACAACTGAACCAGAAAGCTTCAGGGGAAGGCAGAGATAGACCTGTCAAATGAGGTCAAATGTCCATCTGCTCATTGTTGGGTTTTGCCCATGGAACCAACCTCTAGCAGAAATTTTCAACATGAGGCTGACTTTCACCACATATATTCTAACATACATTATACTGTATATGTTTCCGATCTTTGAATGGTTATGTCAAATTGGATAATAGTGAACCCTATTGAAATATTGGACTTTCAGCCAAAGGATGCTATAGAGGTGTGCTGGAGACCTAGAAAATGCTCAGAGAGGAGATAAGTTGGACATTAAATCGTAGATACAGGTCATGGAAGCATATGGGTTATACTCCTCTGTTTATTTATATTTTTCTTCCTGACTTTTCTTATTGCTTCCTTCTCCTTGCACTTCGTATTATCTTTTTATATTTTCCTACACATTAGATTTGTTACTATAGGTTTTGCTATTTGCTGTCAAATGGACATTTATGCCGACTCCATAAATGATAAACCCCCATGAATAGCCTGCAACAGCCCACTCAGGTCTTGCCAACTCAGAGCTGATGCTTCCATTCTTGAATCAGTCCATCCACACAAGGTCTTCCTGATTTCTTACTGTCTTCCACTTTACTGGGTATTATTTTCCTTTACAGTGATTCATACCTTCTCATGTTATGTCCATGCTTAGTTATTTTAACTTCTACAGAGACTACAGCAACCTGTGGGTCCCCAGATGTTTTGGCCTTCAACTCCCAGAAATCCTAACAGCTGGTAAACTGGCTGGGATTTCTGGGAGTTGTAGACCAAAACACCTGGGTCCCACAGGCTGAGAACCACTGGACAGCCTTGATAGTAGAACCTTTTAATTTATCTTTTTGGTGGTCCCTGGTATGCACAAGACTGTCTTCCAGCACCATATTTCAAATGAGTGGCTTCTAGTGACTGTAAAGGCAATTGTTGCTGTGTGCCTTCAGGTCTGACTGGCATCTTGAAGGCAAACCTATTATGATATTTATTTTTCAGAATAAATAAAAAATGGATGTTTAGCTTCAGTTGTTCCGAATCATTTCATGAACCACCTAATTAACTTGTGGAGTTTGTTGATATAAAATGAGATGAAGGTTGTCAATTTAGAGTGCCTTAAACAGAAAATATTATTAAAGGTCTGTAAGAAGCAATTACCCAGCAGTGAACATGTTTCCTTGTCTTCTCCTCCCTTCCCCTGCCCCCTTTTAAATTTCAGCATGCTGCAGATTTGGAAAAGAAGCAAAATGAGACAGAAAATAAGAAGCTGCTTGGTACGGTTATCCAATATGGCAATGTTATACAGGTATGAGGTGGCTGAGTTGGAGAAATTACCGTGGTCCTAGTACCCATATGTGGTCATATGCTGCTGAGATACGGCATCTGGAGCAGCCATAAAATTTGTATATAGATATAAATAGATATAGATAGCTATATACTGCCCGAGATGCTGCTGCTGCCTGTGTCATGCATATTAGGCCAATAAACACAGCATGCATATAAGGGACAGTAATGCTAATGTAATTTTTTTTCTGCTACTGGTTATGGGCCTGGTTCCCACCCATAGTCATTCATTGAGTTTCATGGCTCATTTCCAAGGTCCACTTGGCCTTTTGTATCCACATTCTAATTATCATTATTTTCAACTCAAAGGTGAATAGTGTAGGAAGTTTGAAAGCATTAAAAAAACTTAACTATCTAACTTAACTGGAGATGACTGTTTTTATGGTTGTATTAAAGAGGGAATTTCAGCATAGGTTGCTCATTACCTGTTTGCATGAACCTACTGATGTTCCCTCTTCTATTCAACCCTCAATTTGATCCTTCAAATTCTACACATCTCTAAATTTCCAGTGTAGTTCTTCACCTCATATATTTATGAAAGAGGCAGAGTAATTAAAAAAAGCTGTGTGAGAAAGTAAAACATTCTTCAGTTTTCAATCAATTTGCATTAGGTTAGAGCAGAGGTTCTCAAACTGTACTCCAGTTAGCCCTTGGGACTCTGCGCCATCATGCTGCTTCCCACCTTCTCCTTTTTCCTCCTTCCAAGAAATGCAGGGAAATTTACATCATCATTTATTTACATCATCATTTATATTCCACCCTTCTCACCCTGCAGGGGACTCAGGGCGAATCACAATGCACACATACATGCAAACATTCAATGCCATAGACATACAACATATATAGACAGACAACGGGCTACACAATTGGTCGAGAGCTCCGACCTGGACAGGCCTCAAACTCATGACCTTCTGGTCAGTAGAGATTTTATACAGCTGACTCCCAGCCAGCTGCGCCACATTCCCAGTTAAACTTTTGAGCTGTTGGGAAGCAGCAGCGGCCTTCCAGGGCACAGACCCTTTCTCCCCCCACACTTCCTGCCCAGATTATTTTCTATGCCTCACAGACCCCCCTCGGCTTTCTTTGCTTCCAAAACCCTATTTCCCTGCCATCACTCAAAGCGTGCATGGCATAAGGGAGTTGGACTGGATGGCCCCTGGGCTTTCTGCTATTATTATTATTATTATTCTGACACAAAAACACAGTATGACATAGTAAACGAGATATATATGCTGGATTTCATATCAAAAAATCACAAGCTGAAGACTTCTCAAGCATTTAGGACCGTGTGATGTATTTTCGAATGATGTGCACAGATCCAAGTATGGTGGCCTTTTGCAGTTGACAGATCATGATTTTGTCAATGTTTATTGTTTTCAAATGCCAGCTGAGATTTTTCAGCTGATCACCACAGGGACCACCAGGACTGGTTGTTGTTGTTATTCCAGCAAATGCTGGATGGCCCTTTGCTGGGGTGCCTTGATTGTGTTTTTCCTGCATGGCAGGAGGGGGTTGGACTGTTGGTTAAAAATGTTATTCATTTTAAATATTTAAATATTGTATTGTTATCTCTATCTCTCTTTCCTTTCCTTTTTTTTGCACTGTTTGAATTAGTTCAGACAAACAGTCTTCATTCATCTGCCACTTGTCTGGCCCGTGCATGATATATAATATAATATAATATAATAACATTTCTTGGGGCTCCACGAGAAACTTTTGCTTCAGAAAGGGCTCCACGATTGAAAAGGTTTGAGAATCCCTGGGTTACAGAATGTTCTAAAACTTTATCTCCTCTGACCAACTATTTTTGTTCTTTTTCATTATCTCTTTTAGCTCTTGCACTTAAAAAGCAACAAGTACTTGACGGTAAATAAAAGGCTCCCAGCACTGCTAGAGAAGAATGCGATGAGGGTGACTCTGGACGAAGCTGGCAATGAGGGTTCCTGGTTTTATATCCAGCCATTCTACAAATTGCGTTCCATAGGAGATAGTGTGAGTTTACAGGGTTGTCAGTTACAGATAATGGTGTGTGAGGTTGAAAAGTTTTACATCTGTAGTTTATGTGTTCATGATTAATGAAATGCAAAAAGGTTTATGTGGTGATACTGGTGTGGTCCCCCTCCCTCTTCCCGGGTTTGAAGAGACTAAGAGAAGAATTATTAATAAACAAATGTTTTGGAAACAAGAAACATTTTTAAACATTGGAACAGTAGCCACTTAAATGGTTGTTAATTTAAGGACATATCAATCCACTAAGACTTTGGGAGGTTTGTAGCCTTATATCAGTAACTATTTTTTCTGTTCTTATAAACTAAATGGGAAATTAATAAAAATATAAATTTACATATATGGCAGTGTAAGCTTTTGTGGGTCAGCACTCCTGAAAAATTACAGCACATTTTTAACATTAATTTTTATACAAATGTACAGAAATACAACAATACGAACATACTGGAACAGATACAGAACAAAAGGTTACAGAAGGCAAGGACGAGATCCTCCCTTAAAAACAAACAAACAAACAACAGTTTTTCTTGATACATAGACTTAGACCACAACAACTAGCAGAATTATATCTAAAAGAATCATCTTAACCTATACAAACTAAACACATACTAACTGTATAACAAGAACTAGTCTACAAGCCTAACCTTTGTTGCCTGTTGATTTTTTACTTCTTATTTTCTGCCATCTTAAAATATCATTGTGTATCCACCCTTCTGCTTTTAATAACAAAACTTAACAGCAAATTAATGTTCAAGATACTCTATCAGTTGCTTTTGCCAGAGCATACTTATATGTTAGTTAATTTGTTAAATAGGTTGGTAGCATTTACTTTCTTGTTTTGTTTAAAATAATAGCAACAATAACAACAACCCATCTTTCGCTATGGATGAGAGCAGGGAACAACAGATTAAAATTCAGCAACAGATAGTTACGTAACGTGGTTAAAAACAGAAACACCAATTAAAATATGTAATCACTTAAAAGAGCATACCATCAGTTTAAAAGCATACATATTAAAAACAATTATTTCTTAATTTGCAATTTACAAACCATCTGGATAATCCTGCCATAAGAGATTGGTCTTTAATGCTCTTTTAATGTAGACAGTGTATGCAACTGTTGAATTTCTTGCAGCAGGTCATTCTTCAATTTTGGGCCAGCTAATTAAAATGTACTTTAATAAACAGTTGCCAGCCTGATGAAGTGAGCATACAAGGTAAAGTACACAGGAATAAGCAATCCCATAGTGTTTTAAAGATAACCAATGCTTTGTGCCTTGCCCAGAAATTAACCAGCAGCCAATGGAGTGATTTTAATATAGGTGTAGTATGATCACTCCTCTTTTTTAAAATATGGTTTTATTAGGATTTTTTACATTGCCCTATTTCCCATAATCTGGTCCCAGTTTATCTGCTTATTTCAAATAATCTAGCAGTATAGACTTATATAATCCAGTTCAAATTAGATAATCTGGGAACTGATCCTAGATGCACCTGTAACCAATCTGGCTGCTATGCTTTGCACTAACTGAAGTTTCTGAACTTGATCCAGAGGTATTCCAATGTACAGCGCATTGCAAGAAATTGAAGCCTTGAGGCAACTGTTGCATGCACTGCCATCTCTAGGTATTTCCAAGATGCCAACCTAAAGCAGAGTTTTCCAAGTCCTTCACAAAACAAAACAGTATCTTGTTATTTTTCTTCATTGTAGAGAAATAAAATTGAATGTTTAAAATACTGGAAAACCTCTTCCCTCGGCACTGAAAAAAAAAAGTCAGTAACTAGGAGGGAATTTCACAGGCACATTTTCTACTTGTGAGAAAAATCTCTTTTTGGTTACTATCTTTTTCACTTTTGATAGTGGAGGAACCAAGAGGCAAACCCTCTCATTATGACCCCTCTACACAAGCAGAATGATGAGGGAGAATTCTGACGCACCTGCAGTGTAGACTGAAGGCAGTTTGATTTGACGTTGGATGCATGACTTAATGCTTTGGAATCATGGAAGCTGTAGTTTATGAGGTGCCAGTTATATTTGACAAAGAATGTTTGCCAAAGGTTCTTCTATAGCATTAAACCATGGCATTTCAGGTAATGTCAAACTGCCTTAATTCTACAGTGCAAATATAGTTAAAATGTTGTCAAACTGCATTAATTTGATGCGCCCTTTGTTTCTTTGGGAATTTTGCTTCTTTTCCAAAGTTGGGACACTTCTCCTGGCACAGTTGGCATCTGGAGGAAATGGCTCTTCATAACTCACCAGCAGCCAGTCCAGTTGACTGGTAAAGACTGGGTGGCCAGAAACATCTGGAGCAGGGGTGCTCACACTTTTTCAGCGTGCAAGCTACTCTTAAAGCAACCAAGTCCAAAAGATCTACCTGCACGCTCCCGCCGCCGTGCTCTCTTGCCACCGCGCATGCTCCTGCTGCTGATTTCCGCCTGCGCAGCGCTTTTTCCGC
This sequence comes from Anolis apletophallus, assembly GCA_030556195.1. NCBI lineage: Eukaryota > Metazoa > Chordata > Lepidosauria > Squamata > Anolidae > Anolis > Anolis apletophallus. The sequence continues at coordinate 26,602,083 of JARBWK010000001.1, forward strand.
CTGCGGAGCATTGCAGGAAGGAGAAAGCACGAGGCGGGGCATCCAGAGGGAGCGCTCCACCCTGCCTGTCTCGCCGGCAGCGGAGGCTGCACAGCTGCTTCTGGACGAGAGAGAGGCAGGGCGCTCCCTCCAGAGGCCCCGCCTCGTGCTTCCTTCTTCCTGCAATGCCCCGCAGGCAAAAGAAGCACCGCGAGAGCAGAAGCCAGCAGCAGGAGCGCCCCATCCGGCTGGTGAGGCCCAAAGATCACCTGGAAGAGGGCCGAAGATCTACTAGTAGCTCCCGAGCTACCTAATGAGCACCCCTGATCTGGAGGGTAATAGGTTTCTGAACTTGTTTTTTGAACTCTTAAGTTGTAAAACAGACTTAATACCAGCACTTCAAATTTTATTTGGATATGGACTGATGAAATTCTTTCAATACTTGGCAGATATATTCTCAACAGCCAGTCCTATTTAGTGTTCTGGGGGTTGGGTTCTGTAGCCATTGTATTCACACGAAGTCCACTGTTAAAATCTTTTAGCCGACATATTTTAACAGTTTTCTCTGGGAGAGTTTCTTGCTATAATACATAATAATATTTTTTCTGCCTAAAAAGACTTGTCTTCCCCCAAATAGCTTCCAATCTGTTTGGGTTTTTTTACCCACTTGGAGACAGATATAATTTTGAATATTTATTTCCAATAAATGTTGTTTCGTTACTGGTAAAGAAATATTGCTCAGATTTGTGGAGTATAACATACATAAAACACACATTTTACAAATATTTTTTGTAACTGCAAACCTGGCTCATGATTGATAAGGCAACAGTTGAATGCAATGTTATTTTTCTCTTGTTTCTTGTTATCAAACTTTTCCCATCTTGTATGTGTGATATGCTCTACTGATCAAATCTCTGCATTATAATGGATTGAAAAAAACTTCACATAACACCTATAAATTCTAAATATTTCTCCTGCAGTAGTTTTGTGTCTTGAAGTCCAAACAAAATTTCTGAAACACTTCTTTTTTTTCTCTCTAGGTGGTTATAGGGGACAAAGTGGTCTTGAATCCTGTTAATGCTGGACAGCCTTTACATGCCAGTAGTCATCAACTAGTTGATAATCCTGGGTGCAATGAGGTAAGATGGAAGACGTGAGCCAATAAAACCAGCCTGTAAGCTGATTTTACATGGGAGCTGAAAGGGATTGTTGAAAGCTAAGAAGTCAAAGTAATGTTTAAGCACTCTTATTCTCTTGGATGATATTCACCGTCAGCATTAATGTCTTCACGTGGCATTCTTAGATGACTGTGTATAGGAATGCAGCCTTATTCTGAGATAAATGTGTTCAGGATTGTGGTTGATCAGGGTCTCATGAGCTAATTCCTTGTTGTTGGGTGTCGTCAAGACATTTCTGACCCATGGAAACCCTATTGCAGGGTTTACTTGGCAAGATTTGTTCAGAAGATATTTGCCATCAGCCGCTTTAGCTCTTTTTTTTGAGTGGGAGTTTGAACCTTTATTTATTTATTTAAAACTTTTGTACCCCGACCTTCTCACCTCTATTGAGGGACTCAGACCAGCATGAACCTTAGTCTCCAGAGGATCATTGTCCAGTACTCAAACACACTGTGCTGGTAATAGTTGAGTCTTAAATTGTAAAGCCTCTTTACATTAAAATGGTGCAGGTGCCATTACTGTCTAAATCATGGTTATGTGCATAGCTTGATAAAGCTTGATAAAGTTTGTTTGATTTTTTTAATTACATCTCCGAGAATCCAGCAATCACATGACTACTGATTAAGTGGTTAGAACTGAGTGCAAAATGGTATTATTTATTTATTTATTTCGGGATTTTACCCCGCTCTTCTCAACCCCCGAGGGGGGGGACTCAGAGCGGCTTACAGTACGGCACAATTCGATGCCCACATAATCACAATATAAAACCCCAAAACCCTTCAACAATTAAAATACATTAAAAATACATTAAAATACAACTACATTAGCACCATACACATTCACTCTGGATTAAAACAATGTTCAGTCCATAAAAACATTGGCCATAATCACCCACTTCCATTAAAAACCAATCTAAAATGCTGCCTTGTGCTGGTGTACAAATGCCTGGTCCCACAGCCAGGATTTTACTTTTTTCCTGAAGGCCAGGAGGGATGTGGTGGATCGTACATCCATAGGAAGCGCATTCCACAGGCGGGGAGCCACCACCGAGAAGGCCCTATCCCTCGTCCCCACCAGCCTCATCTGAGACGTAGGCGGGAGCGAGAGCAGGGCCTCTCCGGATGATCTTAGATATACAACCTCTGATTTAGGATGCATCTGATTTAGGATGCATCTGCACAGTAAAGTTCATGCAATTTGGCACCACTTTAACTGCCTTGACTCAGTGCTATGGAATCATGGGAATTTGTAATTTGTAGTTTGGTGAGGCACCAGCAATCCTAGAGAAGGCTAAAGACCTTATAAATTTGCCACTGCCTTGATTCCATACTATTGCACCATGGCAATTAAAGGGGTATCAAACTGTATTAATTCTACAGTGTAGATCCACCCTAAATGATAAGAATGAGATACAGTACTGTTTGGCCTGTCAACAATAATTTTAGACTTCTGCCAACATTATCCATCGTTACCAGTAGTAAACTCTTGTTGAAAGAACAATCCACATTAGCTTAAATGGTTCCCAACCTTTTTTTTTTGACCAGGGACCACTTGATCAGGGACCACTCTCCAACATTAGTACCAAAATGGTTAGGAATCTTTTTTTTATTTGTCAGCTTTAGATTTGGTTTGGTTATTTGGGAGGCTGATTCAAAAATTTGCATTGGATAGACCACATTAGCTCTAGTTTCTGATACAGAACATATTGCATCTAGTAGTCACCATCTGCTCGCCCACAGAAAACAATATTTAATAACACTCGGCACTGTAAGAGGGGTCCGTGAGACCAGTAGCTCTTGTTGCAATGGTGTTGTAATGGCGAGGCCGTGGACCATATTTTAGTTCTTGTGGACCACTGGTGGTCCACGGACCACAGGTTGGCAATGACTGGCTTAAACGATGGCTAAGAATTCCACATTAAATTCCACATCAAAATCAGTCAGCCAACTGTCTCTGTGAGGAGCAGTTTAAAGCAGACTACTTGCAAATAAGAAAATAAGGAGCACTGGTAAGTTCCTGGGTAAATTTGTTGTTTAGCTTCTAGTATAAGCTGCTAGTAGGCATTTTTTAGCAGCAGCTAAAAGAGGTTCTTTTCCCCTTCCAAATTGCCTTAAGCACATTCCTGGAAAGGGTGGGGCTTGCTACAGCAGCCTTTCTGCCAGGTGGGAGAAGTTAGCCTACTTCCTGTTTTTAAGCAGTTAGCCTAGTTCCTGTTTTTTAAATCAGTCAGCCAACTGTCTCTGTGAGGAGCAGTTTAAAGCAGACTACTTGCAAATAAGAAAATAAGGAGCACTGGTAAGTTCCTGGGTAAATTTGTTGTTTAGCTTCTAGTATAAGCTGCTAGTAGGCATTTTTAGCAGCAGCTAAAAGAGGTTCTTTACCCCTTCAAATTGCCTTAAGCACATTCCTGGAAAGGGTGGGGCTTGCTACAGCAGCCTTTCTGCCAGGTGGGAGAAGTTAGCCTACTTCCTGTTTTTAAGCAGTTAGCCTAGTTCCTGTTTTTAAATCAGTCAGCCAACTGTCTCTGTGAGGAGCAGTTTAAAGCAGACTACTTGCAAATAAGAAAATAAGGAGCACTGGTAAGTTCCTGGGTAAATTTGTTGTTTAGCTTCTAGTATAAGCTGCTAGTAGGCATTTTTTAGCAGCTGCTAAAGAGGTTCTTTTCCCTTCCAAATTGCCTTAAGCACATTCCTGGAAAGGGTGGGGCTTGCTACAGCAGCCTTTCTGCCAGGTGGGAGAAGTTAGCCTACTTCCTGTTTTTAAGCAGTTAGCCTAGTTCCTGTTTTTTAAATCAGTCAGCCAACTGTCTCTGTGAGGAGCAGTTTAAAGCAGACTACTTGCAAATAAGAAAATAAGGAGCACTGGTAAGTTCCTGGGTAAATTTGTTGTTTAGCTTCTAGTATAAGCTGCTAGTAGGCATTTTTTAGCAGCCTGCGCGCCTATCGGCACGCGATACAACATAAACCTGTAACAAGTAAAAAAAAAGAAAAGAAATATCCAAAGACTTGTAAAAAGTTAATCAAGACCAAAACAAACAGTAAATCTACAAAAAGGGAAAAAAAGTCTAATTATCTAGAATAAAGGAGTCAAATTATAAAAACATATAAACAAGAAATGGAGGTAGTCAGCCAGCAGTGGGAGGGGGGCTTTCCAGTGTTTTGCATTGAGTGTCACATGTATGACTATCTGCCTGCTGGGCAGAAGTCTTGGGTGTGCATTCGCTGCAGTGAGCTCCTGGCTCTCAGGGAACGTGTTCTTTCCCTTGAAGCCAAGGTAGCAGACCTGGAGAAGCACAGAGAGGAAGTGAGGCAGGAGGAAGAGATCTCCAGGGATGCAATAGGAGCATCCCACTCCGTTCTGAGCAGCCCTCCAGCTGCTTTGGAAAATGGGGGTCTTGGGCAGGGAGGACATCAGTCTGAGGAAGAGGGACCGGCTCCCTTAGTTGGGACCCCTTCCTCAGAGGATGTGCCCATATCCTCTTGCACCGAGAATACTTCTCAACGGATGGTAGGAGGGGGGCTTCTTGTAGTGGGCGATTCGATTGTCAGGAACATAGAAAGCTGGGTTTGTGATGGATGTGATGACCGCATGGTAAATTGCCTGCCGGGTGCAAAGGTTGTGGACATCACGAGGCATCTAGATAGGCTGGTAGATAGTGCCGGGGTGGAGCCAGCAGTCTTGGTACACGTCGGTACCAATGACATTGGGAAGGCCAAACGGATGGTCCTGGAAGCCAAATTTAGGTTGCTAGGTAGAAGATTAAGGTCCAGGACCTCAAAGGTAGCATTCTCGGAAATTCTACCGGTTCCACGCGCAGGGACAGCCAGACAAGCAGAGCTCAGGAGCTTCAATGCGTGGATGAGGCAGTGGTGTCGAGAGGAAGGGTTTAGATTTGTTAGGAACTGGGGGACATTTTCGGGAAAGCCAAACCTTTACAAAAGGGACGGGTTACACCTGAACGAAAATGGAACCAGACTGCTGGCAACTAATATTAAAAAGGCTTCAGAGCAGCTTTTGAACTGATTCCTAGGGGAAAGTCGACAGGAGCTGGGCAGCTTCCGGTTCGAGAGGGTGAAACGCCAAGTATGGAGGATGAAATTTACGCACAAATGGCTGAGTCAACAGAAAAGATAGAAAGTAGTCAAGAGGTAGGACATGGCAGGCCTTCTACAAATTCTCATAAACAGCCAAAGTTGAAAGGGCATCAGAGCAATAAATATAAATGTCTGTACGCAAACGCTAGAAGCCTTCGAACAAAAATAGGGGAGTTGGAATGTTGGGCAAAAGAAAAAAATATTGATATTATTGGCATAACAGAAACCTGGTGGACAGAGGAAAACAATTGGGACACAAAAATTCCAGGTTATAAACTGTACAGGAAAGAAAGGAGAGGGAAAAACGGTGGTGGTGTGGCCCTGTACATAAATGAAGAGCTAGAATCTCATGAATTAGAATTTCAAGAAAATTCAAACTCACCTACAGAAACATTGTGGGTAAAAGTCCCAGGACAAAAAACTAATCTAGCATTAGGGATCTGCTATTGCTCTCCCAACCAAACTCCAGAGGCAGACTGCTATCTGGAAAATGAAATTAAACAGGCCTCAAAAATCAATAAATTAGTCATAATGGGGGACTTCAACTATCCCCGAATAGATTGGCTAAATTCTTGTTCTACGCATGAAAGAGAGACAAGGTTCCTCGACATGCTAGCTGATTATTCCCTTGAGCAGATGGTCATGGAACCAACCAGGGGAAAGGGGATCCTGGACTTGGTGCTAACTGATGAACAAGATCTCGTTCAAGATGTCCTTGTAACTGAGCCCATAGGTACCAGTGACCACAACACAATAACCTTCAACTTAAGTTTGGATAGCAAACTGTCAGTGAAAACTAACACAGAGACCTTAAATTTTCACAAAGGGAATTTCACCAAAATGAGAAAAATAGTAAAGAACGAACTAAAAGGAACAGTAAAAAAAATCAAATCCCTCCAGAATGCTTGGAAACTGTTTAAAAATACTTTAAAACAAGCCGAAATAAGAAAGAGGCCGGGAAAGTCCAAGAGGACATCGGTATGGCTTACAAATGAAGTAAAAGATGTGATTGGAAAGAAGAAAAACTCATTTAAGAAATGGAAGGCTCTTCCTACTGAGGAGAACAGAAAGGAACACAAGCTCTGGCAAACTAAATGCAAAGCAACCGTCAGGAAAGCCAAGAGAGATTTTGAGGCACATATAGCTAAGAATATTTTAAAAAATAGCAAAAACTTCTTTAAGTACATCAGAGTAGAAACCCAACTAGAAAAGCAGTTGGGCCACTTGACGAAAAATGGTAAGAAAGGGACAATAAGTGAAGACAAGGAGATTGCTGAGCGGCTAAACGACTTCTTTGCCTCCGTTTTCACACAGGAGGACAGACAACATATGCCTGCAGCTGAGTCAGTTTCTTCAGAGAGGGAATTAAATGAATTAAACCAGATAGAGATAAACAAGGAAGATGTTCTCACATGCCTTACTAAACTAAATGTCAACAAATCACCAGGGCCAGATGGCATCCACCCCAGAGTTCTTAAGGAACTCAAGTGTGAAATTGCTGAAATTCTAGCCAAAATATATAACCTTTCTCTAAGATCAGGTACTGTACCGAGGACTGGAGGGAGGCAAATGTAACTCCGATCTTCAAGAAAGGATCAGGGGGTGATCCAGGAAATTATAGGCCAGTTAGTCTAACCTCAGTTCCAGGCAAAGTGATGGAAACCATTATTAAAGAAAAAATTACTAAGCACATAGAAGAACAGGCATTGCTGAAGGAAAATCAACATGGTTTCTGCAAAGGCAAATCATGTCTTACTAACTTGTTAGAATTCTTTGAGGGTGTAAATAAACACATAGATAAAGGGGACCCAGTCGATATTGTTTACCTTGACTTTCAAAAGGCTTTTGACAAAGTCCCTCACCAAAGGCTCCTAAATAAGCTCTTCAGCCATGGAATCAGAGGACAGGTCTTTTCCTGGATTGGCACCTGGCTAAACTGTAGGAAACAAAGGGTGGTAATAAACGGACATTTCTCTGGATGGAAAGAGGTGAGAAGTGGCGTACCCCAAGGTTCAGTTTTGGGTCCGTTACTTTTTAATTTATTCATTAATGATCTGGATGTAGGAGTGAATTCTGAGGTAGCAAAGTTTGCAGACGACACTAAATTGTTCAGGGTAGTTAAAAATGAAACTGATTGTAAAGAGCTCCAGAAAGATCTCTCGAAATTGAGTGAATGGGCAACAAAGTGGCAAATGCATTTTAACCTAAACAAGTGTAAAGTCATGCACATCGGGGCAAAGAACCCCAAATACACTTATCAACTGATGGGATCAAAGCTTTCCGAGACAAACCAGGAAAGGGATCTTGGGGTTTTGGTGGACAGCTCAATGAAGATGTCAACCCAGTGCGCAGCAGCAGTGAAAAAAGCAAATTCTATGCTAGGCATGATCAGGAAGGGAATCGAAAATAGGTCGGCAAATGTTGTATTGCCTCTCTACAAATCTATGGTGAGGCCACATCTGGAGTACTGTGTACAATTCTGGTCACCGCACCTTAAGAAGGATATAATGGAACTGGAAAAGGTACAAAGAAGGGCAACAAAAATGATCCAAGGGATGGAGCAGATCCCTTATGAAATCAGGTTGCAACGCCTTGGTCTTTTCAGCCTTGAAAGACGGCGTTTAAGAGGTGACTTGATCGAAGTGTATAAAATCATGCATGGGATAGAAAAGGTGAATAAAGAAAAATTATTTTCTCTGTCACACAACACTAGGACTAGGGGGCACTCCCTGAAGCTCCAAGGTAGGAAAGTTAGGACAAATAAAGGGAAATATTTCTTCACGCAGAGGGTCATTGGGTTATGGAACTCACTTCCAGAGGAGGTTGCGACAGCTGTCAGCCTGGACAGCTTCAAGGCAGGATTAGACAGATTCATGGATACCAAGGGAATCAGTAGTTACTGAAATGGACATCCAAGTGCCACCTCTGTGTTGATGGAGGCAGGCAGGATTTCCCCGGCTACTGGTTGTGGGGGGTCGGGAGCAGGTGAGGGTTTTGCCCTCCTTTCTGCTAGAGATCCCTGTGTACAACTGGTGGGCCACTGTGTGACACAGAATGCTGGACTAGATGGGCTGAGGCCCGATTCAGCATGGCTCTTCTTATGTTCTTATGTTCTTATGTTCACATATTTCATACACAGTGGTTCTGTCCTGTTGAAATTTAGATCAGCCATGAAACTTAATTATTTTTAAACGGAAGCAACAACAATTGAACAACTGAGTAGACTGAATTTTGTGATAACTGATCAATGTATCTTTCTGCTTTTTGTTCTAGGTGAACTCAGTGAACTGCAATACAAGCTGGAAAATAGTCCTCTTTATGAAATGGAGTGATAATAAGGATGATATCCTAAAAGGGGTAAATTATGAGGAAGTCGTTACCTTGTTATCAGGTTTTTAATAACTCTTTGATGAACTTTGGTTCTCTTTTTGCCTTTGCAGGGTGATGTGGTAAGGTTGTTCCATGCAGAGCAGGAAAAGTTTTTAACTTGTGATGAGTACAGAAAGAAGCAGCATGTCTTTCTGAGAACCACTGGGAGGCAGTCGGCTACTTCTGCAACAAGCTCAAAAGCCCTGTGGGAAGTTGAGGTAAAGATGGGGATAATTTTTGTTCAAATAAGTTTCGAATCACTACTGCTTTTGATTTGTTCTTTTCTTGTGCTTCAAAAGGTCCTTCTCCCCAACAAGATCTGTTTGCCTTCCAAAAGCTGTTCTTGCTCCCATTCTCTTTGATGTTTTTATCAACTTAGAAACAGTGATGCTTTCTAACAAGAGTAACTGTAGTGTAACACTGGTCAAATTGTAGTGAATATATGAGTCAATATCTCTACTCTAATGTAAATCATGCAAAGACATATATTCACTAATGTATCTATTTATCCATCATAATACATACAACTTATAGACTACAACTTACAACACTATAAGTTGTATGTATTATGATGGATAAATAGATACATAAGTGAATATATGTCTTTGCATGATTTACATTAGAGTAGAGATATTGACTCATATATTCACTACAATTTGACCAGTGTTACACTACAGTTACTCACACAGATCCCCACTTGTGCTTTGCTTTCTAACAAGAGGCAAGGTGTTACAAAGCAGAGGTTGTGAAAAAGCATCAAATTTGAGAACTGTAACAAGATTTGCTTACCATTAATGAGGCAGGCTTGATTTGAATAGACAGGTAAATTCTGTATCTTAAACACAGTGCCCTACAATTTTAATAACACTATGTAACAAAATTTGAAATATTTTCTGTTTCTGGTTTAAAAGTATTATTTCCTGTTTAATGGTGTGATACTTACTTAGAAAGTAGTTGTTATACTCCAGAAATTTCTTTTTTGGGGCTGCCACAAACTATGAGATATTCAATGAAAATTTATAGCAAAATGTACTGCAGGATGTCCCACCAAAAAAATTTTTTTGCAGTTCAATAAACTTTTCCCATGTTATGATGATAGAACCAATAGGGAAATGACATTTATATCCCAGGAACATAAATCGTGTTACATAGTGTAACAAAAGGCCTAGCTTTAGTACAGCTGATTAATCACCAGCAGCAGTAGATTTTTCTCAACCAAAAGGTTGGGAGTTTGAGCCTGGGCCGGGGTGAGCACCCGACCTTCAGTCTAGCTTACTGTCCACCTAAGCATTTCGAAAACAGCTGTAGCTGTGAGAAGAGAAATTAGGCATCACTTAAACAGGGAGGTATTTTACAGCACCATAAAAAAGCCACCAATCAGACAACAGGAGAAAAGTTTGTGATAAAAAAAATCCTTGTCGTCATAGAGGATGGAGCAACAGCATCCCTCTGTGGCCGGAATTGAACATAATCTCCAAGACGCCAAAGTTGGAAAAATGCTGAGATACAAATCTATCTGTCTGTCTGTCCTGTATGTCTAACATCATTGAATGTTTGCCATGTATGTGCTTTGTGATCCACCCTGAGTGCCCTTCGGGGTCAGAAGGAAGGAATATAAATGCTGCAAATAAATAAATAAATAGTTTAGGGTCTAAATGCAACTCATCTTCACATCTAGAGCATACCTTGTTTGAATCAGCAGAAATTGAAGGATGCAGCGGATCTGTTATAATTTGATCCAACAATTACATTTAAAATCTGGTCTATAGACCAATTACATAGGCCTGCAAAACTGAGGGCCAAAAATATGTTTTAAAATGTTTGCTAATTTCATACAAATTTGGCATTCTAAATAAATCATGACTTCAGATTTGTTCCACCAAATACACTTTTTTGACAATTTGATTTGATGTTTTTTTATTTTTAATAGGTAGGCTGTGTAAGATTTCTTTGGGGAATAAAGAGTAATCATTAAGAAAGGGTTTAAAGTCTTCTGGTGGATTTACAAAACATTTTAATCCACTGATAGCTGTAATTGTACCTCCCCACATACTCCCATTAGGAATTTTCAGGTGATTATATAGCAGGCCTGCACAACTCCTAGAAGCCCTAGTTTATCCAATTGTCAAGAATTCTGGGAGTTAAAGTCCAAAACACCTGGAGGGTTGCAGGTTGTTCAGGTCTTTTCTATAATATGCTTCATAGGGTGTTCCTGGAAAACATTGCAAATTTCTCAGGAGGATCCTTCTCTGGGAACCTTTTAGGGCAGGCATGGGTAAACTTCAGTCCTCCAGGTGGTTTTTGACTTCAACTCCCAGAATTCCCAGCCATCTTACCGGCTGTTAGGAATTGTGGGAGTTGAAGTCCAAAACACCTGGAGAGTCAAAGTTTGCCCATGCCTGTTCTAGGATCTCTAGTGCAACTGTATGCTAACTTCCACCAGACTTCATTCGTTATTCATGGTGTCCTAATTTCCATGATAAGTTCAGGAACATAAGAAAACCACAAGGTGCTCAGCACACAAAGGCTCAAAAAATCAATGAATAGTATCAAGTATATAATATGAGCAACACAATTTAATGATAATAGTCAAGTTAGCAGAAATAGTACACAAACCATACCACCCAACGTCCATAGCGGTTTCAAAAGTAGTTCCAAAAGCTCTTGGGGTACGAAGAATCCCAGTGTGAAATCCAAAGTAAATGGCAAAATCCATACACAAAGTCGATAAGTTCTGAGTAGGCAAAATCCTGGGTAGGAGAGTTCAAGTCCGTAAAAACCGTATGAAGAATCCAACGGAGATGGGTGGGAGGTCGGAAGAGCATAAACAAAGGAGTAAACCTGGTGGACGCGGAGGAAAAGGTGGATCCCTCCCAATAATAGGGCTTGAAAACGTCAAGCCGACGGCTCGCAGTTGCTGGAAATCTTGGCCACAACGCCATTTCAACAGGCAAAAAGGAGCTATTCCACATACATAGAATACAGAGTGGAAAAGACAGCGTGTAGGCTAACAAATAAACAATAAGAACGAATTCAAAATAGTCAGTTATATAAACAATAATAGAGTCATCTCTAGTTCATACACATATATTATAGAAGTGGAGTACAAGCATGAAATATACACATATCAAAAGGTAAGTACCAACATAGTATGTATAAGCATAATGGCGGTGAACAAGCTCACGTAGGGGTGAACCGAGACGCCCAGGCTCAGCGGAGGAAAGTCTCCGGTAAATAACAAGGCACAGTCCCGGACGCCTTCCCAAACAGAGGAAAATGTTCAAAATAATACAAAAGTTCGAGTGAAATCTCACTGGAGTAATGCATTCAATAGGGAAGGTTGTCCTTGGGCCTTCAATAGGGAAGGTCGTCCTTGTACTCCACTTCTATAATATATGTGTATGAACTAGAGATGACTCTATTATTGTTTATATAACTGACTATTTTGAATTCGTTCTTATTGTTTATTTGTTAGCCTACACGCTGTCTTTTCCACAACGCCGTTTCGTCAAAACTGGCTTTTTCGGGGCATTATTCCATACATAAACAGCATCCAATGAATCAGGATAATCCAGAACAATTGTACAACCCTTTCCCCAATAGGAAGGGTGACCCAAAGGTCAGGAACATACCTCCTATAGATGGAGTCAGACTGTATCATATCCCACAATGGGCAACAACCTCTCGCTTCTATGGTTGTGAAGCTGTTTTACTCCATGTTTTGTGAAAGATCCTTGCTTATCATTCCTGATTCCTTTTTTAAATAATTTGTTTCATCTCCCTTTTAATTGCTCGAAATCTTAAAATTAAATGAGAATCAAGTCCGCAGGAGAGTAGATCCTGACAGGTCTTAGCATCTCTTATTGCTTTACAGGTGGTACAACATGACCCTTGCCGAGGTGGTGCAGGATATTGGAATAGCCTTTTCCGGTTCAAGCATCTTGCTACTGGACATTACTTAGCAGCAGAGGTATGTGTCAGAAGGATACCTTTTCTGAAAAGTTTTTGTAATCATTGCCTACACTCTTTCTAGTTTTGGATACACTATTCTGGTACAGATACTAAATAACAAAACTGGAAACCATGAGAGTAGAAGGCTGTTGTGTTGATCTAGAGGGCCAGATATTAAGGGCACTGACATTTATATGAAAAAGCTAGGACAAAGCATTGAACTCTGTAAAATTGACTCCTGCTTCTGTAGAAATATCTCCTGTTAATAAATTCTAATGAGATTTTAGTACCTTGAAAAATGTGCTCCTCCACTGCAATATCTTGAACTGGCTGATAGAATCACACAACTGAATCAAACTGCTAATATTGACCTTTTTTTAAAAGAGCCAGATTAACACCCTTAATTGATTTAGTTTGTGTTTCCAACTTTAGTGGTGTTTGTTTTGTTTGTGTGAGTGGATTGTCTATGTGGTATTGTACTGTGGAATAAAATTCGTTGTGCACTGTATTATAGATTTTGAGATGGGGAAAGGTTAGGGTTTTGTTTTGACCTGCTTGTGATTCTCTTCCATCAGGTAAATCCTGACTATGTGGAAGATTACCAGGAATGTCAGTCCTCAGTAAGTATAGGCAAGTGTATCTGCTTGCCTCTAATCAAGAGGTATTGCCAAGTGCTCAAATTATTGGGAGGAAAGATAGGGGAACTCATAAAGAAATGTACTCACTCCATCCTTATCTCTACCCCAAACGTGGCCCTAACATTTCTAAGAGTAGTCCAAATGGGGCCAGGACAAATGTAAGGAGACTACACCCCTCACTTTGTCTCCATCCCTATGATTTGAGCACTGGTGTTGGCCCTCGCCATGGCATAATCTTGATTGCCAAGCATGTGGACAAATCAAGACTTAGTTATTGATTGAAAGGCATTGAAATTGGTGAAGAATTTAATGTCGTGTTTCCTAAGGCTTGCAATTACTTAATATGGTAAACTGTGCAGCAGTAAAATTTTGATATCTAGCAAAACAAGTTCCAACTCCTTATGCCGACAACAGATCACTTCTTTGTCTCACTGTGCTGCAAAAACCCTTCTAAATTTTGGCTAGAAAAAAAGTGTTTCTTTAGATGTCACTTTCCTAGGAAACACACACATATAGAAGAGAAGGAGAGGCTGAGATTTCAGGTGATATTTACTCTTGTATACAAATCACACACACACATTTCAGAAACAATGAAAAAGCATCACTTCATATTATTTCTTGTTGTCTTTTGTGTTTACTAGTTAGGGCTCTGACCAGGATTGTGTCTTCTGGACAGTAGTATTATGTTTGTCTTTTTGCATATTGTCAGATCTAGTGGAGTTGTGCAGATCAGAATGTGAATGTGCAAGTTACCTGTTGCTTCTTAAGTGAGCGTATGATTTAAGAAATGTATTTAAAAATTCCCAGTTAAAAACCATCAATTAGTGTTATGGCAGTAGATCTACACACAGATCTGAACCAGGATAACACGGGACACGTCCACCTTATAACGTGATCTTGACCCACACTATCCAAAGTTGTGGGTTGATTCGGATTCTGCCTTCAGACCCGGCCCCATAAAAACAGTGAGGCCAATTCTGAAGTGGAACTGGACGCAACTGTGTTTACACAATTATCCCGTGTTTCCTATTGGAGTACACTTATTGTTACTTCCTGTTCTCCATGTTGTGGCAATCCCCAGACATGGCATGGGGTTTGCCAGTCAGTTGTCACTTGCAGTGGCATAATTTGAGGGTACAGGGCAATTGAGGAAGGGAGTGGGGAGAGGAGGGACAATTCCTCTTCCTGTCTCCCTCCTTCCTAATTGCCCCGTTGTCCCAGCTGATATCACTGCAGGCAATGACTGATTGGCAGGTCCCCTGTCACACCCGGAGATCCCTGCAACATGGAGAACAGGCTGCCAAAGGCAGCAGCTGGGGTGGTGGTGGTTATATAAGCCACCCTGGGGCCAATCTGGTATATGACATGCCGGATCTGTCCTGGGATAACAAATCAGTACAGATTCAGCCCCAGGGTGTAAGCAATTGGGAGTGTAAATAACATTTTCAGACTTTGGGAACATGATACGAGGCAGGTCATTAACATTGTTTCCATCTTATGTAGAATTGAGGAAGAAAGGTATATAACAAACATTAGAACTCCCAAAAATATCAAGGAAGTTCTGTATTGTATTTCCGTTTAGAATGATATGGGAAATCTTGTAAATTTTATTACAATATTTTTTTTCAGAAAGATAAATACAGATTTTGTTTTCCTGTTTCTGTCGAAAATAATATTGAATACTATTTTACATTGATTCATCTTTGTAATATTCATTATGTCATTTTTTTCCAAATATACATTTTATATAGCTTTTCAAATGTGTACATTGAACAAAGTAGTTTTGTTTTGAATTTCTTAAGGGTTTTCGTTGCATCATTTCAAATTATTCATCTCACTCATTGAAATATTTGCTACACAAATTCCTTGCATATCTCTAGTTCAAAATGGAAGATGCCAATCTTTCTATAGTTACCTGGATTTGCTTTAGTTCAAGTCAGAATACTAGTCTGTGCATCCCAAGAATGTTAAGCCATTATTCAGTATTATGCTGTGATACCTCAAGCAAAAAAATTGCTTAGCTACTCTGCATTGGAACTTTATGTGTGTGTGTGTGTGTGTGTGTGTGTGTGTGTGTGTGTGTGTGTGTCAGGAGCGACTTGAGAAACTGGTCACTTATGGTGTGAGAGAATTGGCTGTCTTCAAGGATGTTGCCCAGTGGATGCCCGGATGCTTTACCATCCTGTGGGAGGCATCTCTCATGTCCCCGCATGAGAAGCTGGAGCTGACAGATGGGAGCTCACACCACTCCCTAAATTCAGACCGCCGACCTTTCGGTCAGTAGTCCTGCAGGCACAAGGATTTACCCATTGTGCCACCAGGGTCTCCTTTGGAATGATCTTGTATATTTTTAGAGTTGCTATTACTTACCCAGGATTTTCCTCAATATTATTCTATGAAGAGAATAAACTTTTCTGTTAAATTAAAAATATTAAGACACATGGGACTTCTGACTTTTCATTGTGGAATTTTAACAGCATTTCTAGAAGGAGATCAGTAAAACAGTGAAAATTGAGTAAGATGTGCCTGTGACACCATCTTGGTGTGATGTCTTTCTCAAGGAGTGCAGAGCTGTTTAGCAAACAATGAGTTCACATAAGTTCAGGAGGAATATTTGGAAATATACATTTTACAGACCTCTCCTTTAACCCTACAAAACTGCTTTGGAGGATGAGGTAAATCATTGAAATTGTTGTTGGAAAGTATCTGTTGAAGGTGGAGGTATAAAGAGAAATGAGGATTGCTACCTTCTTTCTCCAATGGAATACTAGGTGAATGAAATTCTGTTCATAGGAAGTGTGGATATTAATTTTGGCTAAACTGTTGTAGAATAGTATTGCGATAACAGTAGAGTTAGTTGTGTTGCTTTTCAAAGGTTTTAGAAGGTTCCTGTGATAGTCACATGAGAGCACTCTTACAGAGATGTTTTCTTAAGAAAAAGAGGTCGGTTATGTTATTTTCCTGGATGCAAATGATTTCACTTCAGCCTGGAGGTGAAGCCATGTAAAGTATTGTGCAGTAAAGCAGTAAATACACATTTATTGCTCAAAATATCAGAATTGTGTTATTTGCAATTGTGTTATATTTATCTTTTGCTGTTCACCACTAGATGGCGAAAATAGATCATTAGAAGGCTGAAAGTTAGTGAGGTTAATCTTCCTTGAGTATACAAATTGATCTATTATTCTAACAATTCATGGTGGGGGCATGCCTAATGAACTTCTATATATCAACATATAGTAAAAGAAAAAGTGCATTAGCCAGTTCCTTGCATAAAAGGCATAATTCTGGTTCCCATCCTAGAAGAAAAAGTTGTAGTTTACTGCCAAATACAGGCATGTCTCCTTTCTAAATTGTTAATTGCCATATCTGGTAGCACAATCTACAAAAATACATGAGCAAAATCCATGTAAATTTCTCTATCCCCTTTTTCTCTCAGCACACTGGCCAGATTTTCTGTAATCTGAGTTGCCTGGTATCTGTTATTTTATACATGGTAATAGGTTGTTCATGTTGACCTTGGCTGACCACAGTACTTTGATGAAGGAGTTTCAAGATATTTAAGGTTGTCCCTTAAGAAGTCATATGATGTGTTTCCTTGTACTCACAAGTTCCACACATCTGCAACCAAGGTAGTTCTGCCAATGGAAAGCTTTTGAGTAGTTTTCCTGTAATTTAGCCTTCTGCCAATAAACAACATATTTAGATTTTAGGGATGAAAAAAACCCCTTAAATAAAATAGAAACATCTTTGAAGGACCCCTTCCCCTGGCCCAGTCACCTCCAAGAATCAACTCTCTAATTTACATAATGTATCTATTTATTGTTGACAGGCCAAACAGTACTGTATCTCATTCTTATCATTTAGGGTGGATCTACACTGTAGAATTAATACAGACCTATATATTATTGTAAGTCCTAACTGAATCAGACTGTTGATTCATTGGGTATATCAACTATAGGTACAGTACATTTTGTTAATTCAGTGGGTCTACTCTAGTTGAGAGCCAATGTGGTGTAGTGTTTAGGTGTTGCCACCCTGGATATCATAGAAATGTACTGGATGACAAGTCGTATGGTTTTAATGCAGGTAACAACTCTAGTTGGGACTGACAGGTTCAGGCAAATATATTTCAACTTTCTCATTTTTATCATTTGAAAACTTGTTCAGTTGTATTCACATATGTAGAGAGCGCACTGCATTGAAAATATTTGAAGTAATGAGTGAGATAATGTGAATTGCTTGTTTTTACCTTTTTGAAAGTGTTACGCAGCACGTGTTTTGGCCAACGTTCCAGCTCCCAAAGTCCAAATACAAAACACTCTCAGACCACAGTAAAAGTGAAAACAAAAATCTTTACTCTTTACTTTGCAGAGATGAAACAGAACTGGCAATGTTGCATACAAAAAAAATCAAGCAGTGCAACAAAACTTACACAGTCTTTGTAAGTAACATAAAATAAGGCATCTTCATCTTTACAGCAAATGAGAGATCAAAAATAAATCTGAAGTAAATAGCTATTTCTCCATAGCCTCCTCAGAGTAGCTTCTCAAAACTGCTCCCCAAAGCCAAGCCTTTGTCCATAGGTCTCATCAGAGAAAAGGCTCCCCAGAAGCTCTCCCTCAGGATCTCTCCTTCATCATCTCCTGCTGGAACTCCATGCTGGTGAACTAGAATGTAGTCAAAGAAACTCAAACAGATATAGCCCCTTGGGCCACACCCAAGCCAGCCGGTTCACCTACTTTCCCAACTAAACAAGATAATTGTGCACAATAAGGTTTTTCTTCACACACATACACTTGATCCTGCAAGGACTTACCGCAACAGAAAGAACATGACAACTGTCATTTTGGTTGCTACATTTAAGTAGCGATCAAGAAAGATCCGTATTGCAGAGCCTGAGAGTGTCTGGAAAAATACTTACAATTTCTTGATTTCTCATGCTCAAAATGCAGCTTGATAATATAGTTGTTCGTCATTGGCTTCCGTTTAGTCAGTCCATGCCATTGTGTGGTGTGTTCTTTTGTGCTGCTTGCATCTGTGTTTAAGATGGGTTAATTACAAATGGGAAATGTAGTACTTCCTTTCTGTATAAATGCCTCACCTTTTAGGGTGGGTGGAAGAGTTAGAACTTTGATTTGATTTGAAACTTCTTCCACAGCTTGATCCTGACCAGGACGCAGCCAGAAGGGGGCTTCATAACTCTCCAGAGAAGATGGCTTACTCTTTAGTATCTGTGCCAGAAGGAAATGATATTTCTTCAATTTTTGAACTTGATCCCACTACTTTGCGAGGGGGAGATAGCCTTGTCCCAAGGTAAGGTGTTGTGAATGATGAGACCACTCATATGATGTGAACTCATTTTACCTGCCAGCACCAGAGAGTATTGGATACACAAGGGAGATTTATGGATAACAGTGTGTTTCTAGACCCATACCAAAGAGACTTCTTCATTGTCCAGGCTGCACCCACGAACTATAATGTCCAGATCAAAGGAAGAAATAATACAGGTTGAGCATCCCTTATCCAAAATTTTGACATCCCAAATTATCAACATGTGAATGAGTGACATATTTGCATTCTGGTGGATCAGTGTATGCTGGTTTTGCTTCAGGCACACAATGCTTAAAATCATTGCATACTTTCAGGCTATATACTGTATATAATTGGATCTCAACCCCAAGATATCTCACTGTGTATGTAAATACAGATATTTTGCATTTTTTTAAAAAAAAATCTGAACTCCAAAATATTTCTGGTCCCAGGCATTTGAAATAAGCGATACTCAACCTATAACACTCTATGCTGCTTAATCAGACTTCATCCAAACACTTTGCCCATTCTATTTAAGAAGGACAGTGAGAAGTTGAAATGTATCCAGAGGAGGGTGGCTAAAAGGTTGAAAGATCTGGGAATCAAGGTCAATTGATATGATTTACTTGGACAATAGGAAACTGTGTGATGATAAGAAAGCCAACAGCAAAGACTAGTCATATAGAAGATAGAACAAATATTTCTTTCTTTCTTTCTTTCTTTCTTTCTTTCTTTATGGTGCTCCAGGGGATAGAATCAGTGTGTTAAAGTTATAATAAGGGAGATTCTGAGTAAACTTGGGAGGAATTTGCTGATTGCAAGAGCTGTCCAATAATGGGATAAAGTACTGTAGCACAGCAGTTCTCGTTTGTGCCTGGGGAGCAGGGGCTAGGACCCGGGGTTCCATTGGCATTGGGGCCTGCAGCTGCAGAGACAGATTCAGAAGAGGATTTGGAAGGTTGGGAAGGACAGTTTCCCATCAGCGGGCCTCCTTCGCCCACAGAAAGTTTGGCATGGGAAGAGCTGTGTTTTGGCCCTGACGTAGACATAGATAACCAGGTGCAAATGGAGGACAGCGATTCTGGGAGTTATGAGCACCCGGGGGGGAGAGGGTCACAGGAGCTTTTGAGTGAAAACATGGATGAAAGCACCTGGGAAGATTCTAGGGAGGAGAGCTCTCATGTAGATAGTGACCCAGCTGCTGAGAGACAAGGTCGAACCTTTGATAGGAGAAGTAGCATTGAGTCTGGGAGAAGGGGATGGCACCGCAGCCTAGACAGGCCGAGGTCCGTCAGCAGAGATTGGAGACGACGGGGCCTAGAGCGTCGGGGACCTCGGCCGAACGATTAAGTAGAGCAGGCGTGGGAACGCATCCCCAGTGCTTCGGCCACGTCTCTCTTGAGTAGGCGTGTTAGCGAAGTGGATCTACGGAGCCGAGCTGGCTCATGGTCACCAAGTTTGCCTTGCATTCACCTTGCCTTGTTCCTGTTCCCGCATTGCTTTGCGGAGCCTTGCTCAAGCCTTGCAAAAGCCTTTGGATTGTTTTGCCAAGCTGTTTTGGATCTTGTTGCTTCAAGCCTTTGATTGCATTTATCTCTTCTATGGACAATTTACCTTTTGGACTGTTTTTATATTCAATAAAGTAGTTAGCCTTCAGCCCGTCTCTCTGTGTGTGATTAAGGGGCCGGTCAAGTCCGTGCATCGTGACAAGTACACAAGAAAATTCTGGATTCTCTTTTGTTTGAGGTTTAAAAATAGTGCTTCTGTGATCATCTCTCGGGGTTGCTTTGTTTTAGACTTCTGCAGTGGTAGAGATTGGAGTAGGTAACTTTTAGTGTTAGGATTTTGCCCTGTGCTTTTGAACCTGCCTGTGAATTATGATCCTTTGAGTCCCTTCTGAATCTTGCAACAAGTTGAGAGAAAACTATGTTAGTTGGATGAAGGGATATAGCATTCTCTGTAGTAGTACCATACCTGTGGGGTGTTTTCCCTAAGGAATTGAGACTGGCACTTTGTTTATTTTTGTTACAGAACTATTAAAACTCTTCAATTTTAGTAGGGGGAGATATATATATATATATATATATATATATATATATATATATGCACACAAATTTAGCTTTTATCTTAATAGTTCTTATATTATTATTGTTATTATTAATATCCTACCATTCTTCTCAAAGTAGCTACTATTAAAAGCATTATAATACAATTTCAAATGTATGAATATTAAAGCAGTATTAAACATCTTTAGTATTAAAAACAATTCAGATTAAATCCATAAAAACATATTTTAGTCACACATTGGAAAATCCTTTTGTTGTTGAAGCATGTTTCAAATTCCTATCAGCCAGTGGTTACACGATTGGATCCCATTTTTGTAAATTTTGTAATTATGTAATTATGTAGTGTTTAAATTTACTTAAGAGTGCAATCCTATAAATTTTGCTCAAAAGAATACTCCATATACTGTTTAATCTCAGAAAGTTAGGTGTTGGATTGCAGCTTTAGTGATTTTTTTGGTAAAGGTATCCTTGAAGAGATAGATTAAGTGATGTTTCACTTAAGAAATGAAAACAACACTGAAAGAGAATGCCTAAAAAGATTGAGACAACATGATATCACACCTCAACAAGTAACATCCCATCAATATTCAGGAATGACCTTTCAGTACAAAAACGTAATTTGTATTACAGTTATAAAAGAAGTAATATAAAATAACTTGTATTTGAGACATCTAGAATATTTAAAAGAAAAATAACCGCTTTTTATTCAAAAGTAAACTATTATTTAAGAAAAGATTTTGTTTCCTTGAAATGTCACAACACCCGCCGCGTCACTGCCGCTACATCACTACTGTCCTGTTACAGTTTTACTGGGGGGGTGGAATTGGTTTTAACGCTGTTTGCATGTTGTTATGTGTTTTTATTGGTATTTTATTGTTGTAAACTGCTCTGAGCTTCGGAGTGAGCGGTCTACCAAGCTGAAATAAATAATAATAATAATAATATTTAGAAAGCTATATTTCTCATATTTTACTGTAAATAAATTTGTTCCTTTTAGGAACTCTTATGTCAGACTTAGACATCTGTGTACAAATACCTGGGTTCACAGCACCAACATACCCATTGATAAAGAAGAAGAAAAACCTGTAATGCTTAAAGTAAGTCCTGGAAGGAGAATAGTTATCTGCCAGTGTAGCTATCTGGGAGATGGAAGTTCGCAAGCGAGTCGGTAAATGTATTAATGATGCAATATATAAAATATTGCTTGAGCGTAACCATTATCATGAAAACGGATTAGTTGTACATGAGTATAAATGAGTAGTAAACATTTATCACTGAAGTGTAGCACCTTGAGAAGAGCCTACAAACAAGGGGAGGTCATTTTGATGGTATCTATGTGGCAGATAGTATGACATTTGCAAGCCATATGAAGAATTAACTGGTCCCGTCCCTCAAGTTGCTTGGTAGCCTATTTGGCTATCAACAGAATATAAGCAAGAGCTAGTTTTGCCATATAATCTGTATCTGTATATCTGTATACCTTAATAAAGCTGAATGTTTGTATGTGTCCGGAGGGGCGGAAGGAAATGTGGCAGCTTTCGGATTGGCTCCCACTGTGGGGTTATTTGCATAAACAACTCCCATTGGCCAGCCAACGCGAACATTCCGAGACTCAAAAGTGCCAGAGGGAAGTAAGGAAAAGGCCTGAGCCAGTCAGGCATGGTGGGAGTTTAAGTCCAAAACACTTTGCAGCCCCCAACAATGAGACAACAAAACCAAACTTGGCACACAGAACCCCCAAGACCCACTTTACGTCTTGGTGCAGTTTGAGGGAGGCTGGACCATGGATAGGCCAGCATTCCAACATCCCAAATCTCAAAGGTGCCAGACAGAGTTCTTTACAAAAACGCTTCCTTCAGTTGATTTTAAAAATTAGCCCTCAGCCTGAATTGACAGTAAGGCTCCCTCAACTTGATTCTCCTGACTAGGCCTCAGCTGGACCTGAACCAAGCTTGGCACACATAACCCCCATGATGCCCTTTACGTCCTGGTGCAGTTTGGGAAAGATGGACCACGGATTATGGGATTTGTAGTACTTCCAAGCGCTTTGCTTCCCAAAGACCATCGTGGCCCCTAACAAAGACCGATAAATATCAAACTTGGCACACAGAGCCCCCATGACCCACTCTACATCCTGCTGCAGTTTGGAGGAGGGCAGACCATGGATGATGGGACTTGCAATACCTTCCCTCACTTTCCAAGACTGCTGCAAACCTAATCCAATCACTGATCAACACCAAACCTGGCACACAGAGCCCTCATGGCCCACTCAACATCCTGGTGCAGTTCTGTGTGAGATGGACCACGGGTGATGGGACTTGAAGTACCTTCACTCACTTCCTAAAAACAATAAAACCCTCATCCATTCACCAATACAGATCAAACTTGGCGCACAGAGCCGCCATGACCCAATATACATCCTACTGCAATTTGGGGGAGGTTGGACCACAGATGATGGGACTTCCAGTACCTTCAGTAATTTCATGATACCACTGTAACTCCCAATACTGATGGATCAAGACCAAACTTGGCACACAGGACCCCCCCCCCCCCCAGATGACCCACTCTACATCCTGCTCCACTTCTCAAATGACCCGGGCACTTTATTTGCACTGTGCTACCATCTCCCCAAGGGAACTCGGGGCAGCTAACAAAGTACTCAAGGTGCCACACATAAAATAGAATTACATATCATTGAAACAATACACAATTTGACTGAATACTACACGAACAACATGTTGCACAACATGTTAGCAGCACAGCGCAAATCTTTCATGATAGTCATTCTCAAACTTTGGGTGTTTTGAACTTCATGTCCCAGAACTCTAACCAACTTAACCAATAGCTGGGTTTCTTGTGATTTGAAATCCAAAGCAACTAGAGAAATAAACACTTAGAATCATAGTTTTACGTATATCAATTGATAACTCTCCCTAGAAACACATTTCAGTCTCTTTCTTTCTTAGCACTTGGTCTGGATTATTAGAGGTGATCTATATTATTGAATGAATGTAGTTTGACACCACCTTAACTCCCATGGCTCAATGCTATGGAATAATTGGAATAGTAGTTTGGCGAGGAACACTTTGGCAGACAAGACTAACGCAGGTGTTGCAAAACTGCAACTCATAGGATTCCCTAGCATTGAACCATAGCAGTTAGTGGTATCAACTTGAATTTATTCTTCTGTGTAGGTATGCCCTAGCTCTCACCAACCGGGGAGCTTGTCAACCATTTATATATAACTGAAGAATAGCATGACTGTAAGAAACAAGTATTTTCACTATTTAAGGAACAGTGTTCAATTAGGTCCCCCCTCCGAGAATGTAAAGCATGTTATAATACAAAATAGTTCAAACTAGCTTTTCTCCATCTTGAACACTTTTCCTAGTATCATTGCTACTACAACTTTTTCTGTACCAGATCCTGACTAAATTTTATTGATTTTAAGATTGGCACCTCTCCTGTGAAAGAGGACAAAGAAGCTTTTGCTATAGTACCAGTTTCTCCTGCCGAAGTGCGAGACTTGGATTTTGCAAATGATGCAAGCAAAGTATTAGGTTCCATTGCTGGCAAGCTGGAAAAAGGAACAATAACCCAGAATGAAAGGAGGTAAGATACAAAAATATTAAATTATCTTTTGTTTTGTTTTGTTTCTGGAAAGTAATCAAGATAACAAATCATAACAGAGTCATCCAAGCAATATTAATGTTTTAATTCCTAAAACAACTGTATGCATAAACTTTTTACAAAGTATCTTTAATGGCATAATCATTTTAAAATTATGACAGACAAAATGATTGCTGGTATGATAGTGGAATGTTTCATAAAACTTGCTGAGTCATTAAAGCAGGAAAGAAGCCTAGACTATGGTAAACATTTCTTGTTTGTTTGTTTGTTGTTGTTGTTGTTTTTTTAAAAAAAACCTCTTTGGCCATTTCAAATCTACAGATCAGTTTTTCTGAAAGGGTAAATATAATAGATTTAATACTTCCTAAAAATCCCCTATGTATTTGCTCTAAACTGTTTCACCATTTCTCCCCTTTGGAAGTAATATAACATGGGAAATTGGAATAAAATTAGGAACCTAGGGAGAATATGATTTAACAAGCATAATCAGTTTGTTTCCCCCCAATCTTTCAATTTTTTCCTATTATGTTTACAAATCAAATTATAATTATAATATGCTAACTGGAGAGCAGATAACAATACTACTTCAACAGAGAAAAGATTTTGACACAATGACACAAAAAAAAAATCAAACCTAAGGAGAAAAAAATTGTTTTTATTTCTGCAAAACAAACTAGCACTGCAAGAATGCCTCCCATTTGATGGCATTTCAGATATGTCACTTGGGAATTTTAAATATAATAAGTAATTTGAATGTTTGGGGATTTTACCTTTTAATTCAATACTCTAGAACACTGATTCTCAAAGTGGGCGGTGCAACCCCCTGGTGGGCAGTGAGGCGATCCAAGGGGGCGGTGGGAGGCTCAGGGGAATTTGGGGGGCGGTGAACCCCTTTAAGAGGGCGGTGAACAATTGGCCATTTAGGAGGGGTCGTGCGGCCCTCTTCATTGGCCCCACCCCCTTTGCTTTGACCTGCATATTAGATATTCGGATTAGAATTCGTAAGAGTAGCAAAATTATTTATAAAGTAGCAATGAAAATATGGTTGGGGGTCACCACAACATGAGGAACCTTATTTAGGGGTCATGGCATTAGAAAGTTTGAGAACCACTGCATCAATACATATATCTATCTGTTTAATTGCTATTACATTTTTAAAAAAAATTTCTAGGGGGGCGGTGAGTAAATTTTTTTCTGGAAAGGGGGCGGTAGGCCAAAAAAGTTTGGGAACTACTGGTCTAGAATATATTTCCCCCTCTTCCTTGTAACTGAGTTTATGGCTGTATTATTAAGGAAGGATTTATTTATACCATATTTTGGGTTAACAGCTAATTTTTGTTTTTACTTCTGTGTAGGTCTGTTACTAAGTTGCTGGAAGATTTGGTATATTTTGTTACTGGTGGTACAAATTCTGGGCAAGATGTTCTTGAAGTTATGTTTTCAAAGCCAAACAGAGAACGGCAAAAGTTAATGAGGGAGCAAAATATTCTGAAACAGGTACACTGAATGTTTTTAATAGAGGAGATCTGAGGAGAGTAATGCTGAAAATAAAATGGTTTCACAGTTCATGGGATAAATAGTTTGTTTCTGGTGGTGGTTGTTTCATTGCTCCAACTCTGAATCAGGGCAGTAATTAAACCTGTGATTCTGTAAAAATATGTACAAAGTAGTGATTATGGAACAAAACATCCACTTTACTTATGATGAATATTGTGCTGGTGTTAACCTTTAAGGCCTTGCATAGCCTGGGGCCAGTGTACCTGAAGGACCACCTATCCCTGCACATTCCCCAGAGACCACTACGGACCATGGATCAAAACCTATTGGAGGTTCCATCACTTAAGATCTGCCGCCTGTCCTCGATGTGGCAGCGTACTTTCTCTGTAGTAGCTATCCTTTGGAATACCCTCCCAGAGGAGGTTCGAGCAATAACTGATCTACAGGCCTTCCGGAGGGCCTGCAAGACCAGTCTCTTCAGACAGGCGCTTAACCTTTAAGGCTGTTAAATTCCACTCTTGCCTCAATCTGTTTTATTATGTTTTTAACTATGTTGTGATTATGTTGTTCACTGGTGTGAACCACCCTGAGCCTCTTTGGGAAGGGTGGTATATAAATCGAAATAAATAAATAAATGATAGCAGTTTGCAATCATGTAGGCTGGATCTACACTGTCATATAATCCAATTTCAGAAAGCAGATTATATGGCAATGTAGATCCCGCCATAGATGGTTCAACCCAAAGTGCAGCAATTGTTAAAAAAGCAAATTACATTCTAGGGAGCCATCTTGATAATGAATCAAGAACTAAACAAGAATTCTTCTTCGAGAGCTCTGTGAATGCACACTTATGAAGTTTGCGCGCCAGCGCGGGCTTCTAACGGAAACTTTCCCAGTTTGAAACTTTTTGGCGGTAGCTCCGCCCAGCCGGCCCGGAGGGCATAAAAGGCGCCTCCATGCGCGCCCACCCCATTCCTTTGTTTTCCGCCACTTGGGCAACATCGGAAATACGGCTGGTTGTGTGAGCATAGCATGTCCACAACCAGTTTCAAAAGGTGCTTATCCTGCGGTAGCAAGATCCCGGATTGCGACGGTCACTCGAAGTGCCTTCGGTGTCTCGGGGGAAGGACACGTCGTCTCGACCTGCCGACACTGCCAGGCCTTCTCGTCGAGTACCAGGCGAGCGAGAGCCCGCAGGCTTCAGGCCTACCTGACGGAGCGTGCTCTCTGCCCTCCGGAGATGGCGACGGCTGTCCCATCTGCCTCCTTCGGGTCCGAGGCGGCTGCCTCGGTTCCCGCCGTGTCGACCGCTCACCCGGCCGGGAAGAAGCGTCCACGGAAGGAGAAGAACGCCTCTGTCTCCTCGAAGACTTCGGCGTCGAAGAGGCCCTGCACCGTGACCACCGAAACGGTCCAGCTGCCTCCACCTCGTAGAGCTTCGATAAGCTCGATGGCGTCGGGCCTCTCCCAGAGGTCGGCCATCTCGAGGACTCCTCTGATCGGGCTATGGAGATAGCTTTCCGGAGGTCGAGTGAAGAAGCCCGTAGAGCCCAGACCAGAGGCCTGGTTCCTGCCGGGCAAGTCTCTGGAGGCCGCAGCCTCGAGACCGCCATCGCCAAAGAGGCGCAGGACTCTGATGTCATCGTCTTCGGTCTCCTGCCCCGACTCGTCGCCTATCCCTGTTCTCGCTGTGGAGACAGGGGTAGAGCACCACGTGTCACCGGAGGATTCGGTACAGACTGTCGTCCAAATCCCACCCGGACAGACCTCGGTCCGACAACTGTTTGTCACCTCGCCGGACAAAGGCAGACAAACCACGAGGCTCGCCCTGGCCCCGGCCGAGCGAAACCTCCCTCCTGTGGTGACTGCGGCCCCTTCAACCTCGAGGTCGCCGCCTCAGTCACAGCCTACGGCGAACCAGGACACGGTTCGGCCTTTTTCCAGGATCTCTCCCAAGAACAACAAACTGCACTTCTCTCCATCTCCCAAGAGGCGCAGTCGTTGGCACACCACCAGATCCTGATGGCCCGCCACACGGGGGACACCTCAGGTCGCCATTCGAAGACACGCGTGGCTGAAGTCTTCTGGTCTCTCTTGAATCCAAAGAAGACCATAGAGGATCTCCCGTTCGACGCCCAAGGACTGTTCTTTGCGGCACGGACGATAAACTCAAGGCCACTCACGACTTTAGAGTCCTGACGGCCAAGCTGGATCGGCCCCAGCCACAACCAAAGCCTAGGTACTACCAGCGGGCGAAGTTTCAGCCCAGGCAACAGTACCGCCAAGCTCCACGGCCTTACTCGGCCCCTCAGCAGCAGCAGCAGCAACAACAGCCGAGGCAACAACAACAACAGGCCAACCGACCCCGCCAGGGTAACAAATCGAGGCCTCGCCATAACAATGGCAATGGACAGTCCAACCGCCGTGTTTGACGGGGTGAAGGGCGACACCGCCTCGTCGCTAGGTACCGCTGCCACCACCATGCCTCCTCCCAGCCTTCGACCTCCACCACCTCACCCACCATTCGGAGACCGCCTGGCCCGCTACATCGATGCCTGGCGTCGCATCACCTCAGATGCATGGGTTCTCCGGATTGTCGAAGACGGCTATGCCTTGGAATTCGACGAGCTTCCTCCAACGGGGTTCATCGTCGAGACAGAGCCGTCCAGGGTGATCTTGGAGGAGGTCGACGCATTGCTTCAAAAGGGAGCGATTTCACAGCTCCCCCAGAGCAAGGAAAGAGGGGCATACTTCTCACGGTATTTCACCGTGCCGAAACCAGACGGTTCCCTGCGACCCATCCTGGACCTCAGAGACTTAAACGCGCACGTTTCGCCGAGGAAATACAGGATGGTGTCAGTGTCGTCCAATCTCCCGCTGCTCCGGAGAGGAGACCACTACGCCACAATAGATCTTCGGGATGCGTACTTCCCACATCTCGATCAGGCCTGCACATCGACGCGTCCTCAGCTTCAAGGTGGCAGGAAGGGCGTACCAATTCAACGTCCTTCCCTTCGGCCTCGGGACAGCGCCCAGAACATTCTCAAAGTGCATGTCGGTCGTGGCTGCGCACTTGAGAAGGAGAAAATCCGATTTTCCCATACCTGGACGACTGGCTGCTGGCGGCCCAGTCTCCAGACCTGCTGCACCAACAGGTCTCGACGGCACTGCAATTACTCGCCGTTAGGCCTGCGGCTCAACGAGGAAAAAATCCCAGCTCACCCCTTCCCAGTCCATAAAGTTCATCGACGATTTTCGACTCCGCCGATCAGCTCGCCTATCTGCCAGACGTCAGATTCCAGGCACTTCGACGGAGGTCAACGCCTGCACCGGGCCCTGCATCTCGGCAAAGCAGATCCAGGTCACGCTCGGCCACATGGCGTCCACGGTGTCAGTCACTCCGCTGGCAAGGCTCCGATTCAGGCCTCTACAGCGCTGGTTTCTCGACCACTTTGATCCGGTCAGAGAACACCACTCAAAGAGACTCTCTCTCCCGAGGACGGTCAAGGACTCCCTCCGATGGTGGACGTCCGAAACCAACGTCTGCAAAGGGGTGCCTTTCCACACGTTGACCCCGTCCATCACGCTGACGACCGACGCCTCGATGCTGGCTTGGGGAGGCCATATGAACAACTTGTCGATCAACGGCCAATGGTCGGCGGTGGAGAGGCTCCACCACATCAACTACCTCGAGCTCCTGGCCATAGCCAAGACTCTTCGGGCCTTCGCCCCCCTAGTCAGGGGACACGTAGTACTGGTCAGGACAGACAATATAGTGGCCATGTACTACGTCAACAAGCAGGGCGGAACGGGCTCGAGGAAGCTCCTGGCCCTGGCCCAGAGCCTGTGGGAGTGGTGCGTCCTTCATCAAGTGACCCCCAGGGCCATTCATCTCCCGGGAGTCGAGAACGTGGAGGCGGACTCCTCAGCAGGACCAGCTGGTCGTCCCACGAATGGATGCTGCATCCGGACGAGCTCCACCGTGTCTTTCAACGGTGGGGATTCCCAGACGCAGATCTCTTCGCATCGCCGGAAAACAGCCAACTGCCAGTTTTCGGTGCCAGGCTTGCCCCGGATGCACGCCGAGGTTGCCTCGGGGACGCACTCCTCCTCGACTGGACGACGGGGTTCCTCTACCTCTTCCCGCCCGTCCCGCTTCTTCTCCGAATCATCGAGAAGATCCAGCTTTCGGGACCGATTGCATCCTCATCGCCCCTACTGGCCAAGACAAGTTTGGTTCCCGACCCTGCTCCACCTAGCAGGCCAGAACCACATGCCACTCCCTCACCGGCCAGACCTGCTGACCCGGGAGAAGGGGATGCTCCTCCATCCGGACCTTCCATCCTTGCACTTAACCGCATGGAGGATCCACCGGTGCCAGACGTCTCTCCAGCAGTAGCAGCGATCCTGGCAGCAGCCCACAAGCCGGCCACGTCGAAGGCGTACTCGGCTTGCATCGCCCGCTACGCAAGGTTCCAGTCGTCTCGATCCGCCGCCATCTTCCCGCTTTCAATCCCGGCGGTACTGGAATTCCTGGCGGAGTTGGTCGACAGAGGTCTCTCCATGTCCTCGGTGAAGACCCACCTGGCGGCGCCACCTGGCAGAATCAGCAGAGGGATGGTCCCTCGCTATTCCAGTTCCCGATGGTCAAGAGATTCCTGAGGGGTGTCAACAACACTCGCCCCGGTGCATCCACCTACACCGGGTTGGAACCTCGACCTGGTGCTGTCCTGCCTGTCATCTCCACCGCTTGAGCCGTTGTCGCCCATCGACCTGCGGCTCCTCTCCTGGAAGGTGGCCTTCCTGGTCGCCATTGCTTCGGCGCGCAGGCCTTCCGAGCTGGCGGCGCTCCGGGTCGACGAGCCCTACTTGCTGTTTTTGGCAGATAGGGCCATCTTGCGGACGGACATCACTTTTTTGCCTAAGGTGGTGTCTCCGTTCCACGTGAACACCGACATTGTGCTCCTGGACATGGGGTCCCCCCAACCCGGGGACACGGACTCGACGCTCAGAGCTCTCGACGTCAGGAGAGCCCTCTGGGTCTACAAGGACCGATCGGGCAGACTACCGCCGGTCGACTAGACTTTTTGTTTCTACGCCACCGACAAGCTGGGCTTGCCGGTGTCGTCACAAAGACTCTCGAATGGGTGGCTTCCCTGGTTGAACTGTGCTATCAGATAGCACGTCAACCGTGTCCCCTAGGGTCAAGGGTCGCTCGACTAGGGCAGTAGCCACGCCGACCGCTTTTCCAAGGGATTCCCTGACCAAATTTGTAGGGCGGCCCATCTGGGCCAACCCCTCCACCTTCACATCACACTACCGGGTAGACACCCTGTTTGGAAGGGAGGCGGCTTTTGGTAGGTCGATTCTTAACCCCAAGGGCCCTCGGGTGGTGCCGAGTAGGCAGCCCTGTCTCTCCCCTCTATGCACAGTTCGGTCGACAGTTACGGTCGGTCGAACTTTTTTCCCTTCGGTTGCACTAGCTAACGTTTAAGTGTGCCGTGCCCCGGGTAGGGGCACAGTCTACCGGTAAAGCGCTTTTACCCACTTACGGGTTCAAGTTGCACCAGTTGTGCACTTATATTCTCAGTTGTGCTTGTTGCACTCACTGTTATGAGGCCTGTGTGCCTGACATGAATGGTGCTTGTTGCACTTATGCTGTGAGGCCTGTGTGCCTGACATGAATGGTGCTTGTTGCACTGTGTTTACAAGTGGGAGCATGCCTTCCACTCATATTTATATGATTGATATGTTATTTATTCGTGTTGTGGTTGTAATAAACCTGTTCATTTTGTTCATATTTGGCTGGTTTGTTCCCACCTCCTTTACCTTAGCTCAGTAAATCTTCATAAGTGTGCATTCACAGAGCTCTCGAAGAAGAATGGTAGGTTACATACCTGTGACCATCTTTCTTCGAGTGAAGCTCTGTGAATCCACACGAACCCGCCCGGCCGTCCCCACTCTCTCAAACCACCCTTCCTAGTTGCTAATGTGGCGTAGGAATGGGGTGGGCGCGCATGGAGGCGCCTTTTATGCCCTCCGGGCCGGCTGGGCAGAGCTACCGCCAAAAAGTTTCAAACTGGGAAAGTTTCTGTTAGAAGCCCGCGCTGGCGCGCAAACTTCATAAGTGTGGATTCACAGAGCTTCACTCGAAGAAAGATGGTCACAGGTATGTAACCTACCATTAGCCTCACAGTAGCCTTACATTCTTGTTTAGTATAGTTACACCTGGAATATTGTGAAAATGTAGCATGCATTACCTTCATTGAAATAATGTTGGAAAGTGTGCTAAAATATGTGAGCAAGAAGATACTGATGCACAATGTAAGCAAAATTACATAATTTCTTTTCTTTATCATGGAAAAGAGGATTTTAAAGGTAGCTACAGGAATAGTATGGAAAAAAATGGGTAAAAATATGTTTTTCTCCCTTTCTCATAAAACAGTGCTAAAACAGTGGCTCACCTCAAACTGAATGCAGTTCTCATAACTAGTCACTGTTGTACATGAACATGTTTAATGCCCTCCAGTGTCTGCATTATATATCCTGAAGCTGAAAATACTACACATATTATACATTTTGTTAGGAATGACTTTCTTTTGTCCTGAATCTATGGCTGCGTGATCAGAGCCGTATTTGACTCTAGAAACAAGTCACTCAGTGAGCAACAAGATGTTGGAAAAGTGGAGTAAAAGCTTTGCAAATATTATTTGACTGTTAGGCGGACAAAGTCATGATCATCTTATGTGTTCAGTTTGTCAAATGACCTTATCAGCCTAATCAAAGACAATGTGTTCAGTGTAAATATCTAGCTTTTCTTACTCCAATTTCCAGATTTTCAAGTTATTACAAGCACCATTTACTGACTGTGGAGATGGACCAATGTTGAGACTGGAAGAACTTGGAGACCAACGTCATGCTCCTTTTCGACACATTTGCCGCCTCTGTTACAGGGTGTTAAGACACTCCCAGCAAGACTACAGGAAGAACCAGGTTAGGAAGAAAGCTAGGGAGACCATAGTGTGTTTCTCCAAAGCGTAATCCTTAAGGTGGACTGTTTTGTACAGTAAAAGGTTTTGGAACATTAATGTTTTCTGGGCATTGCCTTCAGGTTCAGACTATTTGGCTGACCGCATCCCCTTGTATGAACCTGCCCAAGCTCTGAGATCTTCAGGCAAGGCCCTTCTCTTGGTCCCACCTCCATCTCAAGCTCAGTTGGTGGGAATAAGAGAGCGGGCCTTTTCAGTGGCTGCCCCTCTGGAACTCCTTTCTTCCCAAGGAAGCCAGAATAGCCCCCTCTCTGTTGTTCTTCCGGCAGCAGAATAAAACATTATTCAGACAGGCTCTTAAAAATAAAGATTTTGAAGATAATGTCAGGGGGCGCTGTGGTTTTTTTAACTTTGAATATGCTTTAAATAGGTTTTAATGGTTTTTCACTGAAAATTTAAATAACTGCAACAACAACAACAACAACACTTCATTTATATTCTGCCCTTCTCACCCTGAAAGGGACTCAGGGCGGATCACAGTACATATATATGGCAAACATTCAGTGCCATTTTGTATAGACAATACACAGACAGACAGACAGACAGAACAGAAGGAGGTGGTTTGTTTAGACTCGGTGTCCAGTTGTTTTTGGTGCCATGGAAGGTTGGGCTCGATTCCAGGAGATGCTGTTGCTCTATGATGAAGAGCCGTCAGGACTTCCTTCGTCCTTTTGATCGCCCAGCATTTTCTGAACTTCTTTCTTTATGGCATCGTAAAACACCTCCCCTGCTTTTAGTGGTACCTGATTTCTCTAATTACATCTAAAGCTGTTTTCAAATTGCTTAGGTAAACAATGAGCTAGGCTGACAATCGGCAGCTCACGTTGACTCGGGGCTTCGAACTTGCAACCTTTCAGTTGATAGATCTTTTAATTTCTGGTGATTTACCAGTTGTGCTAAACCTCCGGCCCTGTTTATACTTAATTCTGTTTTAATGTTTGCATATTTGTATATTTTTAATTGTGTGTTACTGTTTTTTATTTTAAGCTTCTTTGAATCTCCTTCAGGATATATAAAGTGCTTTGAGCTAAAACTTCTAATTTTTCCCAATTTCCCCACAATAAATTATTATTGTTATTATTATTATTATTGTTATTATTAGACAAGTTTTAGCTCAAAGCAGTATTGTACAGTAACCTCTCTTAGATAAAATTGCATAGGTGGAGGAAACACGTAGTGACTTACATATTTCATAATCAGAAATTGCTAGCAACAGAAATTTGCTGAAATATTTTTAGATATTTATTAAAGAAAACAATAGCATCATATATGCTTATGTATAACACAACCTCATGTATAAGTCAAAAGCAAGTTTTGGGACCAAAATTATGGATTTTGATAAGATTCAAAGATAAGCTGAGGGCCATTCCAGTGAGAAGGGAAGGGGCCAGCTGCCTGTGGCCACCACTGCCATTTTCCTGTCCAGACATTCAAGAACGTTCTGTATCACTGAATTCCCCTTTTGCTTTTGATTCAGTGGGGAATTGTTGTGTGCCATTCAAATCCAAATGGGATAAATTGTGATTTAGAAAATAGAATAGTAAATCCAACTCAGATTCAGAAGTTTTTGTAACACAACTGTTCAGTACACCCTGCTTTTCAGAGTATTTTTTCTTAAGAACAAAAGATTGTTTCACCTGATCAACATCCCGTAAAACTGATATTTTCATTCTTTCTTCTCCTTCCTCTCCTCCTTCTCCTTCACCTTCTTCTGGTTATCCTTTGATTTTTAAATGATGTTAATGATGGATACCCTCTCTTTTCTAATTTTTAAGGAATATATAGCTAAGCAGTTTGGTTTTATGCAGAAACAAATTGGGTATGATGTTTTAGCAGAAGACACCATCACAGCATTGCTTCACAACAATCGTAAACTGTTGGAGAAGCACATCACAGCTGCTGAGATTGATACCTTTGTTAGCCTTGTAAGGAAAAACAGAGAGCCCAGGTAAGCACTCTTTCTTTAGGTAAAATAAAGGGTGGATGAAAATTTCAGTAGGACATCTGATAGATTTGAAATTGCTGTATGGATTTGCCAGGTGGCTTTTTTCTATTTTGCTTGTTTGTTTTTATACCTAGATAGTAAGTTTACTTGCATTGTCAGTATGTCTGCTGCAGCTTTGAGCATGCCCCATCATAACATGCAATTAATTCTGATAGTTCAGTAAAAATCAATACACATTTTCTTTTCTCCCTCCTCCATTAAAATCTGACAAAAACTGTTTGGAGTTCAATCTACAGTACAATATATAAGGGATGTGTGACTCGGTCAGTATTATGTGTGGATTCATCTACGGACCTGTCCCATCCAATGTCTGTGTTAGTTTCAAAGTTTGATTTTAAAAATACACCAACATTTTCATTTCTTTTCATGCCCTAAACATACTTTTGTACATAATTTAGCCTATGCAATGTATTACAAGACTCAGGGGGATTTAGAACCTGGATGATGAAGGCACTGCAATATAAATAATAACCTAAAAGTATGATTATTAATATTGTTGCATCTAAACTGAATAAATAGTTCAACTGATCTGTGGGTGGGTGCCCGTTCTGTGGAAATTGCAACAATTCTTTAATTTCCTAGAAATGTTTTTGAAGTGACAGGAGAAGCCAGATGATAAATTAGATGCATGCTGTTTACTCTGGTATTAAAGTCTTATGTTCCTCTAAAATAGTTTTTTTCTTCTTTCTAATGCACGTAGATTTTTAGCAGTTGAAGAACATTACACAGTTTCAGGGTTTTGCCTTTCTTTCTCAATAGGTTCTTGGATTACCTCTCAGATCTTTGTGTATCTATGAACAAATCTATTCCAGTGACCCAAGAGCTGATTTGTAAAGCAGTTTTAAACCCAGCAAACGCAGACATTCTGATTGAAACTAAGTAAGTTGGCATTTTAAAAAGGAAGAAGGCAGTTGTAAAGTTTTTGAGTCATGACATCTCATAAGAATTGACCCCAGTCTGGATAAAACAAAGAAAAAATGTCAGGTTGTTTATTTCTAACAAAACAGGGTTTGCTTTTTGGTGTCTCCAACTAGTTTACAACCCTTAGATAACAGAATACCAGATGGAGCAGATTTAAAGTAAACAGAAGTGTCTCCCTTTCTTAAAGTACAGTAGTTCTCAATCTTTGGTTCTTCTGATGTTTTGGAGTTCAGCTTCCAGAATCCCTAACCACTGTTAATGTTGGCTGGAGTTTCTAGAGGCTAAAATTCAGAACATGGCAGGGATGCTATTATCCATATTGTTGTTCGGTTCTTCAAGGTGCAAGATGCCTGACCAGGGTTAAGTTAACCATTGTTTAGCTGATTTGGGGCAAAGGTCATGCTCACAATCCAATATGTAGGATTTGTTACGGTTTGACAATGCATTCAGACTAGCAGAAGGTTATTCCTTTGTTTATTCAAAATGAGCAATACAAATGGAAGAAATGCAAAACTTAAATTTTACTCTTGTACAGCAGAATTCATGAAAAACATCAACTTCAACACAAACTTTCTAGGAATAATAAAGTCACAGTTCCTCTAGGGGTGCTCATTAGGTAGATCGTGATCTACTGGTAGATCGCATAGGGCATCCGGGTAGATCGCAGGCAGGGCGGGAGGAAGGCTCAGTCCCACCCCGCAGGCTCCCGATTCCGCCCAGGTGCTGCTGGCCAGTCAGCGTGGTGGTGGCGTGACCGGAGTCGCTATGGCCCATATGGGAGCAAATCCCAGCAACTACAACTCCCAAATGACAAAATCATTTTTTTAGTGATGGTCACTCCTTGCAGGTGTCTTGTAGCCAAATTTGGCAGCAATTTGTCCAGTAGTAAGAAATCAGTTTGTGTGTGTCAACTGTAATATAGCCTGTGTGGAAGGGCACTGGGTTGTCTGAGGTCCTTTCTACACAGTTGAATAAAAGCCCATGTTATCTGCTTTGAATCAGATTATATGGCAGTGTGGACTCAGAAAACCCAGTTCAAAGCAGATATTGTGTTATATGTTTCACATGTTTGTAGTGGGTAGGTAGATCATTTTGACTTGGTTGTTTTATAGGTAGCTCGCATGCTGAAAAAGTGTGAGCACCCCTGCTCTAGAGCAATGTTTCCCAACCTTTTTTGAGCCGCGGCACACTTTTAACATTAAAAAAATCCGGGGGCACACCACCAACCAAAATGACACAAAATGACACCCTAACACAGTAAAGAACGGCTGGGGGATGGTGGCCTGCTGGGAGCAGCTGCTGGGAGTGCCGAAGCCGAGGGAGGGGGAGGAGCTAGGCTGTCCCATGCCCCGCCCCCTCTCCCGGCTTCAGTTCTCCCACAGCTTCGCCAGCCTTGAGGGGGCAGTGCTAAGCCAGCATTGTGCTGGCTCTGCCACTGCTGGCTTGGCACTGCCCCCTCAAGGCTGGCAAAGCTGTGTGAGCGCTGAAGCTGGGAAGGGGGGGGGTGCCATGCCCTGCCGGCTTCAGCTTTCCCAGAGAGGAGGAGCATGAGCGATGGATGGGCTTCAGTGGGCAGGGCTCCTCCTCCGCGCAGCTTCAGCGAGCGAGGGGCGAGAGTCATGGTGGGAGTCATGGCGGATTGGAGGCTGGCTGGGGAAATGGCCGAAGGAGGCGGCGCCCCGGCCCCTTCTTCTTTTTCTTCACTGCCGCCCGGCCCTTCCTCCTCTTCTCCCAAACAGCAGGAGTTCGGCAGGAGCAGGGGGGAAGGAAGGGGGGCAGAGAGCTTTTCTCGCGGCACACCTGATGATCGCTCACGGCACACTGGTTGAGAAACACTGCTCTAGAGTATCAAACTCATGTGTAGTCCTTGCATTTAATTTGCGCAACACTTGCCATCAGAAAATTTGTCTTCTTCCAGTCTTTATTTCTTGTTCATGGAGACAAACATGGAAGACCCAGCGTCAAATAGGCTGCAAGCCAGAAGCTTACACAGAGTAAGCTTCGAAGCAAACATTCAGCAAGCCCAAAGTCATACACCAAACACTTCTCGGTTGTACTCCTTGTTGACCTTAATTGCCCCTATTACTCAGCCTGTGGAATGTAATTAACCAGGGTGAGTTTTTTCTCTCTTAACACATGCACGGTGGTGATCCCACAGGAATTTAGCCATGTACCTTAATAGGATTGTGAGTATAACCTTTGCCCATTGAAAGTTCATAGGAATCGGAAAAGGTGGTAAGTTCTACTAGTTTCATAAGAAAAGACAAGACTCTAATATACCAGTGTGCAAATGGGGAGAAAGATTAATGAGCTGTGGGAATCAGAGGTTTTTTGTGCCTAGCACAGCAAAGGTTGAGGTTAGGTAAAAGATTCAGAATCCTGCCTACTCCATGGTGGAGAAACGGGGGTCAGAACATTAAGCTTAATTCATAGAAACATTTGCAGCCAGACATCTCTGGGCAATTGCTGTTGTGGAGCTATTTTAATAACATTGTAAACCATATCAGCTGTACCTTGAGGAGGGCTTCATGAATATGATGCTGTCCTCTTATGATAAAGACCTTGGGGTGGAGAAAAACATATTGCATGACTGCTTTCTGAAAGCAAATAAAATTCTGCACGGAAGTAATTTGCTTTTTATCCTTACACAATTCCTTAGGCTGGTCCTGTCTCGGTTTGAATTTGAAGAGTTATCATCTGGAGAGAACTCCTTGGAGGTTGGTGAGGATGAGGAAGAAGTCTGGCTATTCTGGAGAGACAGCAACAAAGAGGTCCGCAGTAAGAGTATCAGAGAGCTGGCTCAGGATGCTAAAGAAGGGCAGAAGGAAGACCGGGATGTACTCAGCTACTACAGGTTAACACCGCAAGCGATATTTGGCTATGGCAGTGTAACCTGAAGTGTGTACTAAACTAGCCTGATCTGTTCTTAATTGTACAACAACTTCAAGAATTGAGGGAATTGTTAAAATGGTAGTTATTCATGCTTTCATTGAAGAAGCAAATGGTAAGAAGAAAGATCTGATCACTACAGTCCTTTCCTGTAATCAAGTTACAGTTTGCAGGTAGCACATTTCTGTGTGCAAATCTGTTTTCTAGTACAAAGATATATGGTGTCATATACTGTACCTCTCCTCATCCACTGTGATGTTTTTGGACGTACCACAGAAATGTGGAATTACTGATAATACTATCTAACACAATTTTTGTTCCTGGGTTATAAATGTCCTTTCCCAATTGGTTCTGTCATAAAAACATGGAAAACGTTTACGTAACTTTGTTTTTGCGGGACATCCTGCACCACATTTTGCTGTAGTTTTTCAATGAATATTTCATAGTCACAACCAATTCAACATAGTTTGTGGCAGCCACTAAAACAAAGTTTCCTGAGTAGAACAACTACTTTTGAAGTAAATTCTGCATAATTAAGTGGGAAATAACACTTTCAAATTAAGAACAGGTTTTTTCCCTAAAATTTTGTTACAGTGTATTAGCAAATTCTTTTGAAATGAATACATATCATTGACACTTGCTGGAGATTCTAGAAAATGCCCAAGGTGAACACCACTCTAGCATTTCTAAGACTTGCAGCACAATTCTGGACAATATTCAGCAGAAGCATAGTATAAAATTGTGATGGAGGACCTAGAAATGCTTATAGAGAGCATGGTTTTTCAGACATGACTAAGTGAAATCATTGTTACTGGTTCACTAATACAGTTATCAGATGCTTGGTTGCTATATTGAAAAACACTGCTTAAAGAATGTTCTAAAATACATATCCCCTTTCCTTTTTATGGTATGTTGTTTGACAATAGGGTATTTTCAAAGGAAAGCTTTATTTTATTTATATTTTGCCTTTTCCCATATACGATAGATAACTTTAAAAATAAGATGTGCTCAATTTCATTGACAAGTATAATGTCCACAGTGCAAGCATCCAGTGGGCAAACCCAGGGGCTTATTATCCCCATTGCCGGTACCTGATAGGCCGTAGCATATAATATGTGTGTGTGTGTAAATTATATAGATAGATCTCTCACTCTAGAATATATCACTTACTGTCATTATTTAGATAACCATACTATTTTAATTGTGTGGAGGCAAATTTGTTTTCCTTTTCTGCTTCAATGTCCCATAGGTACCAGCTGAATCTTTTTGCCAGGATGTGTCTTGATCGGCAGTATTTGGCTATAAATGAAATATCTGGCCAACTAGATGTAGACCTCATCCTTCGTTGCATGTCTGACGAAAATTTGCCTTATGACTTGAGAGCTTCCTTTTGTCGGCTGATGTTGCACATGCATGTTGACCGGGATCCCCAAGAACAAGTGACCCCAGTGAAATATGCACGATTGTGGTCAGAGATACCTTCCGAAATTGCAATTGATGAGTGAGTACCTCGTGATCAATGGCATTCTAAAATGAGAGTGAGGGGGAAATTCTTATTTCAAGGACAATGTGTCCCTTCAGTGGAAAAACTGAGAACAAGTTGTCCTCAAGTTATGGACAAGATACGTTATGTAGGTTTGTTCTTAAATTGAATTTGTTTGCATGTCAGAATAGGTACATTTTTAAAGTGAAACCCCAGCCAAATATATAGCTTTGGATATCATTGGGAAGTGTGAACACCTCTGTAGTGTTTGTTTTTCTATCTCTGCCCTTATTTAGAAGATTTCACTTTAGTTTCTGTACCTTTGACAAGTGGATTTTGAAACATTTGGCTTGTTGTGGAAACAAGATTGGCAATAAAACTTCAGTGGAGACACCTTTTCCCCATGATAACTCTTTCAGGAGTGAATTTTCCTTCCGAGGGGTTGATTTCTCTCACTTCCTGTTGTCTCACTCCGGTTCTTAACTATGAATTGTTTGTAAGTTGGATGTTTGTAACTCGGGGACTTCCTGTATAGTCTTTGACCATTTTCTAGATGTGGCGTTTGATTCTAACATAGATTAGGAGGACTGTGCCAAATAAGCAAATGATATTAATATTTTCCTACATTAAACCTCAATCATCGAGGAAAAAGACTGACATCTAACAAGCATTTTTTCTCCTAACTATGAAATACATTTTAGTTTCTAATTTGATTTATTGAATTTTTGCTACTGAAAAGAGGAGTTTTGCCAACTCTTAAAATATCAGTCAGTCAGTAGCCTTTATTTCGGTCAACAAACCATCGGCTAAGTCAGGTGAACTCCTAAAATATGTGATTTCCTCCATGATAGTGTCTAGTAGGACTTATCCGTGGTATGATATTCCCTTCTTTTCAGTTTCTGTGTCAAAAGCCATACATTATTTGTTATAGAGGTAGATATAGGAAGCTGGGAACAACATGGGCGACTATTGATTTTGTCTGCTCTCATTTGCTATTTTTTCTTGATACCTCTAAGTATATTTGTGAAATTAATGCTTACAGTAGCATATTGAGGGAAATGAGTATCTCCTTTGTTTGTAATGTTAGTCTAAGTCAAATGTTAAATTCTTATGTATAAACATTCTGGTACTTCTTTTTAAGAGAAACAGAAAAGAAATCTTTCTAAGAAACTCACTTTTCTTCCCCTCCAGCTATGATAGCAGTGGGACTTCCAAAGATGAAATCAAGGAGAGATTTGCACAGACAATGGATTTTGTGGAGGAATATTTAAGAGATGTTGTTTGCCAAAGATTCCCTTTTTCTGATAAAGAAAAAAATAAACTTACATTTGAGGTAAATGTTTTTGGGAGCACGAAACCATTTCAGGGTCATCAACAGATAGTAGCCTTTACTTGGAGCCAAGAATACATAACTAAAGATTGCGTTTTGGATTAGGACATTAGGAGACTATGCTTTGGATCATGGATGAAATTATTTTAGAATATTGTATAAAATCACATTTAGGCTGTGAGTATAAGGTACCATAAAAGACTTTTGTGTTTAGACTTGGGTACTATTTACATTATGTTTTAGTATGTAAATAGAGGTATTCTAAATGTGAATTCCAAAATACTTCTGGTCTCAGATGTTTTTAAGGAGAATTACTCCACCTGTATTATACAGTCTAAAAATTAAAAATATCTATATTTGTGAGTTGTTGTTTCCACAACCAGTTCAAGAAAGCTTTAATGATTTTACCAGTTTTTATTCTCCTAACAAACCAAGGAATTTGGTTAGTTTTAAAATTTGTGACAAGCTATTGCACCCCAGAGTAGACCTGGGCCCTTAGAATCCAAACACACAACTCCAGCTGAAAGAATAGTATGTTATTGAAGCAAACAGCAAGCAATATGAGCAGTATAAATATATATGAAGAGATATATCCAATCAATAGTCCAAGGAATAGTTCCAAAGGCAGTAGGTATGCTGCAGAGTCACTTAGTATAATCCAAAGCAGGCAAATTTCAGGAGCAGATATAGTCCAAAGGATTTCCATAAATCCATTGCAGGCAAATTTCAATAGCTGATAAAGTCCAAAGGGTTTTCAGAATCAAATTCCAGACTTGAGTACTTGAGCTAAAATTCAGGAGACTCGAGAATACATGAGGCTAAATGCATGGGCTAAAATACAGAAGGCTTGGAAATACATGCAGCTTATTGCAAAAGTTGACCTGATCTGAAATTCAAACTGCAAAGCATAGCTTATATCAAGAAACTAGATTTCCCTCCCTTGCTTGCAAACCGAAAAACACTTCTAGAAGAAAATACCTTGACATTCCTTCTTTCTATCCCAAGCTCCACAGCCAACTGACTTATCAGTGCCCTGATGACTCTCAATGAAACTGACCTCCCTAACAGCTTTCCCCAAACGCTGTCTCTGCAAGACATTTGCAAAAGTTTCCTCTCCATCATGAACTGTGGCTGCCACAATCCCTTGCACAGGAGAGCCCAGAATCCCTGCTGAGGACACAGGCCCAACACAAGGTCCTCATCAGGACTTTCAATAAACTGAAATACTGATTTAGAGACAGAAGCTTCTGTGTCAAATTTTATATCACAGTCTTTAATTGCTGTTACCCATGACTTTGTGAATGTCTGTACGTTAGGGTGTTCCAGAAGATTGATGTTCATGTGGATACATGCTTTTTGATGATAAATATTGGTAAAAACTAAAAAGTATTTGTATTCAGCTATTTTTTTAGGTATGTACTGGGAAAGTATGCATTAAACCACTTAACCTTTTTTACTTTTAAAAAACAGGTTGTGAACTTGGCCCGAAATTTGATATATTTTGGCTTCTATAATTTTTGTGACCTTCTAAGACTAACAAAAATACTCCTGGCCATTTTGGATTGTGTACATGTTGCTACCATCTTCCCTATCACCAAGGCAGCAAAAGGAGAAGAAAGTAAAGGTAAGAGCAGCCAAGAAATTGAGGAAGTGCACAGAAAAGCGGCCTTGAGGGAATGCAACAATTTGCATTGAAATGAT
The DNA here is from genome assembly GCA_030556195.1 of Anolis apletophallus. Classification (NCBI taxonomy): domain Eukaryota; kingdom Metazoa; phylum Chordata; class Lepidosauria; order Squamata; family Anolidae; genus Anolis; species Anolis apletophallus. Next base: position 26,645,176 of record JARBWK010000001.1, read on the forward strand.
ACTAAATAATGGGATAAAATAGTCTCTATGTCATGATGTCTGCGCTGATTTTGGGCATTCAATCAACTTAAATGTCAACCAATCCCAATATGAGGATTTGCCAACAGTCACAAATATAAAATTGATATTTTTGAGTATTCCCAGGTGGTAAATTGATTTAGAAATAATAAAGGCAGTAAACACCAGTAAAAATAGCAAACATTAATAATAATGCCACAAAAAAATGGTTGGAGAGGTTGCCAGTAGGTGCGTGCATATGTGGTGGGAATGTAAATATGTAAATGAATTTTGGGGGAAGGTATTTAAAGAAATAGAAGCTATAATTGATATGAAGATGGAGAAAAGTGCAAGTATTGCATTATTGTCATTATATAGTGTTAAGAAATTAGGGAAAATAGAGAAGGATGCAATAAATAATATGTTAACTGCAGCAAGGTTGTTGATAGCAAGGAACTGGAAGGATAAGATGAACATACAAATTGAAGAATGGTATAAAGAACTATGTAAATTAGCAATAAATGATAAATTGACATGTAGATTAAAAGTTAGAAAGGGGGTACGGAAGGTAAACAACTTTGATGAGGTCTGGGGTAAATTTATCGAGAATGGTTTAAAAGAAGTAGATGGGAAGTTACCTCCACAAGAAGAAATGGTATTTTGGAAGGATAATGTAAATTGAAGTGGCTCGGGGGGGGGGGGGGGGCACATAGGTGTATAAGATACTGTATAGGAGATAGATAGATAGATAGATAGATAGATGATGTAACGAATTAAATGTGAACTATAAAAGCATGGAAGATACTGATGTATGTATGTAACTTAAGAGAACTTATGTATTTTAAGAAAATGATTAAAAATTATTCAATTAGAAATAAATATATCTCACATGTATCTTCAGTTAGTTTAGGCTAAGTGCAGAGTGTTGTTACATACAGCACCTAAGATTCACAAATAATAAAACAAATTGCCCACTAATGCTGTCTAGGGAAGATTTTTATTATGGTTTTGTTCTCCTTGGCCGTTGCAAGTCCAGGAGAGGTCTCATTTTTGAAAATTATGAAGTGACTTCTAGTCATTTTCCATTGTTTATTTATTTATTTCCTATATTTCTATCCTGTCCTTCTCCCCACAAGGGGGACTCAGAGCAGCCTACTGTGTCTAAAATGACAGGCCCGCATACCCTCCATAGGGGATTTGGGGCAGACTTTTTGTGGGGTTGCATTGCAAAAGATGTAAATACTCTGAAGTTACCAGATCTTGTTTTGATCTTGAAAGCAACGCAAAACTAGGTTTGTATCTATATGGGAGACTACTAATGAATACCATGTGCTGTGGGCACTTTTTCAGAGGAAGTAACTGACAAAACCATCTCTAAGTATTTATTGCCTAAGAAAATCCTAGGAAATTCATGCGGGCTGCCATACGTCGAAGGTGCACGCACACCTTCAACGTATGGTGTAGTCCTTCAAAGTCTCCTGGGGGGAATAACATATCTCCTTAGCTGCCCACTGTTGCGTCACATCTTAACATCTTCTGGGATCACCATTCTAAGCCTAGAGTAGCATGCAGTATACAGAGAGATACTAAGTGGGCCTGTTTTATCTCCAGTCTTGAAGATGTCTGGAAGATAACTTCCCTCTCTAGTAAAGCAAGCGGTTTGCTCTCTAATAAGAGAGGGGGACATTTTTTTTACTTCATTGAACACTATTATGTTTTCAATGTGAGCTGATGTGGCAACAACGGCAAAATTGTTTACTTGGATGTCCTGTGTTTGCTTGGGACATGATATCTTGTTTTGATTAGCCCAAAATGCCTGTTCTCTGTTGGTCTTTTCCGGAAGGGAGCAATGTGATGAGATCTATTCACGGAGTTGGAGAGCTGATGACCCAAGTAGTTCTTAGGGGTGGTGGGTTCTTGCCTATGACGCCACTCGCTGCTGCTCCAGAAGGAAATGTGAAGCAGGTTGAACCCGAAAAAGAGGATATCCTGGTAATGGATACCAAGCTGAAAATCATTGAAATACTTCAGGTATGTTTCAGAGTCTGATAAACGGATATTGGTAGTTTGACCAGGAAATCCATCTTTATACTACTGGTGCACTGTTTTAATTTTTTTATATTTTCATCTCATACAACTGCTCTTCTATTATGGTAGAAAATCTGAAGCAAAGGCAACTTTTTACCATACACACCGAGTGTCATAATTTCTAGAACTCTTCCTGTTATGGATCAGTGAATAATCAGGGTTAACAGAAACGTTGCTTAGATCATTGGGAGAAATTCAGAACCCCACCGGTTTTTATGATAGCCCATCACAGGTGAGAGACGGCATTTGTTAGTGGTTTTAGTGTTAGGATTTGACTCTGGAGACAGGTTCAACACCACTCTGCCATGGGAACCCACTGGGTGATCTCGAACAAGTCACATTCTCTCAGCCTCAGAGGAAAGCAAGGGCTAAGCCGCTATGAAAAAAAAACTTATCAAGAAAAAGTTTGCCCATAATAGGCATGTGGTAAAGTTGAAAATGACTTGAAGGCACACAGCAGAAAACTACAGAGGTGTTTTTTTCAGCTCAATTTCAGAGCCTATTTTGAAAACTAGTGTTTTGCATGGCCTTTCTGGATTTGAGTGCTGAATGCCTTCCCATTGTCATATTCCATCCCCTACTAAGGAATCGTCCACATGTGTAAGTTCTGCATAAAGGAGCAGAGACAAGATAGCCAGCCTTCACTCTCCCTCCTTCCATGTTTTTGTCAGTTTCAAGTTTATACGATGCTTAGACCATAGGTCTTTCACATATAAGGCAAACAAATAAATATATAAAAACCAGATTATTAAATACAATATATATGTTTTTGTCAGATTGTAAAAGATATTTCATAATCCCCTAAATCTTAAAAAGAAAGGGCATCTTCTTGATACTCCAAGACAGCTTATTGCCCAAGATCACATTTTTCACTTTCAGTGTTTTATTATTAAAAAATCACTTTGTGCAAATTTTGTTTTTGTTTTTCAAAGATGGGGTTTTATGCAGAAAACAACAATTTGTAAGGAAAACAATCTGTAATACACAATATTTTCTGCACAACGTGCATTTTGGTTTTTGCACAAAACCAAGACTTTTTGCACAGTTTCAGTAAGAAAACATAATGAAATGTGTTGAAGGTAAAGGGAGAAAACTTTTGAAAGTATTTGTTCTAGCATGTGAACCTCTGCACATTCAGCCCAATTTTGCTGGTATTGATAGCACAATATAGATTTTCATGTTAAGTGATCAACTCGGCCCATGTAGCACCCCAGTTCTCGTTCGTGCCTGGGGGGCTAGGAACGACACCGGGGGTCCCACTTGCATTAGAGCCAGCTAGAGCTGAGGTGGATTCTGAGGAGGATTTGGAAGGGCTGGAAGAAGGGGAATTTCAGTTAGCTGGGCCTTCTTCGCCCACAGAGAGCCTAGCGTGGGATCCTGGCTGGCCTGACCCTTACGAGAACCTGGAAGACCAGATGGCCGATGTAAGCAGTGATAGTGAAGATTACGAACGGCCGGGGGGGCGAGGTTCGCAAGAAAGAATGTGGGAAACCACGGAGGAGGAGGCCCGGGAAGGAGATAGGGAGTTAGCTTCTCACGGAGATAGGGAAGCAGGTGCTGGGAGGCAAGGCCGAACCTTTGATAGGAGACGGAACATCGAGGCTAGCAGAAGGGGCTGGTTTCACAGCCTAGACCGGCCGAGGTCCCGCAGCACAGATTGGAGGAGGAGAAGCCTAGAGCGTCGGGGGCCTCGGCAAGGGGATTAAGTATAGGATCCGTGGGAACGGATCCTCAGTACTTCGGCCACGTCTATCCTATGCAGACGTGTTAGCGAGGCTAGACCACGGAGCTAAGTTTGGGCTAGTGGCCTGCCAAGGAGTGCCTTGGATCTTGTAACCTTGTTTTGTTCCTGATCCGCTTTTGTTGAGCGGAGCCTTGCCGATTCCTTGGAAACTTTGCCAAGCTTGATTTTGGACATTCTATTCATCCATCACCTTTGGATTGCTTTTGCTATTTTTATGGACAATACCTTTTCTACTGTTTTTATTCTTCAATAAAGTAGTTAGCTGAATACCATCTCTGTGTGTGTGATTAAGGGGCCGGTCAAGTCCGTGCATTGTGACAGCCCACCAGTGAACACAAGATGGGAATTAGGGTGCTTCACAGTTCACTTGATAAGGGATAACGTTTTTCTAATAAATGTAAAATGTAGAGGATAACTTTAGCCATCTAACAAACATTTCTTTAAAGTTTCACCTTTGAATAAAAATAAACATGTAATTAAAATCATGTCATTAAGATAATTTGTTTCTCCCTCCCATTTTTTTTAAACCTTTGGAATCTTCAGTTTATTTTGAACGTGAGGTTGGACTACAGAATCTCATGCCTCCTGTGTATATTTAAACGAGAGTTTGATGAAAGCAATGCACAAACACCTGATTCCCCCACAGGAAGTAATAACCAAGAACTGCCAAATGTACCAGGTGAGTTATTAAATCAGGTTTTATTTCGTATGTTTATGTTTAATTTCATGTTGCGCACATTGTGCTGAATATTTGATTTCAGTGCATACTTCTTCTAAGATGAAACTGAGAAAGGGAGCTAAATACACATGCGTGAGAGTGTCATCTTCAAAGCCCAATTTCCTTGAACTAGGTATTACAGGCTGTTCATTGAGAACATAAATATTGAGGGCTGATAACACCATGTAACACAATTTTTGTTCTTGGGCTGTAAACGTAATTTCCTAATTGGTACTATCATAAAAACACGGAAAAAGTTTATGAAATTGCAAAAGCTTTGTTTTTGCAGTCTGCACAAAAGGTTAAAAATGGCATTTGAAAGGTTAAAAATGGGACATTAAAGGTTAAAAATGGCAGCAACAAAAACAAAGTTTCTGGAACACAATTACTTTCAAAGTACTGTAAGTACCAGACAATTAAACAAGAAATAATTAAACTTTCAAACCAGGAACTGAAAATATCTCAGATGTTGCTACATAGTGTAACGTTTAGCATGGAATCGGAATGATGTGTCATTCTTGATGTTGCTGGGCTATACATTCTAGCAACCCTAGTTGACACAGTCAGTGATGGTGAATGGTATGAGGTACAGTCCCAACAACATTTGAAAGGATATATAATCCCCCAGTTCTTTTATCAGCCACAAATGTTATATGTTTGCATGTGTCACTTCAAAATTTCTTCTCTTCCGTAAAATTCACATTCTCTGCTTTAAGCTCCTTTCCATATCTGTCTGCAGTAGGCTTCACATGATCCTGCAGTTCATTTCCTATGGTATTATTGGGGTAGTAAATTTAATCCTTTAGTCTGTTGTTTGCAGTGGCATCATTTTGAAAAAAGTAACCACCCCCAAGGCATTTCTTTTTTTACTTTGTTCTTTTGCTATTGGGTTAATTTCTGTCTGTGCGTCATTTGTGATGACAAAATAATAAATCAGAAATCCACACACATGTATGTGTCTTGGGCTCTCTCTGTGTGGGATATGAGTTGCCTTTATTATGGAAAGCAGAAATGCTTTCATTAAAAAAGTCAAAAACATTGCGGTTTTAGGAAAAGCTAAGACTAATTTTCACTATACTTGTCTTTAAAAACTAAAGCAGAAGTGTATTGCCTGGTGAGCCCTGGCAAGAGATGTGAGGTGATAACTAATACATACATAAATATAAAATAGCTCTCTCATTTCTGAACCTCTCCCTCATTTGGTTTTAATTGCTCTGTTAAATTTGCATCATAACCCCAATTTGTATTACACATTTCGGTTGTAAACAGAGCTATTTTCTTAAGGAATTGGTATCTCCATTAACTTGTCCTTCAGTTACAGACTCTTATGATTTACTTACTCCAGTCTCCAGAATGGAAACAATATAATTTGCATTTTATAACTGATTGATTTTGCCTATATTGCAGCATGGCAAAGAACACAACATTTTTTTTCCTTTGCAGGAGCCCTTGACTTTGAACACATTGAAGAACAAGCAGAAGGGATATTTGGAGGCAGGAAAGTAAACTATGGCAATTTGTATTCCTCTGTACTGCATTATATGTAAACTGGGTATCTGAGAGTTTTCCAGGGATCACTTGTATTTAATACAAGTGGTGGACTTGTATTAAATAGGTTTTGGGGGGGGGGTTGTGTGTGAAGAGTGACTTGAGAAACTACAAGGCACTTCTGGTGTGAGAGAATTGGCCGTCTGCAAGGACATTACCCAGGGGACACCTGGATGTTTGATGTTTTATCATCCTTATGGGAGGCTTCTCTCAGGTGCCGTCATGGGGTGCTGGAGCTGACAGAGGTAGCTCAAACTGCTCTCCCTGGATTCAAACTGATAACCTGTCAGTCAGCAGTCCTGCCAGCACAAGGATTTAACCCATTGCGCCACTGAGAGCTCCATATTAAATAGTGATATACATATAGTGTGAGCCTCCACTTTTGTGTGTTTTAGGGATGTAGAACATACAAATGATTAGAAAAGAGCATCTTGGGACAGAGGAGGGGGGGAAGGAGGTTTACTGCTTCATTGAAGCGGCATGTGAGGAAAACCAATGCATTTAAAAATGGCTGATGATACGGAGAGGAGAGAAGGTCTCAGAATGGTGCAATAGAGACTTGACAATTTAATTGTGTTTTAAGTTTTTATTATAACATTATTAGTTTTTGTTTGTTTTACTATTTATTTGCCACTTTGGACACCATTCTGGAAGAAGGGCATCCAAATCTAACAGAATGTAAATGTGGTCAAATGAGACATGAAGGACATTTCTTTAAAAGTATGCAGAATCCTCAGAACCGAGGCTATATCTGAGGGAAAGATGGAGAATAAGAGTAGGACAGTGACTCTGACAAGAACTACTATGATCCATTTTGATTTATTTCATTTAAAGTGGCCATGGAAAATAGAAGGCTTGCCTGTTTGCTGAAAGGATGTGTGAATACATTCTTCCACATTTCTGTCAAGTAAATGTGAACATGGTGTAGTGGTGCTGAGATAAAGTATGGATGGGATTGAGATAAAAAAATAAATGTGACTGTAATGTTTCAATTATTAGTTGAAGGATAGGAGAAATGTATTCAGTCAATACGAAATATTGCCTTCCTCATCTTTCTTAACATGATGTTTCCCAACATCAGATAAATTGTGCAGTAAGAGATGTTGCCTGGATATTCTGAGGCATAAGTGTGTGCGTGTGTGTGTATAGTTTTATTTGGTTAGTTAAACTTCTATTTTATCTCTTTTTTCAGTGAAGAGAATACTCCATTAGATTTGGATGATCATGGTGGCAGGACTTTCCTTAGAGTGCTACTCCACTTAACAATGCATGATTATCCGCCACTGGTTTCTGGGGCACTTCAGCTCCTCTTCAGGCACTTTAGTCAGAGGCAAGAAGTCCTCCAGGCCTTTAAACAGGTAAGCACCACTGTATGGCATTCTCCTCACCTTCACTCTGAATTTGAGTGTGTTATGCAACTAATGGATTACAATTCATATAAGGTTCAACTGCTTGTTACCAGCCAAGATGTTGACAACTACAAGCAGATAAAACAAGATTTGGATCAGCTGAGATCGATTGTTGAAAAATCGGAGCTTTGGGTATACAAAGGCCAAGGACCTGATGAGGCTATGGATGTAACAACAGGAGAGAATGAGCACAAGAAAAAGGAGGTACAAAATTTTTGTTTTGCTGGTGTAACAGATTGGTGTCCTTGGGAAAACCAGTTTCTGGTGTGGTTCCTTCCTGCAATATTGGGATGTCAGCTATGGGCCTAACATACATGATTTTTGTAAAACAGGCATGAACAAACTTCAACCCTCCAGGTTATTTGGACTTTAACTCCCACAATTCCTAACAGCTGGTAGTTGAAGTCCAGAACACATGGAAGGTCTAAGTTTGCCCATGCCTGTTGTACAACCTACTAAGGTCCTTATCATATTGTTATGATCCTTGTTACATGGTGTCATCGAACCGTGGTGCTGTTGTGCTATACAATAATTGGAAACATGATTTTTTTTCACACTGAAAATAATTCATTAATGTATTGTCGAACTCACAACAATGCAATTCATTAATGACTGGCTGATTACAGATTTCTAATTTCACTTCATTGCTAGAGCTTAGTGGGTGTGATGAGTGTGTGTTCTGACTGCCCCCCCCCCTATTTATTTACCAGATTTATAACCCACTTTTATCCCAAACTAGAATTAAAATATTCCCCAGAAAATATTTATTCCAGTGGGAAAGCCTTACACTATTTCCAGTGATTGGCTGGGAGGACAAAACCATTTGAAATAATTATTTGGATGCCTTTACTGGATGGGAAAGCAGTGATACAAAGATTCATCCACACTTTCTTGTGGTACCATACACCACAGTGTTGCCATCACTCTGCTTACCTTTTAAAATTAGGGTAATAATTAACATAATGACATTATGCCATCATAGCATTATCATGACTTGATGACTAGAAATGAAACCTGAAACACTTGAGTTGCATGATACACACACAGGAGAAAGATATAAAAATGTTGTTGGTTGGTATAGGCTGTTTATCTTTCTATGTCATCTCTCACAATGGGAGATCTGGGCAGTAATGGGTGCACTGTGTTATTGATGTGTATAAAAGTATTATTGTGGCTTAATGATTGAGAGTGAAGTGGTTTTGAATATTGTTATAGTTATTTGTCTTTCTAATTGAAACAAACTAACCATAATACTTAAGGCAAATGGCACGAAAAACAGCAAATCACTGTATTATAGTACAAATGTGGCAAAGGTGTGATACATAGTGCCAGCAATCAGCTGTCATTACGAGTAGAGCATAACAACATGGTATGATAAGGACCTAAAACGGTAATAAACAGGCAAATAGACAACTTGAATTGCATTATATAAACAAATAAAGTGTGAGTATAATGTGGTTAATAAGGCCTACATTATATATCTAAATGCAGAAATAGGGTAGATCCAGTGCATCAATGAAATGTGGTTAATCAACACTTAAGTGAATTGCATTCATTCAATGAGTCTACCGTGGTTAATGATTGGATTTAAGCCTGTGTCTGGATAATTTAGATGTAATATTATGTTCTGTTCAGAAACATGTTCTTTATCTTTATACATTTTAATTCTGTTTTGATATGAGTGCATTCCTTTTTCAAGTGGTATAAAATGTTCTGTGAGTTAGTGTGATGAGGACAGGAATTGATGAGGAGTGGAGCTCAAAGACTTTAATCTGATAGTTTGGCTTAGGGTGCATCTACACTGCCAAACAATGCAGTATAGTGTCATATTAGCCTGTGTTCGTCCACACAATGCACACAGGCTAATACGATTTAACCCAGGGTAAGCTGTGTAATGCAGCTGCACCACAGGTTCAGAAAACCCACTGGGGAATATGCAATTCCTGCTCCAGTTTCAACACAGCTGGGCTGTGGGGCAAGTATCTCTCCCAAGGCACCTCAGGACACCCTGCCTGGGCATTATGTGGCTCTGAACTGGTGTTTTTGTGCTGATTCCCAGCCATGTTATGTGCTTATGTAGAAAGGCCTTTATTCTAAACCAAGGTACTCTATCCCTTTAATTAAGGGATAATTTGGCTTATATCGAATTTAGTTGAATTCACAAACACATCATCCAATTCTAGATGACATAGATTATCTATTTTCTCTAATTGTTTTTACTGTTTTTAATTGTTTTTTTCAAAATTGTATGATTTTCTTTTCTTTTTCATTGTACAGTTTTAGCTATTTTTATCTGTAAGATTCCTTGGGTCCCATATTGACATATAAGTAAAATAATTCAGGATTAGTTGGCCCTGTCTTCAGGCCTTAACTGGCAAAGCTATTTTTTTATTTTCCAATGGAATTTACCAGTTGAGAGTGGCAGCAACAAGAAGTCATGTAGTAGCATTGTGAATACCAAGCTTGTAGAAAATAGGGTATCCTAGGGTGAACAAGAGCTGGAACTCAGGAAAGTTGTATGCATGGCCGTAGCTAGGATTTTGATTCGGGAGGGGCTGAGTCTGAGTGAGAGAGGGTCTACCCTAGCAAACCTTTTGTATCGTTATCCCGATACCCCCATGCATATGGGAAATATTGAGCATGGTGATCAGATCATGATATGAATACACATAACAGTTTAAATAATGTACCAGTAAGGCCTTCTCACGGACCTACCTGAGAATTTTTTTGGCGGGGGGGGGGGCGCTGAAGCCCCTCAAGCCCCCCCCCCGGCTACATGCCTGGTTGTATGAATTGTTTATTATGTTTCCCAGAACCTAGGATACCGTTAATGCAATGTGGGGCAGGGGTGGTGGTGGTGATGGATGTACCGGGAACAAAATGAATCCCATGAGAGACTCCACATGATCACCAGGGGAATGTAGTTTAGCAAAGGCTTGAGTTTAAATAAACCAATTCAGGCCTTATCTTGATTGAATCCGAGGAAACTATATGTTTTAGCATTACTCCTAATGTATAAATAATAATATTTAAGCCTAAATACTAACAGAATGTATCTAACTACTTCAGAGTAATAATTATTTTAATTTTGGGTTATCTCCTACTTTATCTTCTTTTGCCCTATATTTTAACATGCCTATTCTTTCTTTTTATTGTTCCCTCCTTGAATGTTTTGCTATCTTCATTTATAGGCTTGTTCATCTTTGTGCCAAAATGCTGAAATAATAAGTTTTAACAATACTACTTTAACAGTATTCTGTTATTCAGCTGCTTTTCACCTTTCATGTTGGTTCCACCCATCATGTTATACTAACTTCCCATCTAAATCCAGTCCCACCTCTTTCAGAATAATCCTCATTAGTGATGCCTGGGCTGAAGGCCAATATAACATGATGAGAAAAACTGCATGTATGCATGTTTGTGTAGTCTGAATATTGCCTTGAAATCTATCTATGACTAATAGCATCAACATTAATCATACTAAGACTTTAAGGTAATTAATTGCTACAAATACTTTTGTGTTTCAAAAACATTATGAAAACCTATGGATATTCCATGCATAAATAGTAATTCTATTATTTGTAAAATGGGATATATTTTGTAAAGAAGGTATTCAATACCTTTGTGAAGTTTGTTTAGGGATTCATTAAATGTGCAAACTGAGAAAAGATGAAAGGTTGGAAGACTTCACAGAAGCTTTAGAATGCTGGTGAGAAATACCTGCTCAGATTTTGTACTGATGGCTCCAGAATTTAGAGAGGAAATCTAATCAATTAATCTCGCTTATCCCCTAGGAAGGCCACAGCAAATCCCGGAAACCTGAAAGCACTAGTAGCTATAATTACAGGGTGGTAAAAGAGGTAAGATTCCTCCTTTCCCAGATGCCATTTTCCTTGCTCTGTCTTCTTCTTTTCTATGAGTTGAGGTCTGTTCTCTATCTGAAATAGAACATTCCCTGCCTAATAGAAAATATCAAGGTGACTCTTGATTGTGCAGAGCTCTGTGAATATACTGGAGTCTTTGCAGACACAGAAGAGTTGTTGACTCTTGGCACCTGGATAGAAGTTGTAATATCTAGGTCAGGGCTGCTTGCTAAATAGGTGAGATGTACATTTGTTAAACAGTGGCAAAAAAACCCCCTGGAAATATATATTGCAGTGATGTAGACCATGGTGGGTAAAGTTTTGCCCGTGGTCTATTTTTGTTGCCCCATGGTTTGATTAGTTTCCAAAATCCTCTAAATGCCCTCTAAGGCAACAATTTGGCCATGGGACTTTTGAGTACTATCTTGTAAAATTATCTCATCTGCACCTAAACTTCCTATTCCCCCTAGAGCAGTGGTTCTCAAGCTGTGGGTCGCCAAATGTTTTGGCCTTCAACTCCCAGAAATCCTAATAGCTGGTAAACTGGCTGGGATTTCTGGGAGTTGTAGACCAAAACACCTGGGGACCTACAGGTTGAGAACCACTGTCCTAGAGGACATTTATTTCATTTTTCACAGGGGGATGGATATACCAGTTGAGCTGTTTCATGCTATAGGGCTCAGAAGCCATCCAAATTCTAAACAAAATCTGGCAACAAATATGGGGGAAAACCCATTATTTCCACAGTTTGGAAATGCTCAATATGTATCCTAGTCCCTAAGAATGGGACACCAGGATTGTAGTAACTGTCAGACTATTCCATTAAGGAAGGGAAGAAACATCAGTAATTTAAGATATGCAGATGTTGCCATATTATACTAGCAGACAATACTAAACACTGAAATGATTAGGGAGGAATATCGAGGAAGTCAAGGCCATAACTGAATATTACGAAAACAAACATGAGCACAGATGACTTACATAACTTGAAAATAATAATGGAGGCATTGAATTTCCTATACCTTGGCCCAGTCATAAATCAAATGGAGACTACTTAAAAAAACCCAGAAGACTAGGTCTTGGAAAGGCAGCTATGAAGGAACTAGATAAGATCCTCAAGTGTAAAGATGTATCATTAAATACCAAAGTCCGAATCAACCATGCCATCATATTTCTAATTTCTCTGAATGGTTGTACAAACTGGATATGAAGAAAACTGCCAAAAAGTTAAATACACCAGTTGAAGAGCAAATCAAGCCTAACTCTTTCTACAGTCTAAAATGACTAAACTGAAGCTGTCATACTTCGGACATAACACAAGATAGTATGATTCATGAGAAAAGATTATGACACTTGGTAAGGTGGAAGGCAGTAGAGAAAGAGGACAACTCGATCACAGGTGGATAGACTCAAGGAACCCAAGGCCCTGAGTTCGCACGACCTGGATTCATAGGATCTCACTCATAGGGGCACCATATGTTGAGTCCAACTTTTTGGCTCTAAGCAGTGGAATAACACCAAGCAGTGCCACTTCAGAGGTCTGCTGGAAGGCATTGCAGATCACTGGATCTTTCCCTGTCCAATGGAATGTAAGAGCTTCGGGGATTTCCTTGGGTATTGTCTTTAGATTCCCAAAAGGTGGGAAATCCTTTCCTTGAAAATGAAAACTAATATACCCATTTCTATTCCTTCATTGTGCAATATACACAGCTATGTCATAACTGCCATGTCTGCTGCATACAACATAGTGTTTGTACATTTGTTGTTATCGTTTTGTTGTAAGTTCAGTCTCTTTGTTCAGTCTCTGTATATTGCTTCATTTTGTGGTCTGTTGAGGACAAGTGTTTTCTTTGTAGCCCATCTGGAAAAAGCATCAACATATTATCAGGTTCTAAAATAAGTATGTATTTACAGATTTTGCTTCGACTTAGCAAGCTTTGTGTCCAGGAGAGCATCTTGGTCAGAAAAAGTCGGAAACAGCAGCAAAGGTTACTCCGAAATATGGGAGCTCACACAGTGGTTCTGGAGCTCTTACAAATCCCATATGAGAAAGTGAGGTTTGCATGCATCTATTACTTTACAATCTGTCAACGAAACAATATTTATCTACAACATTTTAAAACATATTTATTACAAGTCGCATTGTGTACCAAAGAACTGGTTTTAATTTTTAATACTTTAAGAAATAATTTATTTGTCTTGAAAATACATTAATTGCTTCTATGTAATATTTTGGCCATATATAGAGGTATAGTGATCAAAAGATGTTTAGAGCAATGACTCTACATTTCTATTCTAGTTATCATAATGCAGTGTAGAACTTTTCAAGCCTTTTCTAACTATCCTAAGGCAAGTACAAAGCAATGTGGATCTTACAATGGTAGTCATTGTCCCAAGTGAAATTGACCAGGGAACCTGCTTTAAAGGTCCTGATGTGGTAGTAAGACAAGCCAAATAAAATGTGGGCTCCCTAAAGGCAGGGGCGGTCCGAGCTCTCCTGGGGGGGGGGGGGGTACGCGCGGAAGGAGAGACGCCGGAGGGAGGGAGGGAGGGAGGAAGAGGCCGCCGTGCCTCCGCAGGGCTCCCTCCCTCCGGCGTCTCTCCTTCCGGGCGTCCTAGCAGCGAGTGGCCGGCGAGGCCTTCCTCCCCTTCCTCCTCGGCAGAGGCGGCGACAAAGTGACGTCACGCGGAGGGGGGCCAGGGGGGCCGGCCTTGCCGTCCCTGTGGCCCCTCCCCCTCCTGCCTTTCCGCCTACATTCATTCAGCGGGGAAGAGGTCCGGGCGCCCGCCCCGCGAGTCACCTCTCCCCCCCCATTCCTCTGCGCCACCGGTTGGCTGCGACGGCATGGCGGCGGGGCGGGGCGGCGCCCCTCCCAGGTGGCGACACCCCTCTCCGGGGACGTCGCCCTATGTGACCGTGTAGGTCGCTTAATGGGGAAGGCCGGCCCTGCCTAAAGGTTAGTCAAATCATGAGATGAAAACAGGTGTACATACAGTACCTGTTTATTGTGTTTTTTAAAACCAATAGCAAGGATATTCCTCCTTCAGTCAGCAAAGGAAAAGCATGAATAGATTTATGGGTTTTGCAGTTAAGCGGTGATTGTCTGGTTCAAATACTGATCTTGCTGATGCCTTGTTTGGAAAATTCAGAAGAGAAAAGCCATGTTTTAAAAATATCTGATGTTATTTCCAGTTAACATATTCCTTGAAAATAAGTTTTGTTGTATATGTTATGTTGTAAGCATTATCTAGATGTAAGCAAATGATGTAGAGTCCAATAGTAACTAAATAAACTTACTAGAAATGATTATTGAGGCAAAGCTTAGACAAACCTGGTCTTGGATTCCCCAAACAGGTCTCCAGTGTTTATGCAGGTTCGGAGATTTCTTCAGTCTTTGATTTGAAGATATTATAGGTACTTAATGCTGACTGTGAACAAAAGAGCATCTAAATGTCATGCACCCAAGACAGAAGTGCTATAGTTTGAAAAGATGAAGAAGTGTGAATTAATCAGTTATTACAGTGTTCTATGTTAATGTTATGTTATCAGACTAATGTGATCATTTCAACATCAAAGAAACTTGAAAAATGTTTTGATGTTTTAAGTATTCATCCCAATTTACAATTTTTTGAGTAATATTTAAATATAGATGCTTATAGATTAGATGTTTGCTTAAAACCACTTTTTCTCAATGGCATTTACATTCTAAACCTTGGAGTTGTTTGTTGTATTTACAGGCTGAAGACACAAGGATGCAGGAGATCATGAAACTAGCTCATGAGTTCCTACAGAACTTCTGTGCTGGAAACCAGCAGAATCAAGCTTTGTTACATAAGCATATAAATCTATTTCTGAACCCTGGGGTAAGGAGTTATTTACTGAATGCCATGTGTTGATTGACTGATTGATTTTTTTTTAGAGAGGAAGGCCTTTTATCATTACCCCTAGATCTTTTTTTTAACATAAGGTTTTGAGTTACATATAGAAACCCTCTTTTAAAATGGGACTTTCTCACCTTCCCTTATTTATCAAGACCTTCTTATCTGGAAGTCCATAATAAATTGGAATGCAGTCCATTGTAGGCTGTGACTTATGCTCCTTCAACCATACATAATGCAGCCTATCAGCCACAGATCCTATCAGTTCTAAGTATCCTGTTTTTCCTACACTCAGACAAACAGAAAACAGTAGGGTTTGACAGCTGATAAGCCTAATGTGTCTAAATCCACATGTTATATCTAGCTAACATAGATCCATTCAATCAACTGTGGAATTATAATTGTGTTGTAAATATCCAGAAGGATCAGAAAGATCCTGTCTGTTCTAGGAACATAAGCAGAGTTGGCTCTGTTTACTACTTGGATGGAAGATTACCAATGAATAACAGGTGCTGTAGGCTGTTTAAGAGGAGGGAACTGGAAAACTATCACCTAATATTTCTTGCCTCAGAAACCCCCATGAAATCCATGGGGGCAGCATAAGTTTACCTGAAGACATACAGTATATACAGGCAGTCCCCAAGTTACGAACAGGATAGGGTCTGTAGGTTTGTATATGTTTGTAAGTCAGAACAGGTACAATATGCCCCGCACACTTAGGACCTCTGAGGGGCATCTACTCCAGCCAAATGGCAACTGTCACCCAGAGGACCTTTTTGTTGGAGATCCGACAGCTAAACAAGGTGTTGGAATTTAAAATGTAATTGAAGACCCATCTCTTCCGGCAAGCCTAGCCAGATAACTTTCAGTCATGAGTTTTGATTTGTATTTTGTTACCAGTATACATACATTTTGTAGCTGTGTTTGGTATAAGTATGTGTGTGTATGTGTGTGTTTTATCTATACAATTTAGTAATTTATTGTATTTTATATTCATTTGTTTTTGAGTAGTTGTACCCTACCGTGTGTCATTATTATTATTAACACCGTTGTGGAGTTTGCTTTTTTGTCTGTGCCCTTGTTAAGAAGATTTCACTTCACTTTCTGTGACAGTTGGATTTTGAAAAAAATGGCTTGTTGTGGAAATAAAGATTGGTGATAAAGCTTCAGTAGAGACACCTTTTTGCCATGATAACACTTTCAGTGCATTTCCTTTCCAAAGAGTAGAGTTCTCTTACTTCCTGTTGTCTTATCCCTGTTGTTACCTATAAGATATTTGTAAGTCAGATGTTTGTAACTCGGGGACTGCCTATACACTCAAATTAATAATCAATAATTATGTTAATCCCATTGATTTGATGGGTCTACTTTAATTTGAAATTTGCAGTTGTATTTAGGCCATAGATTTTCCAAGGATTGTGTTTTCATGCATGAAGGCCTGTGTTGAATTCAGTAAGACAGAGTCTAAGAAGTTTTGGGACAGCGATAACAATGTCCCCATTAGTCCTTGATGCCAGGATATTTAAAATTTCAGCTCCTTGGATCTGCTATGGCCAGGTCTATCATTAGTCAGCACACTTTTAACCATTATCTTTGTTAGTTTTATCTGTAGTACAGACATGGAGAATCTCTAAAACCTTCCAGAGTTTCCACAGCTTTGTTCTGGTGTTTTATTTATGTTGTTTTCTCTTTTTGTCATCCTCTTTGCAGATCCTTGAGGCAGTGACTATGCAGCATATCTTCATGAATAATTTTCAGCTTTGTAGTGAAATTAACGAGAGGGTTGTTCAGCACTTTGTCCACTGCATTGAAACACATGGAAGAAATGTCCAGTACATTAAGTTTCTACAGACGATTGTTAAGGCCGAAGGAAAGTTCATAAAAAAGTGTCAGGATATGGTCATGGCTGAGGTGAGAAGGCTGTGTACAAATCTGATGATTCTGGGACTATGATCTGCCTTAGAAATATTTTTGAGAAATTACATTGATTGGGTGGATGTTACTTTTTTAAAAAAGCTTAGGACTGGATGAGGGCAGGTAAATTGAAACTTAATCCAAATAAGGCAGAGGTGCTCTTGGTCAGTTGGAAGGCAGATCAGGGAATAATAATAGTACACTTTATTTATATTCCACTCTTCTCACCCCGAAGGGGACTCAGAACGGATTACAGGTACAGATACTTAGCAGACAATCCCTGCCGTTTCTACATACACACATATAGACGAACAGAGGCAAACTCTGGCCACCAGGGGGAGCTGACACACTCCTCATCTCTCAGCATTCCCAGCATCCCTTGTTGTTCCTTCCGCATTCCTCAGCGTTCCTGGAGTTCTTTAATGGCCTCATCATTCAGTCAAAATTTGCCTCCCCACTTAAAGTGGTACCTTTATCTCCTACTTGACAGATGAAACTGTCTTTCGGGCTGCAAAGGTTGACAGCAGTCTACACTTAAAGGTTGAGCACCCACCTCGACCCGGGCAGGCCTCGAACTCATGACCTATTGGTCAGAGAGATCATATGCAGCTGACACTTAGCCAGCTGCGCCACATTCCCGGTGCAACATTCCCGGAATAGGGATTTAGTTTGTGTTTGAGTCTGCAGTTTGGGGTCCTCCTGGACACAACACTAACCTTGGAGACCCAGGTATTGGCTGTGGCCAGGAGGTACTTTGCACAATTCAAATTTGTGTGCCCATTTTGAGATGCCAGATCTGGCCATGGTGGTACATGCCTTAGTTACATCGTGTCTGGATTATTTATTATTAACTTTATTTATACCCCGCACCCAACTCCCAGAAGGGACTCTTACACGAGACCAAGCCCAACAACACATAGTAAAATAACATGACAGCAATTAAAACAGTACCATCACCACAACTTACAATAAACAACAACAACACAGTTTAAAAGCATTATGGCTGGGCCAGATGTACAGTATTAAAATATTAAAATAAATAACGCTGGGTGCAACAGAGGTAGAATGTGTGTAATAGGAGGGTTTATGGGAGATAATGTGGACCAGATAACCCAACAGGTGATTAAAGTGCTTCTGAGGACATTTTGCAAGGATTGATCAGAGCAGGGCATTATTTACTTATTCTGGGAAGGCACATTGGAACATAACGCTCTCTACTATAACACTCTCTAAGTAGAGTGCTCAGAAACTTCAGCTGGTCCAAAGAGCTGCTGCCAAGTTGCTAACCGAGGCTGGCTACAGGGAGCAGACAACCCCCCTGTTGCATCAGCTTCACTGGCTGCCAGTCTGTTTCCGGGCACGATTCAGCTCCAAGCTGTTTGGCTGAACACATCCCCTTGTACAAATTTCCCGGACCCTGAGATCTTCAGGAGAGGCCCTTCTCTTGGTCCCACCTCCATCTCAAACTCAGTTTGTGAGAATGAGAAAGAGGGCCTTCCTTCTTGGTGGCTGCCCCTCAACTTTGAACCTCTCTTCTTCCCAGGGAAGCCAGAATGCTCCCCTCCCTGCTGTTCTTTCGGTGGCTAAAACCTTTTTATTCAGGCAGGTTTTGAGAGAAGGTTTTTTAAAGCAAGTGCTGTGGTTTTATCTTTAAATGCTTTTAAAATCCAGTTTTATGGATTTAAACTGTTAATTTTTAAATACCATTGACATTTAATTCTGTTTTAGTGTTTGTATATTTGTAGATTTCAAATTGTATTGAAACTCTTTTAATGTAATCTGCTTTGAGTCTCCTTTGTGTAGATAAAAAGCGGGATATAAATAATAGTAATCATAATAGGTTAAAATATATCTGTAAATTACTTTGAGCCTGTCTCTATGAGTAAGTCATTTAATGCTGTATGGGTTTTTAATCCGAGCCTTGAGAGAACTGGACATTCTGTTGACACAACTAAATTGGCCATTGTTATGCCATTTTTGTGTGCAAACACAAAGTTTCAGCACCAAAGGATTTTTTCTCTATTTAATAATGCACAAAATGCAAATGCTTTTGTAATCTCACCCCGCTGGGGGAAATTATTAGAAATGATGTATTTCTGCATGCAAGAATAATAATGGCAAATGTTTACATTCTTAAGTATTTACAATTATAAATTGGCCTTTTGCTTCCTGGATTATAACACTCTTCTTTTGATAGCTTGTCAACGCTGGAGAAGACGTTCTTGTTTTCTACAATGACAGAGCCTCTTTCCAGACATTGGTGCAGATGATGAGATCCGAACGTGACAGGATGGATGAAAACAGTGCTTTGATGTATCACATCCATTTAGTAGAGCTGCTGGCAGTTTGTACTGAGGGGAAAAATGTCTACACAGAAATCAAGTGCAACTCTTTGCTCCCTTTGGATGACATTGTTCGGGTGGTAACTCATGAGGACTGCATACCTGAAGTAAGATCCCGTTTTGTGTGGTAGTGCTGTTAAATGCTTACTCAGCACATGTATTAGAAAGGACAAGGCTAAAGAACAAGATGGAACATATTATCTGACAATAAAGGTGTCATACTGTATATGTTTGCTTTCTTGAAATGGCAGGAAGAAAGAAATGTTGGATTTGTTGCTGTCTGATTATTTGGAAGCCATGGTTAGCTCTACACCAGTCCTCTGTTTTAAATTAGCTAATGACCTGACATATGTTGCTACTCAGTAACACAACAACATAAACAAACATTCCAAAGTTAGGCTAAATTTGAACTAACCTTAATACTAGACTTCTGTTGTATGAATACCAAATATGATATGACCACAATAATGATATGCACGTAGGCTGGAATTAATATCTTTTTGGCCTACATTCTTGTGAGTTTTATTTAAAAGCTACAATTTTACCCGTGCATTATTTTGAAATATTTATTTTATTTATTTATTTACTTTATTTCTATTCCGCCCTTCTCACCCCGCAGGGGAGTCAGGGCGGATTACAATGTATACATTACATTTAGACACACAAACACACAAGACAGACAGAGGCAATTTAACATCTGGCCACCAGGGGGAGCTGTCGCACTCCTTCATTCCTCAGCATGTTTCCTGGAGATCTTTTTATGGCCTCGTTAATCAGTTAAATTAAGCCTCCCCACTAAGTGGTACCTTAATTTCCTACTTGACAGATGCAACTGTCTTTCGGGTTGCATAGGTCAACAACACGCTACACAATAGGTTGAGAGCCCACCTCGACCCCGGCAGGCCTTTAACTCATGTCTTTTTTTCTTCCCTCATGGGTCTTTTGTTGCTAATTTTAGAAGTATTTTATTTCTGATAACCAGCTCTAAAGGTTAGCAACTGATTCTTTGTAAATATTATACTGAAGCATGATAATTACCATTAATGGTCTTTCATTTTTCCTAAATTAATGGAAAAACTGTAGAAGCAGCATTTAATATTGTTACAATAAATTGAGACTGGGGAACCTGATATTGTTGGACTCTGGTTCCCATCTGATGTAGCCAGATTGGTCAAGGCTAATTGAAGCAACCGTTTAGCAATCTCTGGAAGGTGAGAGTATCTTTCACCCTATTGTAAGGGGATGTTATCAGAAGAACAACCAGCTTTACTCCCATTCATAGAAAATATCTAGATATTGTTGAGATCTAGTTTATTTCCTTTTTTACAATTAGAGATGGGAGGTTTTTCATATGTGTGCAATATTCTAACTTTTAATTTTTTACCTACAGGTTAAAATTGCCTATATCAACTTCCTAAATCATTGCTATGTAGACACAGAAGTGGAAATGAAAGAGATTTATACTAGCAATCACATGTGGAAGCTTTTTGAGAACTTCCTTGTTGACATCTGTAGAGTAAGTCTTTTTTTGTAGCTGGAAATATTATTAAAATGTCATACATTATATACACATATTATATACATATAATATTATATATTGTATACATGTAATATTGTATATATAATATAATATATATAATATACATATAATATTGATAATATTATAATGTAATACAATATAGTACCAATAATTTATTTATTTGTTTATTTATTTACAGTATTTATATTCCGCCCTTCTCATCCCGCAGGAGACTCAGGGCGGATTACAATGTACATATCTATGACAAACATTCAATGCCATAGACACACAACATATATTGACAGACACTCAGAGGCTTTAACATTCCAGCTTCTGGCCACCAGGGGAGCTGTCACTTCCTCATTCTTTATATGCTTCCTGGAGATTTTTATGCCCTCGTAAATCAGTTAAATTAGCCTACCCACAAAGTGGTACCTAAATTTCCTACTTGACAGATGCAACTGTCTTTCGGGCTGCAAAGGTTGACAACAAGCTACACAATTTTGGTCAGGAGCTCACTCCGTAACCAATGCAACATGGTTTAAACGCTTTAATAACAACTGACAATGCTTTAACAATTTCCAGTAATAATTTGTAGCTTTGCCACTACTCTTATGCATATTGCATGAAATATATGTGGCATAGAAGTGTGCAACCAAACATTGTACTGTATCCCAACTCTTTAAAGGAGGACCCCTGTTAAGAATTCCAGCCATCCATTCCCTCCAAAAGTGAAAATCTGACCCCAGCATAACAGTTGGCTCATCTTTTCCAGTGTCAGTTACATTATGTAGCTGTGGAGTGTGCTCAGCCCTCAGTTAGGTGCTTTGGGACTGGGCAATTTCTCCCTTTGCTTTCCCCTCCCCTAAAGTTTCTCCTGCTTCTGAAAACTTGGGAACTCCTTCAGTTTGCTGATCCCTCCTGTTCTGACTGCAGTCCTTATGGAGCTTAACACCTAAGTTCACTTTTAAAGGAAGGAAATACATGTTGTATTCCACCTACAGTATAGGGCAGTTTTGCCAGTTTTTGTTTTGCAAGGCTTTATCATACCTGCATTGCTGCTGTTGGCTTTTTAAATGACTGAATTGTTTTACAGACCTGTAACAACACAAGTGACAGGAAGCATGCAGATTCCATACTGGAGAAGTACGTGACGGAGATTGTGATGAGCATTGTTACCACTTTCTTCAGTTCTCCATTTTCAGATCAGAGCACAACATTGCAGGTAAGTAAGGAGCAGGGACATTGATACAGAGTTTGGCTTGTTTACCTTTTTCCTACATTACCCCTCCAGATGCCTTTGGAGAGGCCACAAGCAGGACACATTGTTTTTCCTTTGTGTAAATTTCATAATTTACTGCTTCCAGCACAACACTCCCTCACTTATGCTTGCTGTGGATTGCTCCTGGTGTTTGTCACAAATGTTGGAGTTGTTGTTGCAGATGTTGGAGTTTGAGTGGATGCTATGCAATTATTCCCATTCTGGGACACAGTTCTGATGCCTGTTGGGTTTCTGGTTATAGTTCTATGTCAGCTATCAGTCTTGCCTACCCATCTGCAAATGTGTCACAGATGCCATTGGTAATGTTCCTTGATTGAACAAGGAAATAGAGGCATGCCACTATGTGTAACATGCCACTATGTGTTTCCATAGTCAGCTGAGAGATCGGAAAAACCAGTGATTAGTGGTAGGAAAGTCTTAGAATGCCTTTTATAAATAAGAAGCTGCAAAATATCTTGAGCTCTGCTTGTTGAAGTACAAAAGGCAATGGCCAGCATAGGATGAACATGGCTCCACGCATGCAATTATTGATGCACTAATGTGCATATTATACCTGTATGGCTAATCTGTAAGGAATCATATTAGTAGGGAATTCTTTCCCTGTTTTCCTTAGTGCCATTATGGACATGATTGACTTGCCCCTTTCTCCCACTTCCAGGGAGACGTCTGGAAGACTTGACAGATGCCTATCAGCTTTTGCCACAATAACAACAAATGGCTAAATTGAATGATAATATAATAGTAGAGGGAAATTGTAGGCAACACCCATAAATATTTGAGTAGTTTACATATTTTTTTCGCCTCCTTGGAGGAGATGACCCTTCTCAACCTTTCCAACTCCTAATTGCTTTAATTCTTGTATTTAGCAATGTCTAGCAAAAACTAATGAAAACACAGAAAAATAAAGTTAGATGGATGTGAGATTTCAGCTATAAATGCTGAAGCTTGGCAGTAATATACTGCATTTAAAATATTCTGAGAGCCATTAGGTGCACTGCACTAATGGATGGGGTGAAACACAACAGCAGTTGTGTAATCATGTAATCTGTAATGTTTTAGTCAATTTAAAGGGCATCTGTAGAATCATTTCAATAGGACTGATCAAAGTTTCATGCCATTATCCCGTCAAACATGAGACATTTCTCCAAAGTAACAGGAAGTCATAAAAAAGCAGCACTTGTTATTTTTATAACAATGTTGCAATAACAATACATGGCATTGAGAGCAGTAGAATGAGTAATCTGAACAATTTGCTTTTGAAAAGTAAATTTTCTAGGTCTGCTGTATCATTGCATAATTGTTTAATATAATTTCCACATTGTTGCCTATGATGTAAACATACAGGCTCACCGCTGACTTCTGATTGTTTTAAAATATAATTGTTTATCCTTCCTTTTTGAAGAGAAGAAATAGCCTGAATATTTTATTTTAATTTTTTAATTGTCAGTACAATGTAATCAGATGTAATTTATGATATTACACTTCCAAAGAATTCTTTAGAGTCCGTTTTCTTCCAACATAATCCCTCTGTGCCATGTGATAAATGGTTTTGAAACCGAAGGGAGGTTTGATGCCGCTCCTGACATAGGAAGGAAAGGAGAGTTGTATGATGGATCTACACTAAATTCAGAATAAACTGAGAGGGTTTTCCCCCTGTATTCTTTTTGTTTCGTTCCTTTTTATTCTTGTTTTTTTAAAAAAAATCTTTATTGAGTTTTTACATATAGATTAAAAAGGAAAAAGCACACAATAAAGTAAAGTTACAGAATAATAAAATGAGAGAAGTAGATAGTGTTGCCAGTCCCTCATTGGGGATTGGCTTGAAAAGAGTGGGTAATAATAAAATCAGAGAAAAAGTTAGATAAAGACATTATAGGGGTGCAAAAAGACGTTTGAGTTGGTGAGTCTTATGAAGTCTTTCAAGTCGAGCCTTTTCAACTTATATTTCATTCATTCTTGTCTTGTCGTAAAATTTACTCAATAACCTAAAATCGAAAGAAACCTATTAATTCTTACAACTCTTAAATAGCTTAACCTCTGTGACTACTATTCTGCATATTTTATTTATTATTTATTTATTAAGTTCGATTTGGTATACCGCTCTCTCTGGAGCCCAGAGCGGTTCACAAGAATAGCGAAATAAACATAAACACATAAAAACATTAAAATACATTAAAATACATTAAAATACATTTAACTCTTATTTATTTTCATCACTAATCACCAATTCCAGTTTAGCTTTAATACAATGTCATACTCTTTCTTGCAATAGTCTTGAACCACCAACCAGTCACATTTTTTGCCAGAGGCTATTTCGTTGTTACTTTCTTTTATTGCTGTTGTTAACCATTCCATCTGGATGGTATCTATAAGATTCACTACCCATTCATCCTTTGTAGGATATTCTTCAACCTTCCAATATTTTGCGTAGGTTAACTTAGCCGCAGTTATTAACAACTAGCTTGGGGACCCGGCCCTGCCCGGGTTATTTGTGAAGCGCAGCAGGATGTAGAGTGGGTCATGGGGGCTCTGTGTGCCAAGTTTGGTCTTGATCCATCATTATTGGGAGTTGCAGTGGTATCATGAAATTACTGAAGGTAGTGCAAGTCCCATCATCTCTGTCCCCCCCAAAGTGTAGTAGGATGTAGATTGGGTCATGGGGGCTCTGTGTGCTAAGTTTGGTCTGTATTGGTGAATGGATGAGGGATGCATTCTTTTTCGGAAGTGAGTGAAGGTACTTCAAGTCCCATCATCCGTGGTCCGTCTCACAGTAAACTGCACCAGGCTGTAGAGTGGGTCATGAGGGCTCTGTGTGCCAGATTTGGTGTTGATCAGTCATTGGATTATGTTTGTAGCAGGATTGGGAAGTGAGGGAAGGTACGGCAAGTCCCATCATCCATGTTCTCTCCCCCTCCAAACTTCAGTAGGATGTAGAGTGGGTCACTGGGGCTCTGTGTGCCAAGTGTGGACTTTCTCGGTGTTTTTAGGGGGCCAGAGTGGTCTGTGGGAACAGAGGGTGTGAAAATACTACAAATTCCATCATCTATTGTCAGTCCTCCCCCGAACCTCACCAGGACGCGAAGGCAGTCATGGGGGTTATGTGTGCCAAGTTTGGTCTCAATCGGTAATTGGATGAGGGTCGCAGCAGACTTGGGAAGTGAGTAGAGGTACTTCAAGTCCCATCATCCATGGTCCACCCTCCTCCAAACTGCACCAGAATGTAGAGTGGGTCATGAGGGCTCTGTGTGGCAAGTTTGGTGTTGATCAATCATAGGATTAGGTTTGTAGCAGTCTTGGAAAGTGAGGGAAGGTACTGCAAGACCCATCATCCATGTTCTGTCCCCCTCCAAACTTCAGTAGGATGTGGACTGGGTCACTGGGGCTCTGTGTGCGAAGTGTGGTCTTTATCAGTGTTTGTTGGGGGCCACAGTGGTCTGTGGGAACAGAGGGGTGTAAAAGTACTACAAATCCCATCATCCATTGTCAGTCCTCCCCCAAATCTCACCAGGACGTGAAGGCAGTCATGGGGGTTATGTGTGCCAAGTTTGGTCTCGATCAGTGATTGGATGAGGGTTGCAGCGGACTTGGGAAGTGAGTAGAGGTACTTCAAGTCCCATCATCCATGGTCCACCCTCCTCCGAACTGCACCAGGACGTAGAGTGGGTCATGGGGGCTGTGTGTGCTGAGTGTGGTCTGTATTGGTCCTTTTTGGTGGCCTCAGTGGTCTGTGGGAACCAAAGTGTTGGAAAGTACTACAAATCCCATAATCCGTGGGTCATGTCCCCGACCCGCGCCAGGACGTAAAGGGGGTTAGGGGTTATGTGTACCAAGTTTGGTGCAGGTCCATCACCCGCGCTGGTCGCTGTGGCCTGTGAAAGTGGCTGCCACATATCCGCCCTGGCCTGTGAAAGTGGCTGCCACATATCCGCCCTGGCCTGTGAAAGTGGCTGCTTCCGCCCTTCTGCCCTCCCGCCCTCCGCATACACACATACAAACATTCCGTTTTATAAAGGTATACAGATAGGAAAATTCTTTTTTCATTATCACTTAGGTTAAGCATGGGGTCCACTATCCCCAGTAGGAACAAGTCTGGTTTACTCTCAAACTGTTTATTTAATATTTTTCCCAGTTCATATCTGATCATGCTTCAAAATTTCCTGGCTTTTTTACACAACCACCAAAGGTGGAAGAAAGTGCCGTGCTTCTCCCCGCAGTTCCAACAATTTGTTTTGGAGTTTTTGTACATTTTTGCTATTTTATCTGGGGTGAAATACCATCTATATATCAGCTTCAGCCAATTCTCTTTAAATCTATGGGATACTGATATATTTCTGTTTCTCCTCCAGATATTTTTCCATGTTTCTGGCCTAATCTTATATCTGATGTTCCTATTACACTTTTTCATATATTCTTTGGGATTATTATCGGACTCCAATTGTAGTATATACTTGTATATTTTTCCCACCTTTTTATTCTTTCTAGTGCTCTTAATGGAACTATGTCTGTCGTCATATTTGTGGAGGGGTATTTTTAGTAGCAGAGATATTCCCTTTCAATCAGGGCGTGTCTCGCTTTTCCTTGAGGCGTCTAAATGATTCCTCAGGTAAAAGCGAACCAATGCAGAGTAAAATGGGTTTTCCCAGTTTACTCTGCATTAATTAAACACATCTAAAGATCCGTACCTTAAACTAAGGTCTGGGTCTTTAGGAGTGAGGGCCCTGTGGGGACTGACTCCCAGAACTGCTAAGCAGCTATTTTGCTTCTTCGGACTCCCCAAAAAAGTGTGGGATGGGGCTCCCCTCCCAGCCCCCCCCCCCCATTTTGCCCCAAAACCTTCAGGCAGTGCAGACCTCTCTCTACTGTCCTCCTGATACAAGAAAATGGTGCATTAGGAGGTGTGTGCAGAGGGAGGAGGGGTTTCCCCTCTAGTGAGTTTTGGGGGCAAAATGGAGGTCTAGAGGGGAACTGGATGGCATCCCGGGTCAACTTTTGGTTGATTCAGGATGCCATCTTGCCACCCTGCCAGGAAACCCTGGGTTTGGATTGAAGGTGAGAACTAGAACCCAAGAGGAAGCGGGTTTTTTTAACCCATTTCCTTTTGGATTTTAGCATAGTATACAAAGGCCCTCAGGTGAGGTTTCTGGTAAATAGAGTTGCTAAGGAATATAACTTAAATAACTTAAACACAGTTTGGGGTACTGTAAGAAGCGGTGGTTTTTAAATCTCTGTGTTTCCTCTTTGACAGATTCTACTGAGGATACTGTTTTAAAACATGTTTTTCCCCTTTAATCCTTTTCTACTTTTTCAACATAACAGAGATCAGTTTTTGTCAAACTGAAAGAGGTATTTTATGTAGTTGCTAATGCATTGTGATTTTGTGTTAGTATCACCAACTCTCAGTAGCTAGTCAAGATGCTTAAGCTATTGATAGCATAATATGCAAATATTTTCCAAAAGTGATATATGTGTTTCCTGCAATTTAGATGAAAGCTATTTTGCTTCTTAATAGAACATAAACAGAATATCTCTGCTACAATATAGAAAAAAACATTACTAGTTTAGAAATGCTTCTATGAAATAATGTTTGGCATAACAGTACTCTTCATTTCCCACCCCCCATATTAATTAGTTATCTGGGTTGCTGTGAGGTTTCTGGGATGTATGGCCAGAAGCATTATCTGGCCATGAAAGCCTTCAACAACACATTAGTTATCTTCTTTTCAAATCAGAAGCTTGAAATGAGGAGTTTGTAGGTATTCTAGAGACACAATTTTCATTTAGAAGACTGTCTTCTGCACTAGTGCATTTTTAATCTTGACGGTCTGAGTTAATTGTATCCACTGTTTTTCAATGTATATATAGAGTGGAACCTTTATAGAGTTTTAATAATAATAACAACAGTAATAACTATTGTTACTATTTCACAGTTTGAGGCAGGTTACCACACAATTTCAATATATTACCATAAAATACCTACTATAAAATACATAAATAATAACACATAAAATATATTCAAATACATAGTACAAAAGTTAAAATAAAATACAAATAGAATTTAAATTTAAAATTTATACTTTGCTTCTCAAAGTAATACATTATTTTGCTTGAAACAGTACACTGCACCA
This sequence comes from Anolis apletophallus, assembly GCA_030556195.1. NCBI lineage: Eukaryota > Metazoa > Chordata > Lepidosauria > Squamata > Anolidae > Anolis > Anolis apletophallus. Next base: position 26,673,604 of record JARBWK010000001.1, read on the forward strand.
GGTAGAAAGAGTACGACACGAAATAATACAGTATAAATCGGCTTGGACTTCCCTGTTCTATCCATTTCTTTTAAAAATATTATTAAGCCATATTTAAGGTTTAATTTAAAACAATTTCCTCACATCTCCAAAATAAGGCGAGATATACCTCGGAAGAGCCTTGGTATGAGACTCTGAAGTGACAACTAATTCTATTTATAGATGGAAATGGATAGAAAAGGATACAGAATGATTCACCTCTCTAGTATATCTACTAGGAGACCCCTCAGTTTTGCTGAACATAAACCTTTCCGTACACCCCCCCCCCCCCAAAAAAATCTTTCTGTACTTACCTTTATTGTTTGCTTGTTTTTAGACTCGCCAGCCTGTGTTTGTGCAGCTCTTGCAAGGTGTCTTCAGGGTCTACCACTGCAATTGGCTCATGCCTAGCCAGAAGGCATCAGTAGAAAGCTGCATTAGAGTACTTTCAGATGTAGGTAAGAAAACTATATGTGTGTATGAATTTAAACGAAATAAATGTAAGCCCTTTTTATTTGATAATCTGTCTGAGTCATGACAAAACTCCATTATTTTCAACTACTGGAGTTAAAGCTATGAGTAGGTTATGTATAAGTCTCTCTCTCTTTCTCTTTCTCTCTTGTGTGTCTGCTTTTATCTATGTCTAAGATACATATTTCTTAGAGTAATGAATTACAGAACTTTATAAATTAACAAAATGTTTTGGTTCAGCATTCTTCAGTTGGTAAAAGTAAAAGTGGACTAGATCCAAATTACAAGTTTATTTATTGTGTGTGTATCTGTTTGTTGGGCTCTCGCTCTTCTGGTGTGTGACGAGAAGGCCTGGCAGTGTCGGCAGGTCGGAACGACGTGTCCCTCCCCGAGACACCGAAGGCACTTCGAGTGACCGTCGCAATCCGGGATCTTGCTACCGCAGGATAAACACTTCTTGAAACTGGTTGTGGACATACTATGCTCACACAACCAGCCGTATTCGATGTTGCCCAAGTGGCGGAAAACAAAGGAATGGGGTGGGCGCGCATGGAGGCGCCTTTTATGCCCTCCGGGCCGGCTGGGCGGAGCTACCGCCAAAACTTTTCAAACTGGGAAAGTTTCCGTTGGAAGTCCGCGCTGGCGCGCAAACTTCATAAGTGTGCATTCACAGAGCTCTCGAAGAAGAAACATATTTCTTAGAGTAATGAATTACAGAACTTTATAAATTAACAAAATGTTTTGGCTTCAGCATTCTTCAGTTGGTAAAAGTAAAAGTGGACTGGATCCAAATTACAAGTTTATTTATTGTGTGTGTATCTGTTTCTAGTTGTTGCTTTCCAGGTTACTCCCTTTTTGTGCAGTTTAGGGGAAATGATGTTAAGGCGATGTCTTGCCAATCTAAAATTTATGCCGCTCTCCACTAAAGATGACTATATTCGACATTAATTTTACTTATGAATTACTTCAGTTATATGTTCAGTTTTTGCTAATGCCAACTCCATGTTCTCCCTTGTGATTAGTTTAAAGCTGCTTCATATTCCCTAATCTGAAACAATGTAAACAAATTGGGTAAATGAAACTGACTTGAACTCACATTCATAAAATTGAAACCTGAATCCAGTTGTATGCCCTAGTGCAGTGGCTCCCAACTTTTTTTGACCAGGGACCACTTGACAAGAGACCACTTGACCGGGGACCACTTTGACCGGGGACCACTCTCCAATGTTAGTACCAAAAGGGTTACAAATCTGTTTTTGGTCAACTTTAGATTTTGTTTGGTTACTTGGGGTGCTGATTCAGAAAATTGCATTGGATAGATCACATCAGCTCTAGTTTCTGATACAGAACATAGAACATATGCCACCCAGTAGTCTCCATCTGCTCACCCACAGAAAACCATATTTAATTTAATAATCTAGAGTTGATGTGGTAGTAGTAATTTTTTGTGGGTAGTCACCTCCTGACATCCCTGTTGCCTTGGCACTATAAGAGGGTTTTGTGAGACTAGTCGTTCTCTTTGCTGTGTGGTTCCAAGGCAATGGTGTAGTAAAGCTGAGACCGCAGACCATATTTTCATTCTTGCGAACCACTGATGGTCCACAGACCACAGGTTGACAACTACTGCCCTAGTGGATGCATTGTTAAACTCTCCAGAAACACTACTGGGAAAAATTAACTTCTCAAATTCTGAAGCACATTTTCAAACGTGTTGAGTATGAGGGGCTCTTTTCTTTTCGTGGGAATACATTTTATGAGCATCGCAGACTTCTAATCAAGGTGTGTCCTTTTCACATGTTTCTCTTCACAAACAGGTACTAGAAAACACATATTATGATTCACAGGCAAAAGAAGAGACAAGTACTTTACATGTCAATGCAGCTTTCTGTAAGGAAAGCCATATGAGATATTGTTGGATAAAATGTACTTTGTCTTTTTCAGCAAAAAGTAGAACGATTGCTATTCCAGTGGATCTGGACAGCCAAGTTAACAATCTCTTCCTGAAATCGCATAACATAGTACAAAAAACAGCCATGAACTGGAGGATGACAGTAAGGAACGCTGCGAGGAGGGACTCTGTGATGGCTGCTTCAAGGGATTATCGCAACATTATTGAGAGACTGCAGGTCAATAAGTATTTCAGTGTCTATTTTCTAACAGTAACTGTATATTTATATGAACCAATGGTATTAGGGCCTTGATCTTGGTGTGCTGTATTCAAGTCAGCCATAGTGGCCGTACATCCTTGATTTTCAAGATATTCGAGCTTTATTCAGGAAAATGTAGCCCTGAAGTCTATTTTACACCCCCTCCCCCAAAAGTCCTTAGAATCCCTAATTTTAAAAATGTCAAAGGTTTTGTGAGCTTTTTGTTGTCTGAGAGCCCTTCCAGACAGGCCCTAAACTGTTTTTCTGCTTTAAACTGGATTATATGAGGTTTTCTGCTTTAAACTGGATTATATGAGTCCACACTGCCAGATAATCTGGGATAAAGAGAAAACCTGGCATCAGATCCTGGAATATAGGCTCTGCCTGGAAGGGTCCTGACAAACAATCCGAAAGTGTAAAGTACCTGCAATTACACTATGTAACTGAAATTGAAAACAATTCTGTTCGTGGTTTGGAAGTGTTCTTTCCTGTTTAGTTGTGTGGTTCTTACTCCGAAAGTAGTTATTATACTCTAGAAACTTTGTTTTTGTGGCTGCCACAAACTATGTATGTGGCAAACTTCGTTTGGGCCCAATTTAATCTTTAAAGCCCTTAATAGTGCAGGTTCTATTTATCTATCTGACCGCATCTCCTCAAAACAACCTGCCCGAACATTAAAGGCCCTCCTCTTGTTGCTCCCATCATTGCAAATGCAGTTGGCAGCGATGAGACAGAAGGCCTTCTTGGTGGCTGCTCCAGTGCTTTGGGACTCCCTCCCTAAGGAGATTAAAACAGCTAGTTCCCTGATATCTTTTTAAAAGCAGCTAAAGCTGCTTTTGATGAAGATACTTAGCTGAGTTGTGCTAACTTTACCATCTGTCTTGTTGAGTTTCCTACAATAACTATATTATAGAAATGTTTTAAATAAGTTTATTTATTTCTTACTATAAATTTGTTTTTATATGTTACTGTTTTACACATGTACTGTATATCATTTTGTATTGTCTTTTACATAATGTGAGCCACTCTGGGTCCCATTTAGGGAAATAATAATAATAATAATTTAAAACACAACAAGATGAGTCCACAGCAAACAAGATCACTCTGCTGACTGTTGTATTGGATCATACTTGTTGTTGTTGTTATTATTATTATATGTTGAATTGGCTGAGACTCTATGAGATATTCATTGAAAAACTATAGCAAAATATGCTGCAGGGTGCCCCGCAAAAACAAAGATTCTGCAGTTTAATAAATGTTTGCCCTGTTTTTATGATAGAACCAATTAGGAAATGACATTTATAACCCAGGAACAAAAAATGTGTTACATAGTGTTATAGCACTTTTAACTGTGTTAATTCACCAGTCCCCAACATTCCATTTTTGGGGTTGATAATTAGCCCCAAATGACAATTTGAGGTGATACTTTTTCCTAGTGTTGTACCAAATGCCAGTGCATATTCACAAACAGGGAAATTGGTACTCTCTTGCTTCAATGATACTGTAGTCATCGAAAGTGGATTGTCACTCCACACAAAAGCTGTGTTTGATGTGATACCTGTGTTCACCAGCAGAGTGCAATCCAAGGACACCAAACTGATGGAAACTTATCTAGTAAGTAGGACAAGTGGAATACAAGAGAAAATATCCCAATGGGTTTCAACTGGTCTTACACTCTATTTCATTATTGCCTTGTTCCCACCAAGTATTTATTGGGTTTCTATGAGTTTTCCAGGCTGTATGTCCATGTTCCAGAAGCATTCTCTCCTGATGTTTCACCCACATCTATGGCAGGCATTTTCAGGGGTTGAGGGGTCTGTTGGAAACTAGGCATGTGAGGTTTATGTATCTGTGGAATGTTTTTATTGTCATTTCAATACTTCTTCTTACAGGAAGAAAGAACAACTGCGATATCTGTAGTGTGTTTGTTTCTGCAAGTTAGTGGTACAGTTTTTGAATGGTCCTACATTCTCAATGACAATTTCTTTTGTTAGATAGGAGACATTTATTATTCAACAACATCAGTCGAGTAAGCAATAACCGCAGCCATCAGAAGCACCTTTTAAAAAATAAATGAAGGTTTTTCATCTTTATTAGTTTTTCCTTATCATAATTATCATATCTGTATTTCAGGATATAGTGTCAGCTTTGGAAGATCGCCTACGTCCGCTTGTCCAGGCTGAGTTATCTGTGTTGGTGGATGTCCTTCATAGACCAGAGCTGCTCTTCCCAGAAAATACAGATGCCAGAAGGAAATGTGAAAGTGGAGGCTTCATTTGCAAGTAAGTTATGCTGGTTGTACCTATTTAATTCCTTTCCAGTAAATGTATGCTTTGGAAAACCGTAATCATTTTAGTTTCCTTATTGATACAGTCTTTATTAGGCTTGTGAACGGATTCGGTTTGATCGGTTCTCTTCTGCCAATCCAGCTTGTTTGGCCGGCCATAATGGTAAGGACTCAGCTGCCTTGTTTTTTTCAGCCAAAACAGGCCACATGGCAGCTAATCATGGCTCCTCCTCTCCTATTTGGCGTCATGTGGTGCTCAAAGAGGCTGCCTCATGCTCACATGGGGTTTCCCTGTGAGCCCTGCCTTTTGGGCCAATCAGAATAGAAGAATCATGTGACATGTCTTACACAAGCTATTTAATGGGGCGAGTGCCTGCATTGTTCTCAGTTGTGTTCTGGCTCTAAGGAGATGCTTCAATCCGATTGCCTTGTCGCTCACTCTCAGCTTTAATTTCTGGCTTGGCTTGTCTTTGCCACTCTCTAGCATTAAATCTTTTCTATTTTCCTTTATTTTCTTGATTCTTTTTATGTAGTGAGACTGGGAGTTGGTAAAGTGTGAGACAGATGGGTGGGTTGCGTGCATTCGTTTGGGGTCTTGGGAGAAAGAAAGAGCAACTCTTTTCTCTTGGTGTGTGTTTTTTTAATATTTGGGTGGCTTTGAGAGCCTTGAGTCACCCTTTAGTTTCAGAAAACACTTTTAAAAGATAATAATAATCCAAGCAAACAAACAGAAAAGCCTAATTCTCAGAAAACTACTACCTAGTTATCTACCTACCTATAATTTGATTCATTTGCAAAGAAATTCTCTGTGTTTATACTGTGCTCTCTGCCTTCTGAATTTGAAGTAATAATAATAAGTATTAGTAATAATCCTTTGGCTGTTTCCAATAGTGGCGCACTGGCTGTGTGATGTGGAAATGTATCTTTAACATTTGACAGGAAGCAATGGTGCCCTAACTCTCCTCCTGGAGAAGTTACAGGGTGGGTCCAGTGGGGGGATACCTTTTTGGGAATTTTTCAAAGGGGATTTTATTTATAAAAAGAAAAGAAATTCCTAGAAAATCAGGGGATGACCCAAACATTATGAAACTTGGTGGGCTAACAGCGCTTGATGTTGCATCCAAGTGTGGTCATTTTCATCGCAATAGCCCTAAAAATAATGGGAAGGGGAGCCCAGGAACTCCCTCCCCCCATTGCTGGGAATGGGCAGGATCTAGCAACATTTTTCAGCTGTGGATCGAAAATGGCTATTCAACTACTCACCCGTTTTCAGGAGGTGTGCAAAAACAGATCAGAGGATTTCCAAAATTCGGTCAGCAGAAATGGATCGAGGCTCAGCTGGAATGCACAAGCCTAGTCTTTATTCTCTCAGTCCAGATCTTATTTCTCACATCTATTCTTAGTAGCAATGTAAATTTGAGCAAGTGATGAATATGCCTCATGTTGACCTATTGTATAATGTATTCTCTCTTTAACCCTTGATATAAGTAGCAGCAAATACCTTCCTGAATGATTAGAAGTTATGTTGAAACAAACTGTAATCAATTGGTTGTTTCAGGTTAATCAAGCATACTAAACAGCTGCTGGAAGAAAATGAGGAAAAACTTTGCATTAAAGTATTGCAGACACTCAGGGAAATGATGACCAAAGACAGGGGCTATGGAGAGAAGGTATTTTAATTTACAGTATGTCATTCTGGTTTTTCAATTTTTTCAGCATAGTAAAAGAAAGATGTTGATTCTAATTACAACATTTTCCACAGATTATACCAGCATATGCAGTTGAATTGCGCTTATTTATTTATGACTGGCGACTCTCAAGGCATTTCAGTTCATTATTTTTCCTCACTATAGAAGGATAATGTTAATTTGATAACTCCGTCTTTTATCCCATTCAGACCATGAAAGGAGAGCTTATTTCTACATGGTTCTCTTTCAAGCTTTTTCACTGGCTTCACAATTCAATTTACTCTTTAACAATAGTTGAAGGGATCTGTCATCATATGGTAATTGATAATTTCAGTAATATAACATTTCGAGCCATCTCTTACAAGTGTAAAATTTGCTTCTCTTTACATGAATTTCCGTTAGATGAAAATGAAGCTCTTTTGGATTTGAAATCTGGGGACATTTAAGCCCACATATGTTTCTGCAGATCTCTCAAGCCAGGGAACAATAAAAATGGGAATATATCGTAGAAATGAGGGAGCCCAAATCATTCTATGCCTCAGGTCAAAATTTAAGAAAGAATTCCATGGCTTCCTTCTGCCAGCTTGCAGCAGACTCTTAAAGCATTTACATCGTACTTGTTTCCATACTTCATTTACTTATGCCTTAAACAGTAGAAGCATACATGGAGAATAAAGGAAGAGGGTCCTTGCTTCTTCCCTCCTACTTTTCTTGCCCTCAATCAGAGGTGGGAGAATTGAAGACATGTGTAGTCTGCCAGACCCATTTTTGCTATATCAGGAACCTCCTCAATGAAGCAAAGTCACCATTTATGGGGAAATGTGGGTTGCTGCAGCCCTAGAACAATTATGCAGAAATCAATAGAAATGGTGGTTCTCTGAAGATCTGCTGCCCGTTCAATAGCCTTTGGAGAACTGCATTCCCCATTTTCCTCTGGATTGTGTACCACATATAACTACAAGCAAGGGAGAATTGGGGTGGGGTGGGGGGCGTTTATTGTGTCATCACAGTTCTTGCTCTTGTTTGCCAAGTAGAGGTAGAGAAGTTGGCTGGGAAGCACTGGAGGCATTGATACTTGTAATGGACAGTGGGAAACATTTTTGGCTTGGTATTTGAGTCATGGAAAGATATATAACCTCTCCCCTTTTTTGATGAAGGGGACGATTTAGTTTTAGAGAAGTTAGTCTGTCATTGATTTATAGTTAAGCTCAGGAATATATTGAGCAGAGAAGGCTCAAGTCTTGTCTTGTTGGAGCTTTCCTATGACGAAGGGAGGAACTCAATTAGCCTCTGGATTTGTTTTGTTCAGAGATGGCCTATCATCATCTGGATAATTCTGAAGCTCTTGGACAAACAGATTCAAAATTCAACAGACATATTGCATGACCTTTAGGTATAAAGGGCTAATTGACACATGAATTAATTTAAAAACAACTCAGAGTTAATTGACATGGATTGCTTTTGGATGTTCATAGAAGTACATTTACAAACCTCATGGATTTTGGAAAGAGTCTCTCGAATCTTGGTTATTTGGAATGCATTTGAATCAGTTCCACCATCCTAATTTTAAATAATTTGAAATATTTGAGTAGTGAAAGATATTGATTCCTTCAATGCATTTAGCTTGTGTTGTCTTGGATGATGAATGGGGAATCATTTGACAAGGAAATCTACAAAGTTGCAAACATTACCAAAGTATTGCAGATCTAATTATGTATGTGGTATAGTAGCAGAAATGTGTTTATCATCTGAATTGAAGAAACACAGCCTTCTCCTAGTTGTTTTTAGACTATTTCCTGCTTGGTCTATCCATGCCAGTTTACCAACTGTTGCATGGATGTATTAATTTCAAACTGAAGGTAACTCAGTCTGTACAAATCAGCAACAATTAAATACCATATACATACATCGGTTAAAAGCAATAAAATCATATAAAAGCAATAAAAACTATAAAACTATGTCTTCCAATTCCATTCCTCATCCATTTACATCATCTTAGCCGTTCCTTGTTCACATTCCACTTTGAGTTTATTTGGTCATGCTGAAGTTCCAAATGCTTGCTCGAATTTGTTCATCCTCATTCAGACCGTCACCGCGGCCAAGCACTGGTTTAAGACCTGAACAGCCTCCTTGGTAGCAGGTGGGAAAGAGTGACAGAGTGGGACGTCATCTGTGTACAGGTGACACCGCACCCCGAAACTCCGGATGATCTCCCCCAGTGGCTTCATGTAGATGTTAAACAACATGGGGGACAGTATTGAGCTCTGCGGGACCCCACAAGAGTTGTGAAGTTCTTTGAACATTGTTTATGTGAACGACTTCACAAGTATGCTTAATCAGCATAGAATCAGAATTTAAGTGTTAATTTAGGAGCAACTATTTGAAGACTATATTGAAGTCTGTACTGCAGAATGCTAAAGAGAATTCGTGATTTCTGCATTCCTCCTCTGCTTCTTTAAAAGTACTTATAAGCTGTTTATTATTGCAACAATTTCACAGTTTTGGTATTTTCTATGCTTTTTCATGAAAAGAAGTTATAGTCTCCCAAATTTCCAGGGATGCTTAAGGAAAGTCTTCTAGTGTCCTTGCACATGTAATGGGGTACCACTTTCTGTTTCTTTGCATAAGTATATCAGAAGCTTTATCGCACTGATTCAAACCTGTTCCTAGTGTAGCCCAAAGTCGAATAGTTTCATAGTAGGGGTGTGAATTTTCCACAGTTTTCTCCTCACATGCAAGTTCAAATAATTATTATAGTTGTCTTCCTATTGCAGGAGAAAACGACTCTTTCCCCTCTTTCTCCAGTATTCTCTCAATTTCCTAATGTCCTGAAGGGGAATTTATATGTGGAGAAATGCATGGGTTTTTTGCATTTTGGTTTTCTGTTCTTCTAGAACACTTAAGGGACTTTCAATACCAGGAGAATACTGTGCAGAATGCTTCCTGCGCTGCTAATTTTCCCAATGGGGTTTCCTAAATGTTAGGAAACACACACACACATTTCACAAAAACATCAATGAGGTGCCATATAACGCCACCTCTGCAGTGCTTACATTGGCTGCTGGTTGAACACAGAGTCCTCTACAAGACCCTGGTCCTAGCATTCAAGGCCCTCCGAGGTCGGGGGCCTCCATATCTAAGAGACCATTTAATACCACTCCACCACCAGAGACTGCCATGGTCAGCTCATGAGAATCTTCTCTATGTCCCTGGCCCTAGAGAGGTTCGTTTAGAGTGCACAAGTCAGAGAGCCTTCTGCATTGTAGCCCCAATCTTGTGGAACTCCCTACCGCCAGACCAAAGAGCCACTCCTGATCTACATACATTTTTAGGGGCACTTAAGACATGGCTTTTCAGAAGAGCCTATGATTGAGTAACAAGCGGTGACTATGTAACCTGTTTATTTTAATTGTGTAAGCCGCCCAGAGCACCTTTCGTGGAGGGCGACTCATAAGAAATAAAGTTAGTTAGTTAGTAGTTAACTGGGAATCAAATAACTGAGGATATGCACTGTAACTCTTTGGAGAAAGACACATGGTGTTGCGACATTAAAAAACCCTAATCAATGGCTACGAGGATTGAATGAAAAGTAATGCCTCCACCTTCGCTACTTGGGTTTGGATGGGAATATTTTAATAAATCAAACGCAGAAATAATCCTTGGAATGTGCTCTTTAACAACGACTATTCATTTTTCCACATAATCACCAGGCAATTGGATACATTTCTGCCAACGATGAACAAGTTTTCTGAAGCCGTCACAGAAGAAGTCTGTGCGCTTTCATTTCGGGCATCAGCATTCTGGGTACCCATCATGCACAGATCTTCCGAAAGCAATAATGTGACCCACACGTTCTTGTGAAATGCCGATTATGCTTGAAATTTCTCTCTGTATGATACGACAATCACCATAAACAGCTTGCATTCTCTGATGAATCTCCTTTGGGGTGACACCTTCTGCTGTCAAGAATTCAATGACTGCACATTGCTTAAGTCGCATTGACAAACTGGCTGCACAGGGTTCCATAATTTGCACTTTAACAACACAACCATTCAATGCTAAGGCTTCCCATCAAAATGGAAGTGTAGATGAGAGTCTACTGAACAAGCCAATACCTGCTGCATACCAGTACTGCCATCTGTTGAGGAAGGTGGAGGCATTACTTTTCATTCAACCCTCATATATTGAGTGATGCTGGTGTTATTAATGTGTTATTAATGTTTAGAATCCAACATTGGAACTTCTTCATTCAACCCATGTATCCTGCCACTTATTACTTTATATCATATATGGCCTATATAAGAATCCTCATGTAGAAACAGTAGCTTTCTTTCATTCTTGTTGTTAAAGGTACAATTGGAAAGACAACAAATCTTAATCTTGCATCCAGCAATGAAAAGGTGCATTCATTGTTCACTGGCGTAACACATGCTTTTAAGTAGAATGATGCCATCTCATTCCATTGAGATATCTACTTGGCACAAAACGTTGGAAGACATGATTGCAGATTAAATGTCTTGCAGGATTGAATTGTTTCTACGTGGCGTAATTTAATGCACACTCCTGTACAATAGGCAGCACAATTATATAGAATAAAATATCCAAAAAAATACAACATTAGAGTTGAGTTGTGAAATAATGAGTCTTAATACCATATGGTGTTTTTTTAATTAATGTGTTTTTACTTTCTCTCTTCTTCCTTTCCCCCTTTTTCTAGATGGTTGCACTTGGTGGATTGGATAATGCAGAGGTCTTGCATTTCTTTCTTCCTTTCTTTATATAAAAAGTCTTCTGTGGTGGTACTCTTGTGACTGTACCCCTGTAGTCTGTGGTGTTGTCTTGCTGGTGTTTAAACTTTGTGATTCATGTACTTGTGCTAGTGATGTAGTCAAGTGCAATGTGTCGTGTGTCTACAGTGAAATTTTAATAATTTAATTAAATTGTCTAATGTTATCCTTCAAGAGTTTTGTCTGAATGTTCTCTTTGGATGCAATCGTTTTGTTTTTCTTGGAAGGATATAGTGCTGAAAGGATTTCCCAGAGGCTGGAAGTGCTAGTCAGCCAAGGCAAAAACAACAACAAAAAGTGTATTAACGCCTTAAAGGCTATTATAAGTAGTTTGCCCTGTGTTTTCTTGGACTACTGATGAATAATAATTCAGAGAAGCCAGGGTGCAAAATCCTATGCCAAATAAAACTCAATCTTTTTTTTACATTGCCACTAGGATGCTGGAAGATCAGGTGTCCTCTGTGTTATTGCCAGTCAACAAACATTAACCTATAGATTATGTTATAGAATTAGGTGTATATACTTACAAATAGGAAGTAAAGACCAAGATCAATCAATTATCCCATCCTTGGTTTGCCACTGAGGGGAGGAAATGTCAACTAGATCCTGGCAAGCAAAAAATGGCAAATATCTCATGGGATGTTTGATACTGCCTCCCCTTCCCCCTCAATTGCATCTGAAACTTTTTTTAAAAAGTTCATAAGTGGTTTAAAATTGTGGGGAATCATGAGTTGTGATATCCGAGCTTAAAACTTGGACATTCTAAGGTACACAAATGGAGGAAGCAATGGAAGTCTGCATTCATGTAATATGTTGAATTAATGGAGCTGGATATTAAATTTAGGACACTGTTGCTATTTTGTTCCAGTTCTCCTTGTCTGATACATAAAAGGTGGTAATTTTTAAATGGATTGGTAAGTGGTAAGAATCTATCTGGTTCAGTTTGTTCTAAGACTTAAAAATTCTGTAATTCAGCAAATAATTAGTGCAAATTATATTTAAACCATAGGTCAGATAGAGCCACCTGGTCATAGTAAACCATGTATATTAGGTAGCTTTTTGAAGGGGGAGCATTTATTTAAAACGGGGATTTGTAAAACGTTGCCCATGGGCTCCAGCACCTACCATGAGTTAAAAAGGTGCTCCAAATTGACTACTACAGGGCTGTCCAACTGCCGGCCCTGCAGGTATTTTGGACTTCAACTCCCAGAAATCCTAGCCAGTTTACTAGCTGTTAGGAATTCTGGAATTTGAAGTCCAAAACACCTGCAGGGCCGGCAGTTGGACAGCCCTGGACTACTATATGTTGTGGGCGGCATTTCTACCACTTTTGAAGGCCACCTAAACCTTTTAAAATTTTGAAGGATACTATTCCATTTTTGGTTGGAGATCCTTAAATAGTAATAGTTTTCTGTGCAGTGTGGTCCTTTCTACAGTGGTAATATTGTTCTTCAGCTCTGCTGCCAACGTGACATGCCATTCAGAGTTCATAATTACCATTTAAATGTCACCAGATCTGTGCCAACATTACTGTTAGGGAATCTAGCACCTGGATGCCTCTATGATTTTGGAGGAGATCCAAATCATATGGCACCTTTGCTGAACATTTCTTTTTGTATTGATACATGTATACACACATACATCCCTCTCCCATCCAAAAATAAGGTGAACCTCTTGAAAGGTGTTTCATTTTGTGGTCTCCTAGATGCTATAAATCAGTTTCTCAGACTCATTTTAGACCATATAGATTCAGTGTGTGGTGGGGTTTCCTGTATTCCTCTGTACAATTCACTAATGAGAATGTTAAGTGGAATTTGGGAGTATTTCTTTTTTTCCTTTAATTTTCAGTTAAACGGTGGCTCTTTCTTTCCTCCCACTCAAGTCTCTGACAGTTGATGCCTGCTGTGCTTTGCAATAAATCAAGTAGGGTGATCCAGCCTAATTTAGAACTTATGTCTTGATTACAAGGAGGATCTTTGTTGGCTGACTTGTGTGGAAGGAGTCCAGGCTTAGAGCAGGTGTGTTTATAAATATAGGAAACGGGCTTTATCTGTTTATTAAAAGTGTCTTCTGGCAGTGCATCAGAGTTTCCAAAATAATTTGTAAGGAAGCCATGGTGTTTTCCTTTGCATAATTACCTCAAGCAAATGAAAAAGCTTGAAAGAAAGGTTGAGAACATTTTTTTTAGTTTTCATTAGATTAGGGATGAGTGAGGAATTTGCTCCATCATATTTACCCTCTAGATTTCCATGGGACTGAGAAATGGGCTTGGATGCATTTTGTGTTCAGAAATCAGCACATTTCAGGACTTCCAGTACATTCTATAGTACGGGAAGCCATCCTTCAGTAAATTAAATATATTTGAAAGATGTGAATCGAAAAAATTATTATTATTTATATCCAATGTTTCTACCCCGCTCTTCTCTACCCCCGAGAGGGGACTCAGAGCAGCCTCAAAGCTGTATACTTACACACACCCCAAAAAAACATATTAATAGATACGTGTTCATAATATTTTTTTTAACCCACAAAGTTAGACCCCCCCCCCACAAACACACATACTCACTTAAAAATACTTAGAGAGCAAGTATAGAATGAATTTGGGGTGGGATAAAGAAAGAAAGACGACTGTTGAAGCAGACGGTTAAAATGCATTTTTGCCTGTCTATGAACATCCAGTTACTCATACTTGCCACTCTTTCTGCTCCATACATGTTCTATATTTTTGATTACTTGATCAGAAATGTGCTGGCTTGGGAATAATATAGATATCTGTTGGTGAAATGTAACTGTCTGATGCAAATATTAACTAAACGTTTCTTTTGTTTTAATATCAACATGTTTGGTTTTGTTATCAACTATTAGAATAAGTTCCTTATACAAAGAGGGGCATTTGTGTTATATTAAAGCTGATATCAGAGAAAATGAAAGAGCAAATGGAGGATGCCGGTACAATGAATAATAAATATGATTTCTTCTTGGGTTCCATTTTGTTTACTTAGTTGCATTAAACTTAAATAAACCCAAAACTGGGTGCATTAAGATAGAGGTTCAATACCTGCAAGTAGTTTCCTACAGAATTCTGCTAAAATATGAAAAATAAAAATAGTTTCTTCAAAAAATACAAGTACAAAACTTTGGTTAAAGAGTCACAAAGCCAACAATGTTGGTGTTAAAGCTAGTTTAGAAGAGAGAGAGAGATGTGCATGCCAATCCAAGTGAATCTTTAACCACGGTGCTAAAAGTGCATTGAATAAGAAGAAAAAAGTGAAGTAACTTCTTAGAATCTCCATCCACATACCCCGCTACATAGTGGTTCTCAACCTGTGGGTCCCCAGGTCTTTTGGCCTACAACTCCCAGAAATCCCAGCCAGGATTTCTGGCAGTTGAAGGCCAAAACATCTGGGGACCCACATATTGAGAACCACTGTGCTACTACATGCTTCCTTTCCCTCCAGTCCTGAGAAAACAGACTGTGCTTCCCTGCCAGCGAGAGGTGAGAATCAGAAACTAATATAGTATATAATTTTCAATTTCCCTAGATACTGTAGAGCAATGTGTTGTTTTCTATACTGAGTCCTTAGGTGTGCTACTCTTTCTGTGAATTAGAGATTAAACAGGTCTGATCTCCTTTTTTAAAAAAACAACAGTGGCCTGGATAAAGAAGTTATAAAACAGGCGAATGAAAGGGAATATAGAAGAGGGGAAGAGAGAAAGTGAGATCAAAGGAAGAGAGAATTCTTAACATTTAAGGCTTGAACTTCTAGCCTTTTGCCGGAAGGGGGCACCCTGGTGATGCCGAATGGCACTGAGAGATGTCCTACTTACCTTTTTCCCTCCCCTTCTCCGCTCCCTCCTACATTGCAGTGAGCTGCTCTGTTGGGCACCTGCCAGCATTCAAGCAGCAGTTACATAAGAGGCAGGGTTTTTTTTTTCCTGGAATTTGGGCTCACTGCTGATGTGTGACCTTCAGCTGTAATTGCCAATAAAATGTGGTGGAGCTGTTTACTGTTAGTTCAGTCCAGACTCTGGCTGTCAATGTTCCAGACTATACTGGCAGGTACTGCGTCTGCTTGCTTGCTGGAATTTAGTTTAAATAAAATGCTAATTCAACTTCAAGAAAGCACTGAGAGAGATGGGCCCAAAGCTGTAATAATCCTTTAAAACTGAAGTCTGTGTTTGTTAATACAGAAGTTACAACACGTCCTGCACCAGCATTTTGTTTTGGGTCAGTATCTCACAAATGCTTATAAAGTTTCAATAACTTTATCTAGATAATCGAATCTGGGGAAAAAAGTGTATAATAATAAGAAATGAGTTGTTTTATGAAAGCCAGTTGAATTGAGATTTTTTTTGGACAGCATTTGTCTACCATTAAAGTTCCCCATGCAGAAACAGAACAAGGATTTTTTGTCTCACTCTATATTACAGCTGCCCTATCAAAAGACATTAAGGATAGCTTTAGCAACATGTAGAATCATGCAAGAGAGAGGTTTTTTTGGAGAGGTTTTTACATTGATTGCTGCTTGCTGGAAAAGAAGGCTTATTTCTTTGTAATATGGGTAAACCTTGCCAGCTCTTTCGTCCTTCTGTTTTTCACAAAAGGAAATCTTCCCAGTTATAGTAGCAGCAGTTTGTTTGTGTTTGTCATGCCAACTTTCTTGACCTGCCCACAGAGCAGAAGTCTTCAACTGATTTGAGAGCTGGGGATTACATTTAGCTGTATATACAATGTGGGAACTTTTTCGAACTTTTAGAAATGACTGATACCAAATCTTTTTGCTTTTGCTCAAGGAAAGATGCCGGTACCTTTAAGAGTTGCTTGGAGCATTGCTTCCCAAGCTCTCTGATGTAAGCAACAGGATGGTTCCCCCCACCCCTTGATATGCCAGGACTGGTATCATATTTGTCTTCATTGGCTACAAGTCTTTCTTTATTTCCTGTAAACCCAACAGGGACTAGCCTTAGAGCAGTGTTTCCCAACCTTTTTTGAGCCGCGGCACACTTTTAACATTAAAAAACTCCGGGGGCACACCACCAACAAAAATGACACAAAATGACACTCTAACACAGTAAAGAACTGCTGGGGGATGGTGGCCTGCTGGGAGCAGCTGCTGGGAGTGCCGAAGCCGGGGAGGGGGCGGAGCCAGGCTGCGCCATGCCCCGCCCCCTACCCCCGGCTTCACCTCTCCCAGCAGCTGCTCCAGCCTTGAGGGGGCAGTGCCAAGTCAGCAGTGCCAGAGCCAGCACAATGCTGGCTTGGCACTGTCCCCTCAAGGCTGGAGCAGCTGCTGGGGGAGGGGGCAGAGCCAGGCCGCGCCATGCCCCACCCCCTCCCCCTGGCTTCAGCTCTCCTACAGGCCGTGCCATGCCCCTCCCCCTCCCCCAGCTTCAGCTCTCCTACAGGCCGCGCCATGTCCACCCCTCCCCCAGCTTCAGCTCTCCTACAGAGGAGGAGCATGAGCAGTGGATGGGCTTCAGTGGGCGGGGCTCCTCCTCCACGCGGCTTCAGCGATTGAGGGGCGAGAGTCATGGTGGGAGTCATGGCGGATTGGAGGCTGGCTGGGGAAATGGCCGAAGGAGGCGGCGCCCCGGTCCCTTCTTCTTTTTCTTCACCACTGCCTGACCCTTCCTCCTCCCCCAAGCAGCAGGAGTTCAGCAGGAGGGGGAGGAAGGGGGGCAGAGAGCTTTTCTCGCGGCACAGCAGGAGGTCCGTCACAGCACACTAGTGTGCCACGGCACACTGGTTAAGAAAGACTGCCTTAGAGGACATAATTTCCTTTAATGAGGAACCATTAAAGGTTTGGAAAACTTGCCATTCTTGATATATTATGTCCACCTCCACAAACACACACATATAGCCCACAGGTAAAAAAAAAGACAAATAAATTGGTGATGGTGTGACTCATGTTCCGATGGTGCCATTACACACCGATGAAAAGCAGTGTTGTAGAAATGTGAACACTTTTATTTGTTGTCATGTGCCTTCAAGTTTAGTCTTACTTATAGCAAGTATGGAATTTTCTTGGCGATGTCTAGTCATTCAAAGGATATATACCTTTTCTACAGCTAAAAATGTGAAATTCCCAAGATCACATATTGTGTTTTTATTGCTGAGAGGAGGATCCAAATCCTGGTATCCAAGAATCCTACTCCAGCTTCCAAATCTAGTTCAGCATTCAAACTGCACTGACTCTTCACTCAGGTGGACAACGTCTACCTGATCAATAAATAAAAACATGGATAAACTCCCGAGAGTATGTGAACCCATTGCAGACAGCTGAGATAATTGTGATTGCAGGGTTGGCAAATTCACTCTTGGTCTCAATGCCTGCATTTTCCGTACTTGCTCCAGGTTATACTGAAGCTTTCTCAGGTCTGGGAACATGATCCTGTTACTACATGGCTCTTGTGCAAAATGATACTCACTGCCTCTGTGGCAACAGATCCACTAGTCATACCTGGAACAGTAACTTTTTTGTGAAGGCAAACAAATGAGCTTTTGATCCACCTCCTATCTCCTTAGACATACCAGCTCTGGTAAACATGTCTGCACATCATTAGCAAGTAACATAGCCAGAGCTCTGACGTGAGACATACAAATCTAGCATGCCACTCTAGCATAATGTTAGAATAATCAATCACCGCAAACAATGTTGGCTATGCTATTAAAACATGGCATGTTTCAATAATTAAGGATATAAAAGAGCCTTGGGAGGTCACAAGACCTCACTAGACCAACTTGATAAACATCATTTCAAACTGATTAGGAACAAAGAAACTGAACAAAATAGAGACTGCATCACAATGTTGTCTGCACTAATGCTTTCCTTTTGAATCTTCTAAATACACAATTTTACAGAGGGGTTTCTTTTTAAATTTTGTTTGCATGGAGTCATATTTTAACTGATATTAAGGATTATTGAAAAGGAATGCAAGTGATGCAGTCTGGTAAATTAACTTGTGATGCTCAGAACAAATTCACAATGCTCTTAATGAAGCCTGTTTGATCTTGTAAGCAAGTAGGTTCAGCCTGATTAGAATTTGGGTGGGTATCACCAATGAATGCCAGGCACTGTAAGCTGTGTTTCAGAGAAAGGAACTGGCAAAGCCACTTCTGAGATATCATTGCTTAAGAAAACCCTATGAAAATTCATGGGGTCACCATATGTCAGCAGGTGACTTGAGGACACGTATGCACACCCATTTACTGAATTGGTGCTGTGAACAGCAAAATTATGTGACTGAGTTCGCTGCAGAATGCTCTTGGCCCATAGGGGACTGGAGTAATTTCATCTATACGGCCATGTAATTAAGTTTTTTAAATTGTTTTCTCAGTTAGCTTTGCTGAATGTTTTACTGAAATGAACAGTGGATGGTTAAGGGTAGTTTCTTAGGCTTAAGAGAATGGCTGCTCGACATTTTTATGGACCCATTTGGCTACTGAAGAAACAGACACTACCATGACATGGAGGCCATGGAGGATAGGCACAGTTATAATAGAGTTGCTGTGAGCACTTACAAAATTGCAAACTAGTTTACTTATAGAAGTGCTTCTGGGAATAGCTCAAAAATCCCTTAGGTGCAAAGCAAAGATTTCGACTTGAATCTCAAATGCACATACTTCACCCCATATAAAAGGGACATGGTATATAAATTGGGGACAAAATGCTGAAAATTTGGGGCATAGTTAAAGCTGCAATCTTGCTGACTAACAGTATTTTAAGTCGTACATCATTCATAGTTTAGGTTGAACCTATCTGTCAATGTTCTTTTCTGATTATGTTACCCTGAGAATGCAGGCATTTAAGTTCACCTAAGGTGTAGAAAAAGTAAGTGAATTCTGGATTATTTTGAAAGCCTAACACAGTTTTAATGACTGAAAACAGTTGTGGTTTTGCAATTTTGTTTTATGTTTTAAAGAAATAGATTATTAATAGTTTCAAGAGTTGTAGTTTTGCACAATGTCTGTTCTTTGATCATTGACAAATACTTTAATGATCATTGTTTGAGTCCTCCTTTAAAATCTAAGGAAAGAGAATGTACATTTTACTGTTATAGGAGTTCTATACTACTGCTTTCACCACATTGGCTCCATCCTGGAATCCAGGGATTTGTAATGCATTTGATCTTTCTGGCATATAATTTTTAAAGACATCCCAAGCTATAGTCCACAGGATGAAGCAGTAGGGGCAACAAAAGTTCAGATGCCTTACCCTGATTAATGTGTAGAATAGAAACACTAGAGTAGCCTACTTCAGCCATAACACTAAACTAGATCTTCGTCGATTATACTGTTTAAGTTCTAGGATGAAATCAACAGTCGTTTCTAATTGTGGCTATGAAAGAATCACTATATGTAGTTTAAATGATGATGATTTGAAATGAGCAACACTGATAGTTCAATTCTGATGTTGGCTTCAGACAAATCATAATTATGGAAAACTTCATTCCCTAGTTTGGCTGCAGTTACTATAAATCAGGAAATAGGAGCTCACCACTCCCTCCTCTGGTGTGCAAGAAGACCAGGAAGAGCTTGCATTGCCTGGCTAGATCAGACTTGCTTGCCTATTGTGAAATAATAATAATAATAATAATTCTTATCCGCCTCTCCTTGTGGCTCGAGACAAGTTAAAGAATAATTAAAACACATACACATTGTAAAAATATCACAAATACACATATAAAATGTATTTAATAAAAGATACATATTAAAACTTATTTCTATAAAATACGTATTAAAATACACAAAACAGAGATTAAACAAAAGACACAAGTTTAAAATTCATGCTTAAAAACTGGCTGGATAGACCTGCCAGAAGAGATAGGTCTTTAGATAGTATTTAAATGCTCAAATTACATGTGTTGTATGTTAGGTACTTGCAGTTTAGCTGACCAGACAACCATGGGGAATTGTTAGAAGTATCCCATTTTGGACTATTATAGTAAGCCAGTGGTTCTCAACCTTTGGTCCTCCAGGTGTTTTGGACTTCAGCTCCCAGAAATCCTAGCCATCTTACCAGCTGTTAGGAATAGTGGGAACTGAAGTCCAAAACTTCTGGAGGACCAAAGGTTGAGGACCACTGTAAGTAATTTGAATTTAGTCACTAACTTAATAATAATCTGTGATATTTTCACTTCAGGGTTTAGCACTGTATTTTATAAGTACAATTTACAAACTTTTCTCCCTGGGATGATGGTACAAAAAGTTCTGTCTTTTAAATTTTATGGTGGTCAGAGAAAAGGCGAGAGTGTGGTGGACTTGAAAAACTAGAATCTGTGCAGAATATCTTTCAGTGAATCGGAGTAACTATCAGCACAGAGAAACTAACTTGTGTGGCAGATGAGCTTGGCAAGGTTTATTCAGGAACCAAAGACTGGAATAACTTGACCAGGAAGATGAGAAACACAAAATAATGACAAAAGTGAAATCTTGTGTATAAGTGTATGGTGAGGAAGGATTAAATCTGAACTGAAAAATAAAATAGTATAAGTTCTGTTTGCCATTCTGAACAGAACAAAAGATGTTGTAATATCCTTAAAGTTCAAGTCTATCTGCATGTACTCAGAAGTGACTCCCACTGTGTTTAGTTCAGCTTACTTCAACATAAGTTTCTTGGCCTTTGTTTTTATTCCCTTTTCAAATTCAAGGCTAATTCACAAGGTGGCATCTGTTCCCTAAATCATGCTCTGTATTCATTCTATTTGTATTTCCCAGATCAGAATAATTTAAGAATAGTAAACAGCTGGTTTTGCGTGGTGCCAAATAAAAGGGAGGGACTGGTTTGCATTTGTGATCAGCCTGACAAAACCTGTAGTAGTGATGTAGCTTTTGTTTAGTCATGCATTCCTCCACTTTGATCCGGGAGATATGAGGACTATCTGCATTTTCCTTTTTCCGAAATCTAGTTTGATCCTACCAGCGGAGTGCACTGTTATTTTTTTGTGCTGTGGCCAGTGCTACATTTGCCCTCAACAGACTAACTCTACATGCTCAGTGCCCCTGGCTCTAGAACCATAAATCTTCCTCATCTATCTTCCTGTATTTGACAAGATACTTAGCTTAACTAGCATTTACCAGGTGCTTTTTAGACACGATCCCAGGAACTGTGTTGCTGTGAACAGAATTCTACATAGCTGGGAGAATATGAAGCACACTCCTACAGACTGCAGTGAGGGATTAATATTTCTGCACTATAGCAGAAGGATTTCTTATTTTGTTGAGATACTGTCAGGTTAAAAAGGCCAAGCCCTTTTATGACTTGATGGACATTAGTAGCAAGAGCAATTACTGCCATTATGTACTGGATGATTAATGTGGAAGGGTTTATGATATTTGCATATATTAAAATGTAATCCCTGCAGAACAAACTATCTTCTTCCTCGTTAAACTCTCAATCATGCTTTTAAAATGTTTGGCTATTATTTACATTATATTTGACTATATAGCATTTGACTATATTTGACTGATACACCCATTTCATGAGATTTACTAAGAGGCAGATTGCCATTGCCTTCGTCTTAGATTTAAGAGCTTGGCCTGTCCAAAGCCACTCAGGAAGTTTCCCGGTTTGAGCAATGATTCAAATCCCGGTCTCCCAGATTCTGGGCCGACTCTCAAACTACTACATCGCTTCACTTAAGATACCCATAAGATTGTTGTAGATATATTGGTTGGGTCAACCAGTTTTAATCCCTGTGGTTAGGAAAAACTAATGTACTGTGATATTATTTGAAAAATTCACTGATAATATTAGACTGCTTAGTCAAGAAAAGTTTCCTTTAACTAAAGAGAAGGATAATAGAATAACGGCTAGTATAAACTTCCTAGAATTACAGAATTCTCTCTTGTTAATACAGGAAAATATTTCACAGTGTAGGGGTAATACTGAAACATTGACATTCCTCTGACAGAAGATATCCCCATCAGAATGAGAGGCAATTTCTGCTCGTTTTCTTATTGCAACCACTATAATCATCCCAAAAAACCTGCTCCAGGGGACCCCTCTGAAGTAGCTGGGTCAGGGAGAGGTTGAATAACTGAAAATGGTGTTGTTCCCATTCCTGTTGGTAGATACTTCTATCCATTGAACAGTTACAATTGAATACAACCTTGTGCCTTGTTCCTGAAAAACCCATCTCTGATTGTTTCTGCATATTCATTCACTATCCCGGAGTCATAGTGGAGTGGAACTTACTGATGTTGAAATGCCCAAATACTGGAATAGATGAATAAATGTTTAACATCATGATTGAAAGTTGTTAATGCATTAGGGGCACATGTCACAAACAATGAATGGGATCGAGGATCTGCCTTCCCAAAGTGGATCACACATGGAATGCACTTTTGTCCAATTTGCTACATTTTAAACATTGTACATCTCAACTATTGCTCAGTCTCCCAACTTAGTTGAGTCTGCCTATATCCTACTCAAATTATTGAATGCTTTGACATGCCTGATCTTAGATAAGAGTTAGAGTCAATTTCTGTATATTTTGTTGAAAACTTATAATAGCACAAATAATATATGTAAAAGAATTAATTAGATTTAGGATATTTGAAGGAGGGTGAACTCCTCCAACTTGTTCTCATTGAGAGAAAACAGAGTGTTTCTTGAACCATTTGTAACTCTGAAGACATAAGTAAACATTGTATTGGAAGCAGTCATCCGGTCAAATAGGCTACTCTAGAAATAGTTTGACATCCTTCAAGTCTGGCCAACAGTCAGATAACCCTAGTTCATTGTCTG
The DNA here is from genome assembly GCA_030556195.1 of Anolis apletophallus. Classification (NCBI taxonomy): domain Eukaryota; kingdom Metazoa; phylum Chordata; class Lepidosauria; order Squamata; family Anolidae; genus Anolis; species Anolis apletophallus. The sequence continues at coordinate 26,696,752 of JARBWK010000001.1, forward strand.
GCGTTAGTTTGTATGTGTGTCTACCAAAGTCTTCTGATTCTTGATAGTCAATAACGTGTTGTTTTGATGAAATGCCAATTCTGTCATTCATCATAGTTGCTGCAGCAGGTGATAATCCATTTCTTAGTGTCTCTGTGTTATGTGATTGGACTGGAGTTTCCTTATGTTATCTGGATGTTTCACTGTGCATGCTGTCTTAGTTTGTGTTGGATATTCTTATTTAGATCTGATTTTGGTACAAATGAAATTAAAGGTTTTCATATTCCTTAGACATATTCAAAACAAAATTAAATGCTACTAATGATATCAAAGGTCATTGGTGTGGTTTAACACTAGTAGGAAGCAATGCTGGAATCAGTACCATTTACTTATGAAAGAGTGAGATACTGTTATGCAATTATGTGTACAATTTTGTTTACAATTGATATGTATAATGTGTTTCCCCCCATTACTTTGGACTTGAGGTGTTAACTGGAGCTCAGATTCTCATTTGTAAAATGAAACTGTCTGATCCAGAGTGACATATTTAACACTGTCCTTGGAATACTGATGTATGACAGCATCCTTAGACTATGGTTTACAGGTAGTAGTGGTAACGGTCACATCAGTCAGCAATTTGTCTGTTCTTCTTTACTTGCACACAATGTATACATACTTAGGACCCTGTGTACTGTGGTGCAATTAGAACTGTATTGCCACTGTTTTAAAAAAGCATTCTTTATTTTCATGTCTTGGCCATCAGTTTAAAGGAAAGATTAATGACTAATGGTTTTTTTCTTTTTAATTTTTTTTGCTTTTAAATAGCTGCCACAGCCACCAGAAATGGAAAACTCTATGGAGGTGTGTCACTCCCTCACCTATATTTGTAAAATATACAAATATTGGTGATTTTGAAAGTAGCTGTGGTGTAATTGTTTGTTTGTGTGTGTTTTTTTGGGAGGGAGGACATAGCTGAAATCCCATTCAGATAAGCTATTGATCTCTGTATGTGTGTAGCTGCCGAAAGTACAGTTTAGCCTATTGACTGGAGGAAAAAAGAAGAGAAGGAAGTGAGACGGAAGAAGACATGAAAATAAAGTAGAAAAACAAACAAGAAAGGATCATATCTGTTATTCCAACAGATGCAATATTTTTCCCAGCAATCACTGAATATTTTGTGCACAGTGAAATTGTTTAAAACCCGACTCTCTAATTGTTTCCCCTAAAATTCAAACCCAATTGTATAAACATTAGGCCTGGTTAGGTTTTTCGTTTCCCTATGAAAGTCGTTAGAAATTTATTTGTAAATTTCAGAAATCAGTCCAAAATCGAATCACCAGCCGAAGCGTGTTTTGAACCTCTTTTTTTTGGGGATCAACCAGCCCTAATAAACATCACTTTGATGTAGTAAGAGACGCCTGATTTTGAAACAGAAGGGTCTTCAGCTGTGTAGTTATATTTTTATTCATTTTTAAAGCTTTTCTACCACTTTTGGAAAGTGTCTTGAAGCTAAACATTGTCCACTAGTATTATAGGTCATGTAATTCTGCTCAGAAAGGAAGTTAGAATTTTTAAGGGACAATTGGCATATTTTCAAACAAGTACCTATGTGTAATAGGCACTTCAAATTACTTGGGTGTACTAGTCAAAGTTCATTTTATTGATTCAAATTCTGAATATTGTTGATTTTTGTTCAACAATATCAGAAGTGCTAGGTCAGATGCCAAATTGACACTTTTGTGTAGAGATTGTGATGAGAATGCTAAGAGTTCAGTTTTGGACATATGAGAAGATGTGAATTGTTATAAAAGATCATTTTGCTGGCCAAAGTAGAAGGCAGCAGGAAAGGGTAAAACTGTACTCCAGTTGGAAATACTCAATCAAGAAAGACACAGCCCTGAGTTTGGAAGTCTTTCATTCATAGGGCAGCCATAAGTCAAAGTTGACTTGACAAAAGCAAAAGCATCTCAACAGAATTTGAAATGTTGTGGCTCTCCACCTATACAAATATGTTGTAGGGACCATGCAAATGCTCTTAGACAGAGGAAGTAGGTGCCACTAAAGGTCCTATATAAAGCTCAAAGAACTAACTTATCTGGTCCTGTTGTCCATGGCTGCAGAAGTTTTGGGGCAGTGAGCCCTGATCCAGACAAACACGTTCATGGCACATTAATTCCCTGCTGCAGTTTCCTTCTCCTCTTCATAAACTTAACTATATCCCCCAAAGTGTTTCTTAAGCAACAGCGTCTGCTTAAGGAGAATTGTCACCAATTAGTGAACAGCATATTTCTTAATTCCCCTTTAAAGAACTTCTGATACAGATCTCCAAACTGCTTTTTTAATGGAGAAGGGGAATTAGAAGAAGTTGTTGCCTGGTAGCATTTCTGGTAACCCCCAATGGCACATTGGGTTAAACTGCTGAGCTGCTGAACTTGCTTTCCGAAAGGTTGCAGGTTTGAATCCGGGAAGCAGTTTGGGTTCCCACTGTTAGCCCCAGCATCTACCAACCTAGCAGTTCGAAAACATGCAAATGTGAGTAGACCAATAGGTACCACTTCTGTGGGAAGGTAACGGTGCTCCATATGGTCATGCCGACCACATGACCTTGGAGCTGTCTACGGACAATGCCAGCTTTTTGGCTTAGAAATTAAGATGAGCACCCACCCACAGAGTCAGACACAACTGGACTGAATGTCAGGGGAAAAGCTTTACCTAGCATTTCTGCAATATTCAAATTTGTTTTTCGGTCTGGAACCTTTGTCCCTGCATGGCAGCGAGTTGGACTGGGTAGCCCTTGTAGTCTTTTCCAGCTCTATGATTCCAGATATTTTGTATTCTTTTTTATTTGAATAAGCTAGCTATTTTAGAGATCACTACAGTTTAGTATTATGTGCAAGAACTCCAGTGAACATTAGGCCTGAGATCTCCCCTTTCCTCACATTTTCTCCCTCACTTTACATTAAAGTAGACAGGAGATGTAAAATGTCTACTTTCAATTTGAAAAAGAACCAGAGTTCTTATTTTGAATTAATGAAGTTCATTGGGGCGACTACAGTTTGTTTCAAACCAGGGGAATGGTTCTGATTTCTTCTTTTTGATGCACACTAGAGAAGGGTATTTAGGAGTGCACATGTGTGAAACTCACCCAAAATTGGACCACTAGATCTTATTTAGAAAAATAGTTAACAGGGTTTCTGTTTTACTTTTTGTTAACGAAGACCTTCTTATGAAGTGCTCCCCCCCCCCTTCAAATCTTTCGTATGTTGAAAGCCAGATTAGGAGCAGAGTGAGTTGTGTCCAAAATAAGTCCATATTCAACTGTAGTAATGTGTGTGCTTGTGTGTATATTTGCATGGAGTAAACCAGTGATCGTTTCCCTTTTCTGCTCCTTCTCTTTTCAGATAGTAAAAACATAGATGGTGGTGTCTTGTATTCTTTGTGTAAAAATGCAGTTGGCAAGTCTGTCAACCTTGTGTTACTTGAGGGAAACTGTTAGAATTCGTGCAATCAGAGCTAGATTAATGTTGGACAGATTTAATTAGATGGCTTATTAGAGGAATGTATTTTATCTTCCTTACAGCTCTGAACCATATGTAGTTTATTGTAAGAAAGTTAGTTATTGCTGCTAAATTTATTTAGTATTTTTTGAGTATCAGACTTTAAAAAGGAATTTCTCCATACTCAACCAGGATCTTGATCAAAGCCAACCAGAGAGGCAGCTTGAAGATCATAAAAGGGTATGTATACTCAGTGGTGATGTTTAGGTTGAATATGCTGGATACTAATTACATCTGGACTTTCTTTGTTCTTCCTTCCCATTCCCCCCTTGTTAAAAAAGGCTTAATAAAGATGTACAAATAGATAAATAACTAGTTCAATCATTTTCAGAATTTCAAAGAAATATGCTAGGTCAAAGATAAGAGAAATAGCAATTGAAGCAGTCAGATCATTTGGATATCATTTTCGAAAAGTATTTACATTCTTTTAATCCTCTTCTTTTTAATGATATAAGATATGACGTTTCTGACCCCGATTTCTTTTGAAATAAGTATAGGTATAAATACAGCTCTTATAGTGAATAATACAATATAGATGATGTACTATAGTTAGTATGGTTTACCTAGTGTATCATATACGGTAGTTTATGATACACTAGGTAAACCATAGCCACCTGTTTTCCTAAAATGTCTGGTTTAAATAAGCATTTTGTAACAAATCTGGCATGTTTCTTCACCATGTATTTTGTACCATATACACTCACATTATTGGAGGTGAAGGCCAAAGAAAATTCACACCATTTGTGATTTTGCTTGCTTTTAATAATAATTGCGGTATTTATTGGAAATAATAAAGATGCTCAGTGTTCATAAAATACGGACAGACATGCCTTAGTTTTCCTGGTCTGTTTGTATTAAAAGTAAGAATATAAAACTAAACACCACCATTTCTTTGTTGTAAAAGATTTAGCTCCTTGTAGAACAGTGATAGGGAACTCATAGTCCTTAGAAATTGTTGACTGCAGCTGCCACCACACAATGTTGACAGACACTGACGGGAATTGCCAATCTATCTGGAGGAGCCACAGTCCCCTTCTCACATTCTAAAAGGTGCCAACGTAATAGTATCATTTCACTTATTTGCGTATTAAACAGTGTATTTTAATATTGTGACAAATGTTTTAATGTTTGTGTATGCATATAAGGAATTCTTGTCCTGGCATTGAATGTTTGCCATAGATATGCTGTGCTCCGCCCTGAGTCCCCTTTGGGGTGAGAAGTGTGGAATATAAATATTTTAAATAAATAAATAATAATAAATATTTCATTCCTCTTCTTCTGTTGTGATACTTTTCTTTTATTGCTGCAATCAGCAGGGTTGATGTCAGTGAACACTTGAAGTTGTTTCCTTCTATGTAACTTAACCTTATCTGTAGAACTGAAGAGGTTGTTTTGCTAGTGGAATTTGTCATATAAGTCACATTTTGTGATAAAAACAGAACTCCAGGGACAGGGCTGAATAATGCTTAAAATGTCTTTTTTTCATCTGTTACTCTTCAGCTGACAAGATTATCCCTCCCAACATGTTTGTTTAGGATATTTGCTCCCTTTCTGTATCCAAAGTTGACTCAATATGCTGAATCCTTTTGTCTTAGCAGAAGGAACAAGTTGTGTGAGTTATATATACATATATCTGGAGTCAAAATATACATAATGCCTTTTAAGGAAAGAACACTTTTTGCCTTCACCATAGATTAATCTTTGGCCAGGTCATTGCATGGAACTCATTCTTTGTGTCCATACTAGATTTCACCAAGAACTAAAGATATCTGCTTCTTTCTTCACAGAAAAAACAGGGATATGAAGATGTATAAGCAAGAGTTGTATTTTAAATTTGTGTATAAATATTGTTGATACTCTTTTTTCTCTGCCCTACAAAGTCTTATTTTGTACTGTTATGCTTCTCCTCCGTTAGGCATTCCCTAGCTTGTAAACCTATGAACATCTATACAGTTATTAATTTCCTCTACAGTTGTTCTGTATATTGAATTTATATAATTGTTAAGTTGTTACTTCTGATTGAGTCAATGGTTGTGTTCTAGTTTGCACTAACACATGGAAATGTGTGGGAAGAAATAACTATTTCTAGAAATGCTTGACAGAGGCTTGGAGTTCGTTGGAGGGACTCCACACTGTGGCTCCTAGGTTGTGAGCTACTATTTTCTTAGAGTTCTTATCAGTACTAATACTTGAGTCATTCCAGTGCTCAGTAATAGCATAGCTTTTATTAGATCCTTTTTCTTTGAAGCATAAATTAATTTAATTCAAATCTGTACATGTGCATGACTTTAAATGGTCTGAAACCATGCTATGCAGTTTTGTTCTAACTTGTCGAACTGTTTAATACATTTTCAGTCCATTTACATTACTCTTTCTGTTTTAGATTACTTTTATACAATTGAAGTTTATTTTTAGTATGCTTTCCTTCAGTGTATGATGTGACATTAATATTTTAATAAAAAATAAATATCCAGTTGCCTATGTAAGGTGTGTGTTAATGAAATGGTAAGGAACTCTCTGTAATTGGCAGTGAAACACTTTCTTGGCAGTTAAATGAGTTCCCACTGAATTTTAGAAATATTGTATCCTATTCTAGGAATTGTTTTATATCGGTGAAACCTCCAGTTTCCAGTCTAAATGAATAATGTCCTTTTGCGTTTCAATAGGCAATCCTAACTTAACTAAGTTTTTCCTAATGCTTCCTTAGCTTTCCATCTCCAGGAAGGGCACTTTAGTGGAGACTAGTGATTGGGACTCTCCCAATACATTTTTGTGCTTTTGACAAAGGAACAGATGGCACAGTCTTCCCTGTTCCATATATCGAAGAAAACTGCGCTGGTGTTTGAAGATGACTTTAAAACTGGCAATCAGGCAGTATCTTTCAATGTCTCTGAGAGGTAGTAGGAGGTTCAGATAGGTTTTGTGGTATGCACAGCTGTATCCTTCAACAGATGAGATTAGTAAGCAGAATCAGGTGTAGTTGGAGGGTTGTCACTCCTTCCTCCAGCATCTACCATCTGAGTAGTGGTCTCACTCTGTGTAATAGTAGGGATAGACCTGAGCCATAATTAGTAGAAGAGGAACTATCAGTCAGGTAGCATCCTTAGGACCATCTTTTGCTTTAGCGCACTACTTGTGTTATGTGACTCAAAGGGAAGGTGGTCTTCTGTGGCTCCCAAATTATGATCAACATTTCTATCCCTTAGAAGCAGTCTGGAAACCTGGAAATAAGGAATATGTACTGAGCGCTGGGCTTATTGCAATTGCTTTTCCATGTAGAAAAACCATAGGAATTAAGGCAGTGATACATTCTGAGTATTTATCATAAGACATGTTCCCAGTGTAAGGTATCTCTTGAGATAAATTGACACTTGGGATTTTCATTCTTTTTCCAGTATTATTTATTTAGTTTCCTTCTTAAAATGTTTCATCATATAATGTTGAGATGGATGATGCTGGAATTCCTGGAGATCTTTATGGTTGTTCATCTTCATAGAAAGTTGATTAATTGGTTTCTGTTAAGTGAACAGAAATAGCTGAGGAGAGCAAAACTGGAAGTGCTAGGAGTCAGTGTGGCTAGATAGAGAAATTAGGGCGTGAGAAGGAATGAAAGTCTTGATCACTGGCAAAAAGCTTAGTGCTGGTTATTGAGAGAGGATCCCTTTTAATGGGGATGAACAGCGGGAGGAAAAACACTGGAGCAGTACAATGTTTAAACTTGAAACTTTAGACATAAGTGGAAATTGTGTAATTAAGCTTGCTCAGATCTTCTGCTCTTGGAATCCAATTTAGGACCCTGATCAATGGGCTGTGGCCCACACATTTTGCTTCTATGGCAGAAAGGAGAGTACTGGAATGGTTGAATTCATTCTCTCTTGGATGTTTTGGTTTCATATTATTTATTGTTGATTGAAATATCCCATGGTGTTTAGGAAATCAGTGGGAATGCATGTTGTGGGCTAGCAGTTGTAGCAGTGTAATAGATTTTAAAAATGCAAATGTAACTGAAAGTGGGGCTTAATTAAAGCAAGGGTTGCATTTCAAAGTAAAGTGATCATATTATTTGTAATAATTATCTAGGCATGACAGTGTGCCCACTTTTTCAGTGGTATTTAATTAGCTCCTTATGACATTAATAGATGAAATATGCTTTCAACTAACCTACAAGTCAGGGAAGGACCATGTACATTCTGGAAGTAGCTGCTCTACCAGAAAGGTGTGATAGATGTTAAATGCCCCTAGTAGTTAGTACTTGTTTATTATTGGTATTCCTTCGTTTTGCTATTAAACTAGAATGGAGTGATTGCTTTTGGAACATTTTAAGAATGCCTCTAAATGAACACAATACTTAGTTGAACCTATGGAAATAAAAGGTTTTTTTAAAATGTTATCAATATATGAGTGCTGTTATCATAAACATTCTTTTCTTCTTCCCAACCTCCATTACTATTGTTGCCTCATTGTGTAATTAAATAACATTTGATATTTCTGTTGAATTTTCCTTTTTATTCATTCATAACTTGTGTATATGTGTGTGTTTTAATCTCTTTGTATTAAGGGTGAGGCTTTGAGGCAGGTTTTGGTCAACCGTTATTACGGCAACGTCAGAGGTGCAGGAAGGAGAGAGAGCCTTACCAGCTTTGGCAATGGCCCGTTATCTCCTGGAGGCCCCAGCAAAGCCGGCGGAGGAGGTAGGGCGCTCCCTGTGCCAGTTAATGACTTTTGTGACTACCATATAGTTTCTCTCTGAATAGCCAATTGAATGTTTCTAAAAGCTTCAGCACTTTTCTCAGCAGGGATGTGTTTTCCTCCACAATGTCACTCACACAACAGAATTAATTATTCTCAAGCGTTGAGGATTTATCTGCTAATTAGTTTCTCCTTCCCTCCCTTTTTCTCATTTTACCTGTGGCACTTCTATTTATACCATTTTCCAAGTTATCCTGGATATTCTTAATTATTTCTGGATTAGTTTTTACAGTTATTCTTGCAACAGATAATTATAAACCTTGGTTCTACAAGATATGAATTATTAAAATATCATTTTAATATGTTAACATATATGTGTTTAAATAAAATTAAGCCTCCCTGTGGCTAATGCACAGAGTCTTAGAAGTGTTTCTGGATAAGCTTAGAGAAGCTTAATGTGTAGCAGAAGGCAGTATTTACATTTCCTTTGCTCTTTTATTGGTTAAACCATAATATCCCAACTAGTCTTTCTGCTGTTGCTTTCGTTGTTGGATTCACCAGTGGATTTTCCAATTTTAGCAGTGTTTCCTATACCCAAAATAGAATCATTGGCCTTTTCTCGAATGTTTTGGCCTGTTTTATGTTAGAGATGGTCATGGCCTACTTTTAACAGTTTAGTGCCATTTCCATAAATTACTCACCCTTGAGCCCTTTTCATATGTTAGCCATTGCTGTTTTGAAATCTCTAAAATACTTGATAGGGTAAAAATTGTAGGATCTGAAACAAACAATTTAGGCAACATCAAATTGCTGAATGCTGAGTAAGTGATAATAAGTAATAAGGACCAGAGATAATGGACTGCATCAAAAGGAGTGTAGTGTCTAGATCGAGTAGAAGATGCTGGGAAAGTCCTCTCCCTTGAATCTCAGATAGCCATGGCATGGTCAGAATAGAATAGCGTGGGCCAGATTATCAAGTAATCTGACCCTAATATACAACAAGTTTTTATATGTAGGACAAAGTAAATGTATTCAACATATGCTTATATTTTATTTATGTTGCTCTGAGGGTCCTTCAGGACTGAACGGCAGAATAGAAATTTCAATGCTTACCCTGTCATTAGTTTTATAACAGTTCCAACAACTGTTATAAAACTAATAAGAATACTTACTTGTTTAGAAAGGCTTTGGGGTCCTTCTAAACTCCTTTTTACAATGTTAATAAGGCTGTAGTTAATTTTTAAAATATTGAAATACAGATAAATTGTTTGTGCACACACATGCACTGTTTCAGAGTGTTCTCGCCACTTAATTATATTTTTGTTGACATTTTAAACAAACGTTACGTTTTTGCTTGTGAAGTTAGATGCCTCTTTGGAGAACAATTCGTTTGAAGAAATAAATTTTAAACTAATAACAACATAAGCTTGTTGAGTTATAAAGAGCAGACCATATTGTTAGTACTTGAATAGGTAATAAAACTGTGAATGAATTCCCAAGGAGCATGAGAAGCTTTCTGACTATCTGATGTAATTTTTTTGTAGGAGGTGGGTCTGGTTCCAGCTCAGCAAACAGAGGTGAAATGAGTTTAGCAGAAGTCCAGTGTCATCTGGATAAGGAGGGAGCATCCAATCTGGTGATTGATCTCATCATGAATGCTACCAGTGACAGAGTTTTTCACGAAAGCATCCTTTTGGCTATTGCTCTTTTGGAAGGTGGCAACACTATTATACAGGTATGGAAATTATTATCCCCCTTCTGTTCACAATTCCATCCTTACCAAACCACTCGCAACAGATTCAAACATCTTCTTCTTTCAAGTAGAGGACATTATTTCTTTTTAAAGCAGCAGCAACAAAAGCTATCTAGGAGGAGTCTGGTAAGGCTGTCAGTGAAGCTGAGGAAATTAGCATTGCTGATGAAACCTAAACTTACATGCAATTTGCTGCTGGATTATCAAATAGTTTTCTCGGATGTCTCATGCAAGAATCCTGAGAAGGTACAGATGCAGGGCTAGTGTTAATTACTTACTTACTTAGGTGATCCCTCATTGTCCAAGTATGATGGCTTTCCAAATGCAGTGTCTTGGCGGTGGATACATAGGTGACTGTGGAGCCCTATCCTTGATCCACATGTCCTTCGACAGTGAGGACATTTGTTTCCAGGTGGAAGGTGGTTCCGGTGAGAGTTGGCTTGGTGCCCCTTCCTCTTGGCACGTTTCTCCCTTTTGCCCTCAAATCGTGCCTCTTTGAATTCCACAGCACTGCTGGTGACAGCTGACCTCCAGTTAGAGCGGTCGATGGCTAGGGCTTCCCAGTTCTCTCGGTGTTTATGTCACAGTTTTTAAGGATGGCTTTAAGGCCATCTTTAAATCTCTATTCCTGTCCACCAATGTTCCGTTTTCCGTTCTTGAGCTGGGAGTATAGTTACTGCTTTGGGAGACAGTGATGGTGCATTCGGACAATGTGGCCAGTCCAGCGGCGTTGATGGCGTAAGAGCATCGCTTAAGTGCTGGTGATCTTTGCTTCTTCCAGCACGCTGACATTTGTAGTGTTAATTATTTAAAGATTAAAGCAATCATGTGTGTGTGTATTGAATGAACCGCTTTTTAAATGAAAAATGTATAGGAAAAGTAAAAGGATTGCTGGATTTGAGCTATTATATTTATATGAAGTGCAGACTGAATTGGATGTATTTTATGTTATCTATCAGGCATGGAGCTATGCATTCATTCAAGCTGTAAACAGAAACTTCAATTCAGTTTGTACCTATTGCAAAACCAGGTTTATTTCAGTTCTGCTCTTGCAGCATTTTGAGACACTTGAGATTAATAATGTAATATACAGTAATATTCTCCATGTAATCAATTAAATAACTTCAGGCTGCAGATTGTTCCATCTCCTTGACTTTTGCTTTGAGTTAAATAGGAAGCATGAAAACATTTGGAGAGTCTCCCTTTGTTTTGTGTTTTTGGGTTGTTGTTGGGGGGGGGGTTAGTTTATTGGTTGAGAAGCAAGTGTCTTTTCAACTCTTTTTTCTACTTGTTGAAAAACAATATACTGAATAAAGTGGCCTACTGATCCACCCAATATACTTTTAGCTAGATCTTGTAATTCAGTGTTCTTTCTTTGGATGGAATTCCTATGATCTCTCGGCATTACTTCGCGAATGAAGATTCTTAGGAAGGACTCAGCCCACGTTTTTTACAAGCGCGTTGATGACTAAAAAGGCCAATCTGAGATAGGCAAGTTCAGTTGCAGAAAGCACAGCAGAAAGTCTCCTTGGGTGATGTTGTTTCCAAGTTGCGGTTCTTTCTGCGTTGTCATTTCTCTTCGAAACCCATTCAGCATGTCTTCTCAAAAGAGGCCGCAGCATTGTGGATAGTGCGTCTCCATGCCTCCCGATGTGAGGCCAGGGTGGACCATTGTTGGTGATAAATTTGGCTGAGCCTGATATGCTGTTTCAGGGAGTCCTTATATCTCTTTTTTGGGGCGCCTCTCTTGCGCTGACCCGTGGCGAGTTCACCGCAGAGTAGTATCTTTGGGAGGCGGTGGTCCTCCATCCTAGAGATGTGCCCTGCCCAGCACAGCTGTGTTCTCAAGAGCATGGCCTCAATGCTGGTGATCCCTGCTTGCTCAAGGACAGCAACATTAGTCACATAGTCGGTCCAGTGTATATTTAGGTTTGTGCGAAGACAGCGCTGATGAAAGCATTCAAGGAGTCGTAGGTGTTGGCGATAGGTGACCCATGTTTCAGACCCATATAGGAGAATAGACTGTACGATAGCTCTGTACACACTGATTTTGGTGCTTTGCCTCAGGTGCTTGTTGCTCCAGACTCTTTTGTGAAGCCTTCCAAATGCACTATATGCCTTTTCTAATCTGTGATCCATCTCTTTATCAATCTGAAGAGATGATGCTTCCCAGGTAGGTGAACTGCTGAACAGACTTAAGCACAGATTTGCCTATGCTGCCGTGGGAATGATGGTGTTCTTCCTGTGGTGCGGGCTGGTAGAGAACTTCTGTTTTCTTCAGGCTGACTTCCAGCCCAAACAGCTCTGCAGCTGTTGCAAAGCAGGATGTTAGGCGCTGCAGAGCTGCTTCTGAATGGGTGACAAGGGCAGCATCGTCAGCAAAAAGCAGCTCACGGACTAGATAATTTAGAGTCTTCGTGCGAGCCCTCAGACGGCTTAAGTTGAACAAGCTACCATCAGTACGATAGCATATATATATATGCCGTCTTCTTCTTCGAGGTCTGCCGTAGCCCTTTGGAGCATCATGCTGAAGAAGATTGTAAATAGGGTTGGTGCAAGAACACAACCTTGTTTCACTCCATTAGTTATTAGAAAGGGCTCCAAGAGAGCATCGCCGTATCTGACTTGACCATGCTGGCCCTCATGTAACAGGATAATAATTTTGAGGAATTTGGGGGGACATCCTAGACGTTCCAGGACCTACCCGTATTACAAATCCAACGGCTTTTTAAAAACTTCTATGTGAATACCTTTAAGGATGATTAAACCTCTATTCTAGTTTGATCATCCTTTTATAGAAACACCCAGTCTTAAGGCACAATTGCATTTATGTAATACCATCCATGAACACGTTGTTTCACAGAATAATATTGATGAGTCCCACCACACGCTTTACAATCTACAAGTGGACACAGAATTGCAACAAAGGAAAGGAGGTATAAAGATAGCATTTGCATCTTGTCGGAAAAAGAAGAATGAATAGGAGGGATAATTCGAAGTGGAGAAATGACTTGAAAATTAAGATTTGAATAGAACTTTCTGCCACTTCACTGCTCCACTCCTGAGTCTTTTATTCAACCTGAAACTTCCTTTCTCCTTTATGTAAAAAAGTTCTGAAAATTGTACAGAACATGTTGTTACAGCCACATTTAGAAGTACAGAAGACTTTATACTTGAGAACATGAGGTCAATGATGCATTAGCTCACTTTTTAAAAAGGAAAGTTATAGACTCTTCTGTTTGGATACTTTTTAGTCAATATTATAGAAGTTGTTACAGGCAGTGCCCAGATTATGAACAAGAGTTGAATTTGTATGTAAGTTGGAATAGATATATTTAAAAAAATGTAACTCCAGCCATTTAATTTAGTTTTGAATAGGAGAGGGAAGGGTTAACAACATCCCTGTAGTGTTTGTTTGGCTCTCTGTGCCCCTTGTTCAGAAGATTTTACCTCTGTTTCTGTCCCTGTGATAATTGGATTTTTAAAAATTTGGCTTGTTGTGGAAACAAGGATTGATGATAAAGCATCAGTGAGACATCATTTCCCCATGATAACTCTTTCGGGAGCTAATTTCTTTTCCAAAGGGTAGATTTCTCTCACTTCTTGTTGTCCCACTTTGTTCTTAGCTATGAATAATTAGTTAGTCGGATGTTTGTAACTCAGGGATTGCTTGGCCATAGAATAAATATTTAGGAAAAATAAGACTATTTGAAAGATAGAGATTTCAAATAGTCAAATCTTTCCTAAATATTGATTGACTGTGGCGAGTTTTCCCTTTCCACACCCCCGTTTCTTCTTCCAGTGTCTTTTTACAACTTCCACCCTCACCTCTGTTTCCTAAAAGGGTTCATACATTAGTATGTCACCCATTTTGATGGTAGGATATGTCTTAAATTATTAAATTTTTTCATGTCAGGAGTGACTTGAGAAACTGCAAGTCACTTCTGGTGTGAGAGAATTGGCCTGCAAGGACGTTGCCCAGGGGATGCCCAGATGTGTTGATGTTTTACCATTCTCGTGAGGGGCTTCTCTCATTTCCTGCATGGGGAGCTGGAGCTGACAGAGGGAGCTCATCTTTGTTTCTATTTATTTGGATTTTTTTTTGGATTTTATGAAATGTTTTTAATTCTTCTAATTCTAATGAAAATTGCAAACATATATATTCAAATTAGATCCCTAGAACTGGGTAGTGCTAAGCTATGTGGTGTTATTTTTAACCATTTTCAATTTTTTTAAAGATTTAGGGCACACCTACAGTGTAAAATAAGTGCAGGTTGACACCACTTTCACTGCAATAGCTCAGTGCTATAGAATCAAGGCAGTTGTAGTTGTTTAGTTGTAGTTGGAGAAGGGCTTTAGCCTTCTTTGCCAAGAGTGCCTCATCATTTCAATGTATGTAGCAGCATCCGTATCCTACAAAGTTATCTATATTAGTTGTACTTAAGTTATTTGAAGATATGACTTTCTGGATGTCCATATGCCCCCCCCCCCCCTTTCTTATGATGTCATACTCCATTCTCACTCCAGAGGCATCTTGAATTTACAGAATCCAAATACAATGCTGAAAATTTCAAAATTATGTTCAAAAAGTTTAATATTGGGCTCATCAGTGGATGCATCCTTTTTGTCTTCGACCACTAGATCATTCTCATCAGTAAGTAAGCATATAGAAAAGATGGTATGCATGCAGCCAGACATCAGGGCCCACATACTTCTGTTTTATCTGTGAAGTCTATATGCTATTTATTTAGACTTTTCAGATGGTCCCTAGCAAGATATAAGTCCTTGACAAGCAGGGAGGCTATTCAAAACAAGGTCATGCTACCTTTCCCCCCTTTTCTTACTTTTTTTTGGAAGCACAGGAATCAACAAAGATGTTATATAACTTCTATTTATATCCTACTTGCTCACTAGCTGCAGGCATACAAGAGAAACTGAGGAGGAAATTTAATGAGCTCTCAAGGCTTGCTCACCTTCCTAAGCTGGTAGAGACAGCTTGCGTTTTTCTGTTGGCTTTTTTGTTAAGTGCGTCACCGAGTGAAGCTGGTGGCTGGTGGGCGGTGTGGGTAGACGGGCTGACTTGTTGCTATGGTTTTCGATAATTCCCCATTCTCTTTCTCACTCTCCAAAAAATATTTTGGTGGGTTCCTCACTTCCAGGAGCGTGTAAAACATCCTTGTTTCTCACACCTACGCACAACTCCCTTATGCAGGAAGGAAGTAGGATGTGTGCTCTGTCCTATATTGATTGTGTTGTGTGGTTTCAAAACTTGCTGTATTTGTGTAGGTATATGTTTTTTGTGCAGCTGTGTTAAAAAGATATGAACAAAATGATTTTTTTAAATTAAAAGGTCTGTTTTAATTGTAGCCTCATCACTCCTACATAGACAGAAAAAACATCTGCTTATTGTTCAAAATGCTTAATCCCTGTGGCAGATTGATGACTGATGATACTACCTGAAATTTGTGCACATTTGTCGTCTTCACATCCCAATATGCTCTTGTCCTTTCCTTTCACTTCTCTCTGATACAATTGGCTATCTGCTTAAATTGGAGACAATCAGGACTTGGGCTGTAGTGACTGAAGAAACTCATCTAATGAAAGCCCTTCTCAGGAATCAAATGCCACAGATGGCAAATCAGACCTCCCTTTATTGCTTGCTGGGGAAGGCAACTAGTAGCTCTAGTTAATCGTGTAGTCATTCTGTCCCTTGGTAAGAGCCTTCTTAATCAGGCTTCTTGCTGAAATGCCATGCGTCCAGTTCTGAGGATTGGCCTTTTGGGCAGCATCAGTAATATACTGCTAATGTGAGTGTTAGAATTATATTAGAACTAGAGCCTCTATCTACGTGATATCCCCATGGCTCTTTCTAGTTATCTTAACGCCAGATTGGAAGTTCTTGTTAACCTTTACAGATACAAAGCAGAGATTTCATAATGAGCTTCCTTTAGACTGGGAAAGATACTTTGGTGTTTAAAACTTTGAACAAGTTGAAGAGCAGTGGAATGTACCAATATTAGGATGCATCTTAAGAATCAAATGGTTTCAGAACAAGAGAGTAGAGAAGTATACAGTCATCCTTCTGTTTCTATAGGTTCTGTAGCCATAGAGTCAAGCAACCATGGCTCAAAAATTATTATTTTTAATTCAAAAAAGAAATCATGATTTTGTGCATGCCAAGCACTGCTCTACACTGATGTGTAGCCATATCCTGCTATAGCCTCCTGCCATTCCACAGATCATTGGGCTCCCTCCAGCACTGTTTGAATTGTTCATTATTTTACATAAGGGATGACCTTTTAGTACAGTTTTATGAGACTTGAGCATCCATGGGACTAAACCCCAGTAGATACCAAGGGCCCAGTGTATCTCTTGCTTGCCTTTCAATTCTGTTCCTGCAGAGTTTGGAAACAGTACCCCTCAGACTATAGTACTACAGTTTGGAAACAGTTCCTTTTGGATTACAGTTCCCAAAATCTCTCAATCAGAATGGCCATTGATGTGATGACTACGGGGTTTTGTGAGTTTTAGTCCCCCCCCCCCCCAAAGGTTTGGATTAATATAATTGCAGATTAGTTTTAAATATTGGAAATCAGCAATGAAAGCTAGCACAGCTTCTGGCAAGGAAAAAATGAGAATAACTCATAGGAAAAGAGTTTGTATACAAATCCAAAGTATCTTGGTCCTGTTGATTGTGTTCAATTTTCTGGGCAGACACACTTTACCAGTCATATTACCAACCGTTCAGACAATCTATCGATCGATCTATCTATCGAGAGAATTTACATATGCGATAGTAGTTGTTTTCCACGTGCTTAGGTGTGAAAATTTCATCAGAATTTGTGTTACATATAAATAATTGTTTATTCAACATATTCTGTTATTTAGCCAACAAATGGTACTCAAAGTATCCGTCAAGGATAAAAATCAAAGAAAAAGCTCACAACCTCTGAAGATGCCTTCCATAGATGCAGGCGAAACATCAGGAGAGAATGCTTCTGGAACATGGCCATACAGCCTAAAAAAACTTACAACAACTCAAGCAAAACTAAATTAAAATAGAAAAAAACAGATTTACACAAAGTTAACATGTGTCAGTAAAAAGAACTGTTCAACTCTCCTCAGAAGCACCCCAGCTAAAACTCCCAAAGACCTATCTGAATAAAACAGTCTTTGCCTCAGTGGACATACAGGTAGGAAGCCAGTCTAGCCTAGTAATATTGAAAAATAAATCCTGAATTTATTTTGTGCTTTGAAAGTGCTTCTTCTTTTTCTTCTTCTTCATTACCTGTCTTTCTTTACGGCTTGAGGTGGGGTATAACACAGTTAAAATACATCATCATAATAAAGTACATTCAATAAAAAACATATATTACAACATGTTTCTATAAAATATACATATAAAATATTCATACAATCCATGCACACATTTGTGAATCTTCATGTTGTTCGATATATTCGGATGTTTATGTTTAAGTTCTATGTTATATAATTTCCAATTGATCTGTTTTATTTAAATTATAGTTATAGTTATTATGCTTAAGTTGCTCTTTATGTGAGGTTATATAATAATAATAATAATCTTTATTTATATACCACTCAATCTCCCCGAGGGGACTCAGCAGTTTCCAAGTGACATCACAATATATACAGAGTAAAACAACATAACAATAAGATTAACAAAACAATATAAGCATAAAAATTGTCGCCATAACACACATATATTAAAAGTAATCTTGCCTGTTCAAGGCAATTTAAAAGGCCGAGCCGAGATTAGTGCAAGCTCAAAAATTCTAAGGGGCCCGGGAATTTAGTGCAATGCTATGGCAGGCAACAATAATATTAGGAACAGGTCTATGGTTGTTCATTTCCAGGGCCTATTAGAGGAGGTGACCTGGGTAATTGGTGGGAAGAATAAGGCCATATTGGGCAATGTGTAGGGATGAGTTAGAACTGGTCATTTTCAAAGGCTTGTTGGAACCACCAGGTCTTTAAGCTCTTACGAAAAGGAGGGGAAAGATGGGGCCTGTCTTATTTTTCTTGGAAGGGTGTTCCAGAGGTGGGGGGCCACCACCAAGAAGGTCCTCTCTCTCTCATCCCCACCAACCGTACTTGTGACGGTGGTGGGAGCGAAAGGAGGGCCGCCCCGGAAGATCTTAGAGTTTACGTTGGTTCATAGAAGGAGATGCAATCACGGAGATAGGTGGGGCCCGAACCATGACCTGCGCCTTGAATTTGGCTCGGCAACTAATCTTGGGTTTTTATATTTGTATTTACTGTTATCGAGGCATTGAAAGTTTGCCTTTTTTGTTTGTTGGAATCCACTCTGATTCCCCCAGGGGAAATAGGGCGGAATATAAATAGAGTTTTTATTATTAGTAGTATTAAAATACATGGAGTAAAGATTACAATACAGTAGACAGGCCTGCCAAAGAGAGAGGTCTTCAGTTGTACCTTAAATTCTGACAGCTGGTTTAGCTGTTGAATCTCTTCCAGCGGGTCATTCCAGCCTTGGGGCGGCTAGTGAAAAGGTTCTCTGGGTGATGATTGCTAATCAGGTTCTGGCTGGATGGAATAAGCATCCCACAGAGGACCTAAATGTTTGGGGCATATTGTACAGGAGAAGGTGATCCTGGACCCAAACCCCATATAGGTTTAAAGGTCAAAACTAACATTTTGTACTTTGCTTAGAAGTTAATTGGCAACCTGTGGAGTGACTTTAATATGGGCTTGATATATTAGATCCTAGATGTCCCTGTAACGAATCTGGCTGCTATGTTTTGAACTACTTAGATCCAGATCAACCTGACCATGTATCAGATCATGTTCTCATTACCTGAAATTTGGGGGGGAAAACAGCATAAATTTATAAAAACAGCATAAATGTATACAAAGTGACAGGGCCGTAGACAGGATTTTGATTGGGGGGGGGGGCTGAGTGTGAGTGAGAGAGGATCTACCCTAGCAAACCTGGGGCCAGCGTATCTAAGGGAACGTCTCACCCCATATTGCCCTTTGAGATCACTACGGTCGGAGGATTCTAACCTCCTAGAGGTGCCTGCGGTGAAACTTGCCAGGTTGACATCAACTCGCCGGAGGGCATTCTTCGTCATAGCACCTGTGCTGTGGAACGCCCTCCCGGCTGAAACACGGGCCATGAGGGACCTCCTCCCATTTAGACGGGCGTGTAAAACCCACCTCTTTAAACAGGCTTTTAATGGGTAGGCCCGGTCTACCCGCCGCCAATAATTCTTAGCTTTAGTACATGTTGTACCATTGTTTTAATTAACCTTGTTCAATCTGTTTTTATTGTTACTATTGTTTTTAATCGCCCTCGACTGTGTATGTCTGTGGGACAAAGACCAAAATGTACTGTCTTTGCCCCTGGACAAAATATAGAAACCCTATACTCAAAAAGTGCTGACGAGTGCTTTCTCTAATCTGAGTGCTCTTCCTTTGATCAAGTCATGGAAATAAACTTTGCTCTACCCTGCTTAGAATTTTGGCTGTGCTTTTGCAACATGAGCTTGTAACAAGCCAAGCCTGTGTACTGGGAGCGTGTCATTATGAAGTCTGTGTAGAAGCCAAACCACTTGATGCAAATATTCATGTTTCCTGTTTGCTAGGTTAGCAGTATAAATAAGTAGCTATAACTGCAAGGCAGGCCTAGTTAGCAGCTAACATGGATAAATAGGTTTCCAATATGTATAACACATGTACACATCCAAAGATCTGCGAATAATCTGATAAACCAACCGCAAACCAAAACCCGACACACCATCCTCAAGCCACCTTTAATTGATTAGTCTATTGCATCTGAAGCATCCCCCCCCCTTTTTGGTTTGATACTTCAAACAGTTCAGTATGTGTTAGCAGTTAAACAAACTTCATTGCAGCGCTTTCCAAACATTTCACTTTGGTGACACACTTTTAGACATGCATCATTTCACATCGCAGCAATTCAGTTTTTCTAGCAAACCGGAGGGTAAACCAACTCCTTATACCTTCTTTTACGTAAATTGTAATAACAAAATGTATAGGGACACAACATATCTCATGAAAAATGTTCATTTATATTTTTGAAAATTCATGATTTGTAAAATAGTAGCATACCTTTCCAGGATTTTGTCATTTCTCGTTATGTTTGCATGACACACTGCAGCCGACATGATTACGTGTTGTGACATACCGCTTGGAAAGCTCTGCTTCATGAGGTCACCATAAGTTGACAGGCGACCTGAAGGCAACATGCTCTCACACACACTTGCTGTGTCAAACTTCAATGCTGTGAAGATCCACTGTTTGAGATGCAATTCTCCAAGCTGCGTAGGTGGGAACTGTTTTCCATGTGCTTAGGTGTGAAAATTTCATCAGAATTTGTGTTACATACAAATAATTGTTTATTTAATGTATTCTGGAATAGAAACAAAAATCAGCAAAACATACAGTACTGTAGAAGGAGCATCAGAACTTGGAAAATTATTTTTAAGTCATTACTCTTGTAACTAGTGCTGTATGCATGTGCACACACAAACACACACACCTCTGTACAACAGCCAAATTACAATTACTTGTTACGTTTTTCATAACACTTGTTTTATTTTTACGAGATTAGGAACTTATTGTGGGATCTCCAACTAGGAACAATCAGGTTGTGTCAAAATATCTAATGCAGTGCCAGAACACTTCATCTAGGTCAACAAGTCTTTATTCATTTCTCTTACCTCCCACATCTGTCCCAGTGGGTTTTCTGAATTCTTTGAGCAGATTGTGAGGGTTCATGTGGGGATCGCACTTCCAATTCTGATGAATCCTGGCCTAAATGTACAACAAATTATGAAAGGCCCAAGTCAACGTAGAGGAATGGTTGGTTCAAAAGGAGAGCAGAGGCTATAAAAAGCAAGAACATCTGTGACTTTTCTGAAATATGTAAATGTCTGGAATCTTTTCTGAAACCCTGTGGTAAATGCAGCAATTAACCACAATTATCACTAGTTCTCAAATTTCATAAACAGCACTCTACTTAAAAAATGTATAGGTTATCAGAATGTTGTCATTTAGGAATTCAAATATGCTTTCAGTCACAGAGGTGTTTCTTAGTGTACAAACAGTGTGAAATTAGAAGACAGTGTGATGTGCTTTGAAAATTAATAATGTGCATTTGAAAATATAAGTATGGCAACATTGTCTACAGGGAACTTTGCTGAAGATTACATTTGGTGCATAAGCTCCTGAATTGCCCTGTTAGCTAAGTTATGTTTCATTTTACTCCCCCCCCCCATCCCCCTCATTGTTAAGAATTTGTATAGCTGGGACATCACCTTGAAATAAAACACTTTGGGTGTTGTAGTTATTGATACCCCAACTTTTGTGAAATGTGTCTCTTGGCCTCCATGCAACGTGTGATGGTTCTTGTTTCATAGCAAATGATTTGGGTGTGAAACAAAATACCATCCAAAAATATGGAGTGGACTTTGCCATATGTCTGACATTAACTACAGAGTGTTGCCCCTTTCCCCATAGACATATAGATTGGTACAGTGTTCCTTCAAGCAAAGGAGCAAGGTGGAAGAAGCCAAGAGGAGAGTTGTCTAAAGAAAGAACCACAAAATGTGGAGAATACGCGTGGCCGGGGTGGAGGGGAAGGTTGAAATAGAAGGGAAGTTTTACAGGAGTTGAGGATGTAGTGTTGAGTCATGTCAGGACCTTGTTAGTGAGGCAGAGAAAGGGGACATGGGAACAACGTGAGTGTAAGTGACTGTCAGATGACATGGGCTAGCAGCTGGCCTGAATACGTGACCTCAGTAAAAGTTTAGAAAGCAATTTCAGGATGTTGGAATTGGAGAAGGGCAGTTGGGTGAATCAGTGCTTGAGACACTTGGAAAGGCAGAAGGGGTTTCCCAGGCTTTTGCCTTTCTGACAAACATTTAAAATCATAGGCGAGACACAACTAAATTAGAATTTTAAAAATGGCAATGCCTCTTGACTTGTGATTGGGTGAAGGAAAATTCTTTTACAATGTGAGTGCAGCCCTTGTCAGTAATGGAAAGTATTCATATTCCTGTCAGAACATATATAGGAACAGGGATCTATCTCCTGTGGAAGCTTGAGAAATGTGTTATTTTTCATCTGATGTAAGGTTTCCATTCCAGTTACTGGATGAGGCAATCCCTTGACCTAAACAACAGCATTGTTGTTGTTGTTGCATTTTTCTATTCTAAGTTGTGTTGTATACACTAATTTTAGTACCAACAACAGAAAAAAACACTTTGTGTGTATGTGTGTGTGTGTATGTGTGTGTGTGTATGCATATACACACATGTACACACATACACATGCACTTAGTTGTTTAGGCAATTCTTCATAGAACTGCCAAATATATCTACATAAGATCTTAGAATGTTTACTTGGTAGGAGAGGGAGTAAAATCTATAGAATATACCAAAAAGCGGGGCAGGGGGACATACACTTGTCAAACTAAACATGCAGCTTTTATTAACCGATCAAAGATCTTTCTTCTTCGAGGGCTCTGTGAATGCACACTTATGAAGTTTGCGCGCCAGCGCGGCTTCCCAACGGAAACTTTTCCAGTTTGAAACTTTTTGGCGGTAGCTCCGCCCAGCCAACCCGGAGGGCATAAAGGCGCCTCCAGCGCCCACGCCATTCCTTTGTTTTCCGCCACTTGGGCAACATCGGAAATACGGCTGGTTGTGTGAGCATAGCATGTCCACAACCAGTTTCAAAAGGTGTTTATCCTGCGGTAGCAAGATCCCGGACTGTGACGGTCACTCGAAGTGCCTTCGGTGTCTCGGGGAGGGACACGTCGTTCCTGCCTGCCGGCACTGCCAGGCCTTCTCGACCGCCACTCGAAGAGCGAGAGCCCGCAGGCTTCAGGCCTACCTCACGGAGCGTGCTCTCTGCCCTCCACAGATGGCGACGGCTGTCCCATCTGCCTCCTTGGGATCCGAGGCGGCTGCTTCGGTCCCCGCTGCGTCGACCGCTCGCCCGGCTGGGAAGCGTCCGCACAAGGAGAAGAATTCCACCAAGTCTGTCTCCTCGAAGACTTCGAAGACTTCGGTGTCGAAGAGGCCCTGCACCGTAACCACCGAAACGGTCCAGCTGCCTCCTCCTCGAAGAGCATCGACAAGCTCAATGGCGTCGGGCCTCTCCCAGAGGTCGGCCATCTCGAGGACTCCCTCCGATCGGGCTATGGAGATAGCTTTCCGGAGGTCGAGTGAAGAAGCCCGTAGAGCCCAGACCAGAGGCCTGGTTCCTGTGACTCCGGGCAAGTCTCTGGAGGCCGCTGCCTCGAGACCTCCCTCACCGAAAAGGCGCAGGACGCTGACGTCATCGTCTTCAGTCTCCTGCCCCGACTCTTCACCTGCCCCTGTTCTCGCTGTGGAGACAGGGGTAGAGCATCATGTGTCGCCAGAGAACTCTGTCCAGACCGTCGTCCTCGCTCCTCCGGGACAGACCTCGGTTCGACAACTCTTCATAACTTCGCCAGACAAAGGCAGGCAGACCACGAGGCTCGCCCTGGCCCCAGCCAAGCGAACACCTCCTCCTGTGTCGTCAGAGATGCCAAACATCCCTTCGACGTCCAGGTCGCCTCCACAATCACAACCGCCGGTGATCCCAGACACGGTTCAACCTTGGTCGGGAGACGAGATGGAGGATGGCGAGGTCCCTCGATCGATAAGATCAGGATCCATCCTGTCCCTCAACATGGACAGAACGCCCTCCCATGCGGGCTGTGACGCCGAACCCTCCTCTTCGCCGACGGACAACGCGAAGGCCTTCGGTGAGCAGATGGGCCGGATGGCGAGATCTCTGGGGATGCAAACCTATGTCCCCACGAGGTCCAGCTCTTGCCCGGTGTTCAGACGGGTGCAGATCGAAGACGCGCCCAACCGCACCTTCCTATGCTAGAACCGCTGGAGGAGGCGGTTAAGGCATCATGGGCAACTCCGTCTACCATCCCTCCTACGTCAAGTCGTATCGAGGCATGGTATAAGATAGACGAGAGGGAGAAGAGCTGGCTCCACGATCATCCAGTGCCCAACTCGATGATCGTCACTTCCGCCCAAACCTCGGGCCGAGAATCTGCGGCACCCTCAGATCAAGAGGGAAGGAGATTCGACACAACGGGTCGAAAGATCTACAAGGCCGGGCTCCTGTTGACCAAGATGGCCAACTACGGCGCTTGTATGGCAGCGTACCACCAGATCCTCTGGGAAAGGGCTCAACCCTTCTTCCAGGATCTTTCTCGGGAGCAGCAGACGGCGCTTCTCTCCATTTCCCAGGAGGCAGAGTCGCTAGCACACCATCAGATCCTCATGGCCCGCCACACAGCGGACACTTCGGGGAAGCTGCTAGCCCACGGTGTCGCCATCCGAAGACACGCGTGGCTGAAATCCTCTGGCCTTTCCACGAACTCGAGGAAGACGATCGAGGATCTGCCGTTCGATGCCCAGGGACTTTTCTTTGCGGGCACGGACGACAGACTCAAGGCCACTCACGACTTTAGAGTCTTGACGGCAAAATTGGACCGGCCTCAACCCCAACCCAGGCCGAAGTACTACCAACGGGCCAAGTTTCAGCCCAGACAGCAGTACCGCCAAGCCCCGAGGTACTCGGCTCCTCAGCAGCAACAACAGCAGCAGCCGAGGCAGCAACAACAGCAGTCCAACAGACCCCGACAGGGAAACAAGTCGCGACCTCGCCATGGCAATGGCAATGGACAATCCAACCGTCGCGTGTGACGGGCGCTGGGCGACACCGCCTTGTCGCAAAGTACCGCTGCCACCACCATGCCTCCTCCCATCCTTCGACCTCCACCACCACACCCGCCATTCGGAGATCGCCTGGCCCGCTACATCGATGCCTGGCGACGCATCACCTCAGATGCATGGGTTCTCCGGATTGTCGAAGACGGCTATGCCTTGGAATTCGACGAACTTCCACCCACGGGGTTCATCGTCGAGACACAGCCGTCCAGGGTGATCTTGGAGGAGGTCGACGCGTTGCTTCAAAAGGGAGCGATCTCACAGCTCCCCAAGAGCAAGGAAAGAAGGGCATTCTTCTCACGGTATTTCACCGTGCCGAAGCCAGACGGTTCCCTGCGACCCATCCTGGACCTCAGAGACTTAAACGCGTACGTTTCGCCGAGGAAATTCAGGATGGTGTCAGTGTCGTCCATTCTCCCACTTCTCCGGTCCAACGACCACTTTGCGTCGATCGACCTTCGGGACGCATATTTCCACGTCTCGATTCGACCTGCTCATCGACGCTTCTTGAGCTTCAAGGTGGCGGGAAGGGCGTACCAGTTCAACGTCCTCCCGTTCGGCCTCGGGACAGCACCTCGAACATTCTCAAAGTGCATGTCGGTCGTGGCTGCGCACTTGAGGAGGCAGAAAATCCGGATTTTTCCGTATCTGGACGACTGGCTGCTGGCGGCCCAGTCTCCAGAACTCCTGCATCAACAGGTCTCTACGACCCTACAACTACTCTCCTCATTGGGTCTGCGCCTCAACGAGGAAAAGTCCCAGCTGGTCCCAACGATGACCATCAAGTTCATCGGCACGATTTTCAACTCCGTCGATCAGCTCGCCTATCTGCCAGACGTCAGATTCCAGGCTCTTCGACGAGATACACAGCTGCAACAGGCCCGCCATCACGGCGAAACAAATCCAAGTAACCTTAGGCCACATGGCCTCGACAGTAGCTGTGACCCCATTGGCGAGACTGCGCTTCAGACCACTGCAGCGCTGGTTCCTCGACCATTTCGACCCGGTCAGGGAGCACCACTCAAAAAGGTTATCCCTGCCAAAGGCGGTCAAGGACTCCCTCCGATGGTGGGCGTCCAAGAGCAACGTGTGCAGGGGAGTACCCTTCCACACCGTAGACCCAGCCATCACAGTGACGACCGACGCGTCATTACAGGCATGGGGAGGCCACACGGGCACCCTGTCTGTCAACGGACAGTGGTCGGCGGTGGAGAAGCTTCATCACATCAACTATCTGGAGCTTCTGGCCATCACCAAGACTCTCCGGGCCTTCGCCCCCCCTCGTCACTGGGAAAGTAGTACTGGTCAGGACAGACAACATCGTGGCCATGTACTACGTGAACAAGCAGGGCGGGACGGGCTCGAGGAAACTCCTGGCCCTAGCCCAGAACCTGTGGGAGTGGTGCGTCCACCATCAAGTAACTCCCAGGGCGGTCCATCTCCCGGGTGTCGAGAACGAGGAAGCGGATTGCCTCAGCAGGACCAGCTGGTCGTCCCACGAATGGATGCTGCATCCGGACGAGCTCCACCGTGTGTTTCAGCGGTGGGGGTTCCCGGACGCAGATCTCTTCGCATCGCCGGAAAACAACCAACTGCCAGTTTTCGGTGCAAGGCTTGCCCCGGATGCACACCGGGGATGCCTCGGGGGACGCCCTTCTGCTCGACTGGACGACGGGGTTCTTCTATCTATTCCCGCCGTTCCCGCTCCTCCTTCGGATCGTCGAGAGGATCCAGCTCTCAGGGACCGATTGCATCCTCATCGCTCCCTACTGGCCGAGACAAGTCTGGTTCCCGACCCTGCTACACCTAGCGGGTCAGGACTACATGCCGCTCCCTCACCGACCAGACCTACTGACTCGGGAGAACGGGATGCTCCTCCACCCGGACCTTCAGTCCTTGCACTTGACTGCGTGGAGGATTCGCCGGCACCAGAGGTCTCTCCAGCTGTAGCAGCGATCCTGGCAGCAGCCCACAAGCCGGCCACGTCGAAGGCGTACGCGGCTTGCATCGCCCGCTACGAGAGGTTCCAGGCTTCCCGATCTACCACCGTCTTCCCGCTGGTAGTCTCATCGGTCTTGGAGTTCCTGGCACAACTGGTCGACAGGGGTCTATCCATGTCCTCGGTGAAGACCCATTTGGCGGCCCTCACCTGGCAGAACCAGCAGAGGGGCGGTCCCTCGCTGTTCCAGTACCCGATGGTCAAGAGGTTCCTGAGGGGTGTTAACAACACTCGTCCCCCGGTGCATCCACCCACACCGGGTTGGAACTTGGACCTGGTGCTGTCCTGCCTGACATCCCCACCGTTTGAGCCGCTGTCATCCATCGACCTGCGGCTCCTATCCTGGAAGGTGGCCTTCTTGGTCGCCATTGCTTCGGCGCGTCGCCCTTCCGAGCTGGCGGCGCTCCGTGTCGACGAACCCTACCTGCTGTTTTTAGCAGATAGGGCCATCCTGCGGACGGACATCACCTTTCTGCCGAAGGTGGTGTCTCCGTTCCACCTGAACACGGACATCGTGCTTCCGGACTTGGGACTGGCCCGAACCGGGGACACGGATTCGAGGGCAAACGGCCTCGACGTCAGAAGGGCCCTTCTGACCTACAAGAACCGGTCGGCGGACTACCGCCGATCGACCCGACTGTTTGTGTCGTACGCCACCGACAAGCTGGGCTTGCCGGTGTCGGCACAGAGACTTTCTAATTGGGTAGCATCCCTGGTTGAACTGTGCTATCAGATAGCCCGTCAACCGTGCCCATCTAAGGTTAAGGGGCTCGACTAGGGCAGTGGCCACGTCAACTGCGTTCCTCAAGGGATTCCCCTGGACCAAATTTGTAGGGCGGCCATCTGGGCCAACCCCTCTACCTTTATATCTCATTACCGGGTAGACACCCTGTTTGGGAGGGAGGCGGCCTTTGGTCGGTCGATTCTTAACCCAAAGACCCCACTAGGTGCTGCAGAGTAGTCAGCCCCAGTTCTCCCTTGTTTTTTTGCACTGGTCGATCGACAGTTGCGTCGTTCGAACCCCTCCTGTTCATTGCACTGTCAATGTTAAGTATGTGCCGTGCCCCAGGTAGGGGCACAGTCTACCGGTTAAAGCGCTTTACCATTTACGGGTAGGTTGCACCAGTTGTGCACCCTTTGTTCTCAGGTTGTGCTTGTTGCACTCACTGTTATGAGGCCTGTGTGCCTGACATGAATGGTGCTTGTTGCACTTCTGCTATGATTGCACTTATGTTTGAGGCCTGCGTGCCTGACATGAATGGTGCTTGTTGCACTGTGTTTACAAGTGGGAGCCTGCCTCCCACTCATATATTATGTGTTTAACATGTTATTTATTCAGGTTGCTGGTTGCAATAAACCTGTTCAATTTTTTTCTACAATCTGGCTGGTTTGTTCCCACCTCCTTTACCTTAGCTCGGTAAATCTTCATAAGTGTGCATTCACAGAGCTCTCGAAGAAGAATGGTAGGTTACATACCTGTGACCATCTTTCTTCGAGTGAAGCTCTGTGAATCCACACGACCCGCCCGGCCATCCCCTCTTTCTCAAACCACCCTTTCCTTGTTGCTACGTGGCGTAAGGAATGGCGTGGGCGCGCTGGAGGCGCCTTTTATGCCCTCCGGGTTGGCTGGGCGGAGCTACCGCCAAAAAGTTTCAAACTGGAAAAGTTTCCGTTGGGAAGCCCGCGCTGGCGCGCACTTCATAAGTGTGGATTCACAGAGCTTCACTCGAAGAAAGATGGTCACAGGTATGTAACCTACCATTATAACTGTAATAAGGAACTGCTTTTCTTATTAATAGAACTTTTTCACACACACACACTCCCATTCCTAAGGATCCTTATATTCTACCACTTTTATGTCCAACTGTGACTCCCACATTCTGGTCCTTCAGGTGTTTTGAACTTCAGCTCCCAGAATCTCTGCCCATTGGCCAAAGTTGTTGAGGCTGCTGGAAGTTGAAGTCAAAAACACCTGGAGGACCAGGATTTGGAAATCACTGGTTTAGAAGATCCTGGTCACACCTACCAGTAGGATATTTTTCTCTTGATTTATCATGTGAGCTCAAAGTAGCACATATTCTCCATACTATTATCTTCACAGTAATCCTATGGAGTAGGTCGATATGAGAGAATTACTAGCACCGTTGGTTTAGAGAGGAACATAAACTGAGATCTTCTGCTATGCTGGGCTAGACTCATATAGTATCTGTGTCATCTCGCCTTGACTTGATTGATTGATTGATTGATTTTATTATTTATGAGTCGCCCTCCACGTCAGTGCTCCGGGCGACTTACACACAAAAACACATAAAAGAATTCAATAGTTAAAAGCTAAAAGAATAAAAAGATTAATTAAAATAGTTCCAGTAGCTCAGGCTAAGTCTGGGAGGTGTCCTTAGCCATAAGCCTTTCGGAAGAGCCAGGTCTTCAGTGCGGTCAGGAACTGGGGCATGTCCCGGATAGCTCTCTGATCCGCCGGCATCAAGTTCCAAAGGACAGGGGCCGCGATGGAAAAAGCTCTCCGTCTCGTGGTGTCGAGGCGGGCCTCACTCACACCTGGGATGCGGAGAAGGTCCCTGTTTCCTGAGCGCGGCGACCTTAAATGAGCTCATCCCCCAAAATGAGGCAGAGTGGTGTTGCCATCTATCCATCATCCATCCACTACTTTTATTTATATCCTTCCTTTTTCACATAGCATAACTCAAAGTGACTTATACAATTCAGAATATTACAATAAGAACACATACACTTTAAATACTTACAAAAGTTGAGATTAAAATAATATTAAATGCTTTGTTCTGGAAAGTGATTGAAATCCAAACTAGTGTTGTCTACATCTCAACAAAACTGCCCTCTTTGGACTAGCCTTCAATTAGACACACTGGTCTAGGAAAGCACCTGGTTGTCCTTTACTCTATGATGCGATGTAACGTGTTTTAATGTGTTTTATGCTTTTACTGTAGGGCTACATGTCTGCCCTACAGTAAAATGTAGTAAAAATGTTGCCCATTTTATTGCTGTTATCCGCCCCGAGCCTGCAGGGAGGAGCGGAATACAGGATTGAACAATAAATAAATAAATAAATAAATAAATAAATAAACAGATCTCCTTTCCTCTCTTCAGCTTCCCTTTTCAATAAATCATAGTAGAGATTCTGACAACATGAGCTACTGCGGAATGCTAGCTAACATCAGAAAGCTCTGCATAAGGTGACCCACTTGCAAACTCCTCCTCCAGTCATGCTTTAAGCTCAATTCCTGGTTTATGTAACTCATTGCTTTCATTAGATGATGATCAGATCTAGTCTCTGGTTATTTTTTCCCTTCATTCACACAGTTTGTGATCTTTCCTTTACAATGTTTTAAGAATACATTATTTTACTTTGCTTCTATGTGTTGGAAAAATACAAACACTACTTAAAAGTAGGGAAATCATATTTGTCTCCTATAATGTAAATATGTATTCTTCTACACCAGAGATCAGCAGAAGCATCTCCTCTCCTTTTGTTATTCCTAATATTCCCCATTGTTGGAAAAATAATCAAAATACAATTTCTGTTCATATAAGGCTCCAGGGTTATTGATTCTCCTTTTAAGGCAAGTTGGACACACACATTTTTCTTGGCTCAAAATGAGAGAGGACTTATGAAATAGGAATGAAATGGACTTTCTGTCATTTTCCTATCAGTTTTAGACAACCTGTGGTAAGCCCCAGGAGTGGAAGTTAGTCCCTGAAGCCCTGGAATGTACCATCCATATTGTAGACAAATATTAGTAGTTATTTAAAAGAGTGTCCCTCGAAGTCATTTTCAACTTATGGAGACACTTAAAGAAACCTGCAACATGGTTTTCTGAACCAGCATCAGCACGGGGTGGGGGTGGGATGGGGTGGTATTTCCACAAGCCCCCTGCCCTCCTTTGCTCCCTTTCCTGGCTGTAAAGGGTTTCTAGAAATCTACTTACTGAGTGTGATCGCTTCTAAGAGCTTTGTTTTCTGTCTGAATGACACTACAGCTTTTGTTGAAGGGAGGGGAGAATTCCCTCTTCAGAGCGCTGTGTGTCCTTTAGAAGGAAAACAAAGCCCTTAGAGGACTCTACACACTTGGTAAAGAGTTTTATTTTATAGCCAGGAAAGGTGACTAGGGAGGGGAAGATGACACTTCAATTCCTTCTCAGTTGGCTGCTTGAGCCCATGGAGAACTGATTACTGTGGAAACTGCTGCTACAAGTGGTGATCTGAGCAGAAGTCTCCACAGGGCCCATACCTCCCAAGATCCATACCTTAGTGAAAGATCCAGATCCTTTGAGGTGTTATTTTAACCCAGAATAAACCCGGATTTCCAAGTTTTTTCTGGGTTAATCTGCATTCACCTCATGATAATGTATCCCCTTTTAGGGATGTGTAGATGAGGCCATAGTCCAATATTCAAACCACTATATCCTATCCACTCGTAGTATGGCCCTTTTATATACAAATTCAGTATCCATGCAAATATTCTGCCTCAGATATAATCCAAATAAAGGGTTTGTTATTATCCGTGGTTTCAGATATCCATGGGATGTGTGGGTCTTGGAACGTATCCCACACAGGTATAGGGATTGTACTGTATTTATTTACCCATGGACTGAGATTTGTTGGAGGGTCTTCTCCATGTCCCACTATTGGGAATATTACTCTGTGCAGGAACAGAAGACCTTCTCAGCTGTAACCCATCTGGGTGTAACCCATCTGTAACCCATTTGTGGTCTCCTTACTTTACAGAATGATTTTCTATGGTTTTAATGAGAACTTTATAATTTGTTTTTAGAATATACTAATTATTTTTATTGTTGCAATGTTATTGGCTTACATTTTAAATTACTCTGGTTGATTTTGTTGTAAGCCACCCAGAGATTTCACCATAAGAAGTGGGATAGAAATATTGTAAATAAATAAATGATAAATTGATCACAGTCAGCAAAAATTTGATGTTTTAAAGTTAGTTGCTTTTACCAGCATATTCACTATGCTTTGAGCCACAAGTCTTTTCTTTTTTTTTCAAAATTTCAGGATGCTGCAGTTGTAAAATAGTTCTATACATTATATGGGAGCAAACAGTTCCTGACTGGTGTATGCTTGGCAGATCTCTACAGTCTGTCTCAATGCATTTATAGGTAAACCAGTGTCTGTCTCATTCACATTCTATATTTTAAAATGCTTCATAACTACAGATGACACAGTACATAGATTATGTAGCACTTTAAGACCTCAGTTATGGTCATCGTGGGTGTCCCCCAATTTACTTGGTAGTAAACCTGGACTCAAGTGAACTCAAGTGAACTTAGCTGAGTAAAAATAAATAGGTCACTGTTATTTTCTGATTTCTGCAAGAAAAATTGTTTTGAATTAATTTTTTCTAAACATTGGGAAGAATTTCATGATATTATGAGGTCATTAATGATAGAACAGGCTGCTTCAGAAGACCGTGAGCACTTTCTATTAGAGTTCTTAACTAAGCTGTTAGTTTGGTAAATTTGCTAAGATTGGTGTTTGTTTAATGCTCTCAGACCCAGAAGCGATATCTCCCAGTCCCATCTGTATTATCTTTTGTGCTGAAATTACATAGGCCTGAGAAAAAGTGCAACTGTACTTGTTTACAAGTATGTCAGCAGAAAACCTTTTCTAGATCTGAACCCTGATTCAAGTGGTTTGAAAAAAGCAGTTTCAATTCTGTATAACATCTAGGTTTCATGAAATAAAATTTCATAAAAAGCCCCCATAGATTTTAAAGACATTGTTGTTTGTTGTTTTGGTAACATAGAGATTCTGCCTTTAGAACCCGAGTGGAGTGTGATAGGTATACAAATAGTGTTAATTTTTTTCTCAGTGTTTCAAGACATAAAAATATTCAGTTGGCACGGAGAGTCATCTGCTGTGAAATGCTACAACTTTGACCTACAATTTTTTCATTTACAGCAAGAATAGCAAAAAGGTGTTTTGCACAAAGCCTTGTGGGTTGGGGGGTGGCAGAAAATTCACGAAAGTGTTATCGAAAAGTTCTGAAATGTAACAGAAACAAAAACATCTAAGACAGTCCCAGTCATCTTCAATATCCCCTGTCCATTCACTTACATTGTTATTTCTCATTCTATCTTTCAGTCTTTCTCCATTTCTTGTAGCCACCTTTCCTTTTCCCCCCTTTATTAGCTCTTTGAACATAGCCTTTCTATTCTCTTAGGTTTTGTGATATTTCTTCCCATGTTTCCCCATTTCTTTGGCTGCCATATCCTTCAGCATTTTGATCTTAAGTTCCCCAGTTTTTCCTAGGTTACTTTCCTCTACAACAGGGCTGTCCAACTGCCGGCCCTGCAGGTGTTTTGGACTTCAAATCCCAGAAATCCTAACAGCTGGTAAACTGGCTAGGATTTCTGGGAGTTGAAGTCCAAAACACCTGCAGGGCTAGCAGTTGGACAGCCCTGTTGTAGAGGACTTTTTTTTGTAAAGTAGCAGTGTTTGATCAATATTAAATATCTCCATTTCATCTCATGTATTCAAAGTAGTTAGCTACTTTGAGGGCAGGCTTGAATATGCAGGTCCAGCTGTCCATCCCAAAGGATCCCAATGGGTCCCAATCTCACTTGTGCAGTTTGGTCCTTGTAGCTCTCTTTATGAACCACCATGGTGTAGATGTTTGAGCAAATCCTCACTCAGCCATGGAAAACCATTGAGTGACTTCAGTTAAGTCACAAATCTTGCCAAGAAAACTGTGTGATTGTAGGATTGCCATGAGTCAGAAAGGACTTGAAAGCACACAGCTTATCTCTGCTTTGAAAGTTGAGGGACTGAATTTGGCAGTTGATCGTCCACTTGCATATCCCTTTCCTGCGATAGGATATGATATACCAGTTGGCCAGCCAACAACTGTGGTGCTCACAGAAGGCTACACCATTTGTTTGTTCGTTATTTTTAAAATCTATTATTTACTTGATGTTCAAAGATACTTATTGATTTACCAACCTGTTGTTCTGGGGTATTGTTTTACAGCACTCATTTTTTTGCCGACTAACAGAAGATAGGAAGTCAGAAAAATTCTTCAAAGTTTTTTATGATCGCATGAAAGTTGCCCAGCAAGAAATCAAGGCTACAGTCACAGTTAACACCAGTGATCTGGGAAATAAAAGAAAGATGATGACACAGACAGAGAGGTACCGGCAAGGAAAAGAGGTAATTCTAGAGTGCTGCAGCAGTGTATAGACACGTGAAAGTGAACACTTCATCCTGGGATTAAGTATTTAATAGCTACAGTGATTCTGGTCTACAGCGTGAGGGTGAAAAGTTCAGTCCTCTTGTAGCATTGTTTTCCCTCTTCATACGTTTGGGAAAGCACAATTCCTGAAATGATGACTGGTATTTTTAATATTAATGTGCCAGCTAAAACAGTTTGGCTTGTTTCATCTTTGCTCATTACACTATAGGCATGAGGCACACAATTTTGCAGCTAGAAGCAGACTCTTAATAATTTGGGTCAGTGGTGAATTCGTGTGTATATACGAGTAGCCTCATAGTTCCTTTTCTTCTTTTATGCTTTATTCTCATGTACTTTTTTGATCCATCAGTAGATATTGCCAATAATGTAGAATAGAAAGGAATGTATTCCAGTGCAACATTATCTGACCCACTTATATTTCTAACATTGCTATATCCACAAACTAGAAAAAGCATGAGCATAGTTGGGTACCAAATCTTTGGGAGCAAAGGATTACCTTTGGCTTCCATTCTGTGAATAATTGCATTTTACATACATATTAACTTGCCAAGTTACTATTGATTATTTGGGTCTAATTTTAACTAAGAATTGGAATTAGATCTATAACTTATTACTTGTTGACATTAATGGAATTTCATTTGTTGTGATTTCAGTCCCTATTATTTTAATGGGTCTGTTCTTGTTATGCTAATTTGCTATGAAGAAGTTTGACAAACTATTTTTCAGTCTATTATTGAAAGAAGTTTCGATTTGTGGAAGGATAACTGCACTCATTGAGTAGTTATCTAATTTATAAATTAGTGTGAAGATGTATGATTGAGAAGAAACGTAACATGACCCAGGTTGAGGTATTGAATTCAACGTACTAATTACAATGCATTTATTACAGAAGTGGAATATTTTTGTTTCTGATGTATAAAGCTTGCTGGAAATGGTCAGTTGATATATTAAGCTGCTGCCATTGTTGTTTGTTAATGGATTTTGCCATTGTTTGTGGTAGCGTTGCGGGAACCTATGGTCCAAATAACGGAGGAGGTGAGAGATCAATTGGTTGAGGCCTCTGCTGCAACTAGGAAGGCGTATAACACCTACAGGAGGGAGGCTGATCCTGATGACCATTACTCAGCGGGGGACGGAGCCCAGTCCGCAGCAGAGAAAAACAAAGATGAATTGGAGATGAGTGCTGTTATCACAATAATGCAGCCCATTCTGCGTTTCTTGCAGCTGCTATGTGAAAACCATAATCGGGATCTGCAGGTATGCTAGCAGTCTGATTGACTGACTCTCTTATGATTTCTGCAGTCGTGTAGCAGAAATGTATATTTTCTCCAATAAATGGCCATGCCAATCCAAGGCATTTTTCCTTCTGTTGAAATAAATCCCAAATGGTTCCCTTTAACTTATCAGACTCAGCAGTGGAAAAAGCATGGATGCATCATTCAGTCCCCCGTGTTTGCCTTTATCCATTTGCTCTCCCATCCTCTTTATGGGACTGCTTGGTTACGTCAGTCCTCTGCCTGGTATAACTATATATTGAGAAAATTTGGGAAGGCTCTGCATCTGAGAAGGCACCTTTGTTGGCTCAGAGTTTCCCTTGCACCAGATAGTGTTTTGGGCTGACTTGAGTGTTCCCATATGCTGCTTGAATGCAACATTAGCGAGGCACTTCCACTGTTGGTGCTGCCATAAGACTATGGGATTAGAGAGTCAGTGAGTTAACATGGAATTTATGTTGCTAAAATACTTGTTTGCATAGCCCGAACTATGAACAAAAACAAAACTGAAACTCTTTTCTCTCCCCTATAGACCTTCCTGCGTTGCCAAAACAACAAGACGAATTACAATTTAGTGTGTGAGACACTGCAATTTCTGGACTGTATTTGTGGCAGTACAACTGGAGGACTTGGTCTTCTTGGGCTATACATTAATGAAAAAAATGTAGCGCTAATAAACCAGACACTGGAAAGTTTGACAGAATATTGTCAGGGTCCATGCCATGAAAACCAGGTAATACAATGGCTCAGTTGACAAACTGGGAACCCAGCTAGATTTTTTTTTTTTTTTTTGAACTCGTCTCTATTCGTATCTGTATATTTTTTAGTTTTCTGCTCAGCAGGCTGTAGAAAGGATAGTATGACTCTCATATCAGCAAGGGACATGTTCCAAGACTCCCCCACCCCTATGGATGCTTGAAACTCTGTAGAATAGTAGACTCTATTTTTTATTACACTTTGACAATAGAATTGCATTGGAAGACCTAGAGAGGTCCATAAATACAATTTTACTCAAATCTAATGCTAACCTTTTTTGGGGCTAAGCTACCTTGCCAAAATTAGGTACGTATTAGATTTGCATAATACAGTAATCTTAGTGCTGACCCAAAGCAAAAAGGGAGCTGCTTCAGTAGCACCTGGAGCTCCTCTTTGAGTGATGTCATCTGTAACTTAATTGTCATAGCTCAATGCTATACATTGCAATGCTGGTATTTGTATTTTGGTGAGGCATCATCATTCTTGGCAGAGACGGCTCAATACCTTATAAAACTACAGCCCCCATGGCCCCATAACATTGAACCAGGGTAGTTAAAGAGGATTTATTCTACAGTATAAATATATCCCAATATTTTCTTTTCCATTTCTGGTAGCTTTGGTGCTCTAACACTTTGGTTTTGAAGAAAGAATTCAAAGGCCCGCCAAACTGTAATAGCCATATTACAAAGAGTGCACCTATTGCCACTGCGCATTACATTAAACAGCAAATGCTTTTTTTTGGTTTCAGGCTTTTGAGAATAGAGGTGCGCATTTGATTCAATTGCTCATTTAACTCAAGTAAATACGATTCTTCTGGGAGGGGGGAATATTTTTTTGGGAGTGTGGGTAAATGAAACCATAGAGACTGAATCCATGGATAAGGGAACCATTCTTTTGAGATATAGAGAATCAGAAAAAGCTCCACTGAGGAATGGGTCTATTCTTTTGAAGGGTCAGGTTGGGTGGCATACAAGAGAGAAAGACCACTTGTATTGGTAGGTTACATACCTGTGACCATCTTTCTTGAGTGAAGCTCTGTGAATCCACACTTATGAAGTTTGCGCGCCAGCGCGGGCTAACGGAAACTTTTCAGTTTGAAACTTTTTGGCGGTAGCTCCGCCCAGCCGACCCGGAAGGCATAAAGGCGCCTCAAGCGCGCCCACGCCATTCCTACGCCACATTAGCAACTAGGAAGGAGGTTTGAGAGAGAGACGGCCGGGCGGGTTCGTGTGGATTCACAGAGCTTCACTCGAAGAAAGATGGTCACAGGTATGTAACCTACCATTCTTCTTGAGAGCTCTGTGAATGCACACTTATGAAGATTTACCGAGCTAAGGTAAAAGGAGGTGGGAACAAACCAGCCAGATTGTAGAAAAATGAACAGGTTTATTGCAACCAGCAACCTGAATAAATAACATGTTAGACATAGAAATATGAGTGGAGGCAGGCTCCCACTTGTAAACACAGTGCAACAAGCACCATTCATGTCAGGCACGCCAGGCCTCACAACCTAAGTGCAACAAGCACCATTCATGCCAGGCACACAGGCCTCATAGCAGAAGTGCAACAAGCACCATTCATGTCAGGCACCAGGCCTCATAACAGTGAGTGCAACAAGCACAACCTGAGAACAAAG